>CM052815.1:18929909-19059629 GCA_028533885.1 Nasua narica
GCAAAGAGAGTCAGTTATCTTATGGTCTCACTTATGTATGGAGTATAAAGAAAATCATGGAGGGCATCATGAGAAGGAAGGGAAGGGTGAATGGGGGGAAATCGGAGGGGGTGATGAACCAGGAGAGACTGTGGACTCTGAGCAAAAAACTGAGGGTTTTGGAGGGCCGGGGGCGGGAGGATGGGCGAGCCTGGTGGTGGGTATCGAGAAAGGCACATATTGCATGGAGCACTGGGTGTGGTGCATGAACAATCAATCTTGTAACACTGAAAAATTAAAGTAAACATATTTGGGGAGAAAAAAAAAAGAAATCCTGGTTGATTCCCAGAAAAAAAAATGATTTTTGTATCTTACGCGGTTTTCAGAAATATTTTGATGGATAGGTTAGTCCAATATAATATACTGTGTCACAAGAAAAACAAATAAGTGTCAGGGGTTTTTGGTTTTGGTTTTGTTTTTAAAGATTTTATTTATTTGATGGAGAGAGAGACAACAAGAGAAGGAACACAGGCCGGGGGAGTGGAAGAGGGAGAAGCAAGCTTCCCGCTGAGCAGGGAGCCTGACATGGGGCTCAATCCCAGGACCCTGGGATCATGAACTGAGCTGAAGCCAGATGCTTAACGACTGAGCCACCCAGGTGCCCCAAATGTCATTTTTGAATGGTATCATAGCCAGCCTCCAAGATGAGCCCAAACGATCCCTGTCTTCTAATATTCTCACCCTTATGCAGTCTCTTCTCAGCATCCATGAGGTTTTGGTCTGTGGATCAGAATATAGCACAAGTGATGGTACATCACTACTGAGGCTAGGTCAAAAAGACACTGTAGCTTCTGCCTCACTCCTGAACCCTTGCTCCAGGAGTCAATGCCTTGCCATAAGGACAGGCAGTCCAGTGAAAAGGCCAATAAGTGAGAAACTGAGTCCTTCTACCAAGAATCAGGGAAAAGGAGGTCTCCTGTCATAGCCAGATGAGCGAGTCATCTTGAAAATGGATCCTCCAGGTCAAGGAAGATGTAGTGTATGTACACACACACACACACACACACACACACACACATGCACATTGGAATATTACACAGCCACAAAAAGATAAGATCTTCCCATTTGCAACAACATGGATGGACCTAGAGTACATTATGCTAACCGAAATAAGTCAGTCTGAGAAAGACCAATACCATGTGATTTCATCCTTTGTGGAATCTAAAATATAAAATGAATAAACAAACAAACAAAAAACAAAATGAGACCTATAAATACAGAAAATGAATTGATGCTTGTCAGAGGGAAGGAGGTACAGGATGGGCGAAATGGATGAAAGGGAGTGGGGGACACAGGCTTCCAGTTATGGAATGAGTAATTCATGAGCATAAAGGGCACAGCACAGGGAATATAGTCAATGATACTGTAACACTATTCTATGGCAACAGATGGTAGGTAGCTACGCCTGTGGTGAGCATAGCATACTATATAGAGAAGTTGAATCACTATGTTATCAACCTGAAACTAATGAATGTGGGTCAACTATGCTTGAATAAAAAAAAAATTAAGTAGAAGAAAATTAATCCTCCAGCCCCAGTTAAGCTTTTGCATGACTGCAACCTAAGCGGATAGCTTAATCACAGCTTCACGAGGGACCCAAAGCCAGAAACATTCAGTCCAGTTGCTTTTGCATTCCTAGTCCTCAGAAACTGTGAAGGTTAATAAATGCATCAGTGTGGTTTAATTGTGATAAAATACATACAACATAAAATTTACCACCTTAATCATTTTTATGTATACAGTTCAGCACTGTGTATTCACTAAGTGTATACTAAGTGTATTCACACTGTTGAGTACTCATTTGTGCAATGTCTGTCAGGATAGAAGTGACATTGCTGGTTCAACATAACCCATTTTATAGTACTACTTAAATTTTTCCCCTTATTAAAGAGGAATAGTTACTATCCATAAATAATGTATCCACAAAAATCATCTATTTCTTACCAGAGAATGCTATATTCACTTAAACTGAAGAGTTTGGGTTGGTAGTTCCATTCTCTCTCCCTTTAACTTAAAAGCCACTGAGCAAATGTTTAAGCCTCACCAGCTAAACCCTAAAAACAAACTTATTTTTCTCTTATTCTCATGGGATGAGATAAAGAATTTGATAATGCAAGATACTGTGAGACTGTGGCAAGAGGGGTGAGAAAAAGTGAAATGGGGAAGCTTCATCTCAAAGTGTCGTCACAAGTTAGAAAAATCCTAGCTGTATGTACACTAAGCCAAACAAGATTGATTGATTGATTATTGATTTATTGATTTTTAAGATTTTTATTTATTTATTTGACAGAGAGAGATCACAAGTAAGCAGAGAGGCAGGCAGAGAGAGAGGGGGAAGCAGGGCTCCCTGTTGAGCAGAGAGCCTGATGCAGGGCTTGATCCCAGGACCCTGAGATCATGACCTGAGCCAAAGGCAGGGGCTTTAACCCACTAACCCAGGCGCCCCGCCAAACAAGATTTAGTTGCCTTTAATTATTTTTCCAAGTTTCTAAATTTGGGTATGCATTCTAGCATGTCTTCCTGTTACAATTCTCTAGTCAGGACATATTATTTTCTTACTTTTTAATTGCTGTCCATAGGCTTTTGAGTCTTTACTGCCTAAAAATCTCAGAAAGGCAATTGTCTATGTAATATTCAATAATCTAGTATTTATTAATCATAATTGCTTATTCATCCCAGACTGCCAATGGAAGACCTTCTCCCTGGGACTACTTTGCAAAGACATCAATGTGGTTAAATAAGGAGAAAAAAAATACAAAGAACTTTGATGAACTGCAGTGCTTATAGAACCAACTCACATGTGAGGGAGGCAACTAAATAGAAAATCATTTTATTGTTCTTATTTGAAGGTCAATCAATCTACTACTTTGTGTTTTAGCTCTAACTTAATGGTAAATATTACTACTCCTGTCTTTTCTAGTTTTCCTAGCTATCTACCATGACATAGATAGCTAATAGAAATAATTACTAAACTTTGTGTCATATTTCCACATCAAATATACTATTTTAAATATTTTAATATTAATTTAGCTGATTCACACTTAAGAAACTTATAAACTTTTCAGCCCATCATGTTAGAATGCTGTACAATTTATATAGTTGTGGAAGCATTCCAATTCTGACACAAAACAGAAGCAGATGTATCTGCAATGAGATCCACACGAAGGAAACACAGCTAAACTTTTAAATATAGAAAACTAGACAAAATCTTTTTAAATAAATAACATTGTCTAGATTATTTATGCATTTTTCTTCAGATGACTAAAAGTATCCAAAATATCTATGTGACATTACCCATAGAGCAAGAACATTTGTGTATTAGAAACTGGGTGAGATAATGCCTAAAATTATGCACTAAGACAGTCACTGGAACTGAGGTGTGTTAAAAAATATAAATTTCTCTTCTCTTTGAAATTTCATAAATTAATAAATACCAATATAAGAATAAGATCTATACAATATTCCATAGTTTTTAAGAATCATACATATCTCACTTTACATTTCTTAGTCAATCATTCCCTGTAAGGTAGGGAAGTTTTACATACATATATATATATGTGAGTCTCCCTCACTTGGATCATTATAACAGCCTGCCAAATATACCTGTGCATGAGATGAGGCACGAAATCTGGAATTGTGACATTCAGCATAAAACCTAGAACATAAAATAGCTACTACTTCCATGAAAATAAAGGAACTAGATCTGTGTCTACCCATCCATGTATATACATGGAGAAAGATGATCAGTTATCAAGATAAAAGGAAAGGAAAAAATGTACTCCACAGAAAAATGAAACCAAAATCTGCTACATTGCATTATGTAATTTCCAGGATCACATACTTGATCAAACCAGCTCTGATGATTACTCAGACTCTTTTCAGGGTCCAGAATCCAGGCTAATAAGAGATTCTTTTTTTTTCCCCAAAAAGTTATAAATGTTAATGGCATGAGTAGATAACTCAAAAGCGAGAAAAAATTTTTAATTAACAAATAATGTATTATTTGTTTTAGGGGTACAGGTCTGTGATTCATCAGTCTTACACAATTCAGAGTGCTCACCATAGCACATACCCTTCCCAATGTCCATCACCCAACCACCTTATCCCTCCCAACCTTTCCTCTCCAGCAACCTTAAGTTTGTTTCCTGAGATTAAGAGTCTCTTAGGGTTTGTCTCCCTCTCTGGTTTCATCTTATTTCATTTTCCCCTTCCTTCCCCTATGATCCTCTGTCTTATTTCTCAAATTCCTCATATCAGTGAGGTCATTTGATAATTGTCTTTCTCTGATTGATTTATTTTGCTTAGCATAATACCCTCTTGTTTCATCCACATCATTGCAAATGGCAATATTTCATTTTTGATGGCTGCATAATATTATATGGTATGTATTTTCTGTGTGTGTGTGTGTGTGTGTGTGTGTGTGTGTGTGTGTGTATACATATCACATCCTCTTTATTCATTCATCTGTTGATGGACATCTAGGTTCTTTCCATAGTTTGGCTATTGTGGACATCGCCACTATAAACATTGGGGTGCATGTGCCCCTTCGGATCACTATGTTTGTATCTTTCATGTAAATACCCAGTAACGCAATTGATGGGTCATAGGGTAACTCTATTTTCAACTTTTTTTTTTTAAAGATTTTATTTACTTATCTGACACAGAGTAAGAGATCACAAGTAGGCAGAGAAGCAGGCAGAGAGAGGAGGAAGCAGGCTCCCTGCTGAGCAGAGAGCCGGATGCGGGGCTCGATCCCAGGACCCTGAGATCATGACCTGAGCTGAAGGCAGAGGCTTAACCCACTGAGCCACCCAGGCGCCCCTATTTTCAACTTTTTGAAGAAACTTCATACTGTTTTCCAGAGTGCCTGTACCAGCTTGCATTCCCACCAACAGTGTAGGAGGGTTCCCCTTTCTCCGCATCCTCGCCAACATCAGTCGTTTCCTGACTTGTTAATTTTAGCCATTCTGAATGGTGTGAGGTGGTATCTCACTGTGGTTTTGATTTGTAGTTCCCTGATGCTGAGAGACGTTGAATACTTTTTCATGTGTGTGTTGGCCATTTGGATGTCCTCTTTGCAGAAATGTCTATTCACGTCTTTTGTCCATTTCTTGATTGGATTATTTGTTCTTTGGGTTTTGAGTTTGAGAAGTTCTTTATAGATTTTGGATACTAGCCCTTTATCTGATATGTCATTTGCAAATATCTTCTCCCATTCTGTCGGTTGTCTTTTGGTTTTGTTGACTGTTTCCTTTCTTCTTATTTTGATGAAGTCCCAGTAGTTCATTTTTGCCCTTGCTTCTCTTGCCTTTGGTGATGTTTTTAGGAAGAAGTCGCTGCGGCTAACGAGATTCTTGAGTCAAAATGACCAAGGCATTTGTACTCCTGGTGGCTCTTGAGACAAGACCTAACTAAGACTTCCCACCTAACCACACAGTATCTCTTACCTGCCTGCCTGCTGTATGCTTCCTGCCTCTGTCCTGGGTCTTCCTCAAACACGAAGAATCCTGCTGGATATCGATGCAAATGAAACTCTGAAGTGCAAGGAAGTAAACAGGTATGTCCTGAACTCTTTACCAATAGGGGATAGAGTCCAGTGGATCCCAGAAAAAATTCTTTCTCCTTTCTGACTCTCTCCCTCCTCGCCCTGCCTAAGACATAGCAATGCTACTGATAGGCAATTTACAAGGCTGTTCAGAGACATGATCCCAAGGATGAAACTGTATGTAAGTCACACTTAGCAGCCAGCCAGGTGACACAGATACACATCAACTGTCTGTTCTATTTGCACCCCCCTTGTCCCATACTACTGCTACTCTCTGCACTTAGACTTCCCTTAAAATAATAGCATGAAAGCTGTCTTCTGTAAGTATTGCTTTTTCTAGACCACAGGTAAAATCACAAAACCAAATGCCACATATGGATGTGAGGTACAAATTCACACTAGGAAGTGAGAGAGAATATTGCTGAGAAATTGACAAAATCTGGCATCAAACTCTCAAAACTTCTATTGATCTGATTGAAATAAAAAGCCATTCCTATAGGAACCACTTTCATAGCTAAAGGCTCATGGACTCCCACAAAGGGTAACACTTGCCAATTATAAGTACAAACTAAAATAATTGCAAACCACATGAATAAATGAATTTTCATGAGTGATAGTAAATAATGCAAACATTCAAGAAAAGAACCTAAAATAATAAGGCACCTGAACAAACCTATTTAAAAATCTGTTCAAAATAATTAAAAACATAGAGTAGGAAACAAAATCAAATAACCAAATAATATTAACCAGAATAGGCACATATTTACAGAGGAATCAAATAAAATTTTCATGCATATGAAATAGAGTGACTTGGAATAAAAACTCAGTTTATAGGTTAAAGAGCAAATTCCACAAAGCCAAAGAAAGAATTATTAAACTGAATTTGGTATGTAAGGAAATCACCTAAAATGGAGCATGGAGAAAAACATGGGTAACATTTTTAAAAATAATTATTTTCCATGAGTAACAGAATTTAAATGTCTGATATAGTCTGTTAGGAACATCATAAGGAGGGAAAAAAAATAGGAAGATATACAATGTCTAATGTTCCTATAGCTATACAGTTTTCCAGAATGGAATCCCAACCACAAAGTTGTTTTGCTTACTTTTTCATTTTAGGGCTCAAAAATAATGTCATTTGAAAAACTAAACTTGTTTTTAAAATGTTTAGCACAGTCTTTTTGGCACTCCTACTTGAAACTGCTGCATTTGTATTTCTCTATGGTTTTTTTTTTTGTTTGTTTTTTTGTTTTTGATTCACGAGGCATGACTTTCGATTAATAGCCAGATATTCCTAGCACCAGATTTTTGTTTCCAACTGCCTGAGAAAGAACACTCTTTAATAGACTTGGAATCACACAGATCTCTTGATGCCAGATTGGACCTACAAAAGTATATTGCCTCCTTATACAGAGGATGAATTGCTTTCCACAGAGACACCTCTACATAGTATGCTGCAAAATGAGAAGAATCAAGTATTTATTCATATTTGCACTGAAACCAAAATAAAAAGTAGTAATGTACTTTGACAGAGTTGAATATCATTAAAGCATTTCATTGTTATATATGTCACCTATATGTCCTTTTGTTTTCTTTGTATTTATCCTGTTTAGGATTTTTCTGACACTTTTGGCTCTGAAGTTTGATATTTTCAACAACTTTGGGACATTTGGTGGCATTACTTCTTCATTTTTTCCTGTCCCTTATCTCTCCTCTTTCATACTAATATTCCCATTACAGATATGCTAGAGTAATATTTTCCCATACATCATCGTTCATTTATTTTTGTAAAATTTCAGCTCTCTATTCTACAGATTGGGTAATTCCTATTAATGTGCCTTTAATTCAGTACTAAGCAGTTCTTTTTTTTTATAGTTTCCATTTATTTGTTAATATTTCCTATCTATTTACTCATTGCATCTGTTTCTACAAGCCCCTGAATGTATTTACAGTATCTGTTTTAAAGTATATGTATGCACCACACCCAGTGCTCCATGCAATATGTGCTCTCCTTAATACCCACTACCAAGCTCACCCACTGAAAAAATAATAACAATAAAATAAAGTACATGTATGAATAGGAAGAAAGGGAGGGAGGGAGGGAGGAAAGGGTCTGACAATTGCTAATAACTGGGTCATCTCACAGCCTATTTATATTCAATACTTTTCAAGATAATGGATGAAATTTATTCCTTTTTACATGTCTAGAAAAACAACATAAACATTTTCTATGCTGAAAATTATGGATGATATGCCATAGGGAGCCCAGATTGTGCTGCTTTCTTTTAAAGGATGTTGACTTTTGATCTGCCTATCAGAACAAAATTACTGGCAGATGCCCTTGGCTTCATATTTTGTCATGGCTGGTCTATTTCGTTTCTGCTTTTGGACTTTACTCAATAGTTTGGTCTTTACTGATAAGGTGTATCCTTTCTGGGATCTTAACTGAATGTCTGAGATGCTCCATCAGCAAGGCCTCCCTACAATGGCTGGGGTGAAACTCCAGCGCCCTCCAGCACCTCCTTACCTTAGATTCCCCCTGTCAGCCCTCAGCTCCATGGCAGCCCCTCTCTGCTAGGTCTCTTGGAGCTGTGTCTTCTGTCTGTTAGCTCAGCGCTTGCACAATGATCCTCAGAGAACCCATCAGGCTTCTGGGCCCTGCACAGGTTCTTCCCTTGGACTTCCCTGCTTTCCAAATTCCAGCTGCTTCAGTGGTCTAGAATGTCTCAATTCAGCAAAACCTCCGTGCTCTTCTGGGATTAGCCCACTACATAGTACTCCAGATACATGCCCTCAGGTATCAGGTCAGGACACAGGGAGGGACTTCTCCCAAGGATCATCACAGGCCTGCTGTCCAAGGCCTGAAGAGAGTTATGTCATAAACTTTGTGCAGCTGTATATTTCCTTATGGCAGAAAAGTAAGTTTGGAACCAGTTACCCAACCAGGGTCAGATGTGGAGTTTCTAAAGAATTGTGTCAAAGAACAAAATCACCAACCAAAAAAATTAGAAATAAATTAAACACTCATTATTATATAATTGGGTTAAATAAATTATGCTGCATATTTACCTTTAAATTCCATCTTGCCTTTGGAAAGAACAACATGAGAGATATATAAGACACCTTGTTAAAATAAGATTTAAAAAAAAAAAAAGAGTGAAATAAGTCAAGAGGAGAGAGGCAATTATCTTATGGTCTCACTTACGTGTGGAGTATAAAGAAAATCATGGAGGGCATCGTGAGAAGGAAGGGAAGGGCGAATGGGGGGAAATCGTTGGGGGGGTTGAACCAGGAGAGACTGTGGACTCTGAGCAACAAACTGAGGGTTTTGGAGGGGAGGGGTTGGGGGGGGGTGAGCCTGGTGGTGGGTATCGAGAGGGGCACGTACTGCATGGAGCACTGGGTGTGGTGCATGAACAATCAATCTTGTAACACTGAAAAATTAAAATAAACAAATTTGGGGAGAAAAAAATAAAAATAAATAAATAAATAAATAAAAATTAAAAAAAGCAGTGTTCACAAAGCCACAAAACTCTATATGTGTATACATATAGATGCAAAATAAGGAATGAAAACTGCAAGGATAAACTCAAAAGTGCTAATATATGGTTACTTCAAAGAGTATAACTAAAAATAGCACTGTATGTATACTTTGTGTATTACATGTCTCCATGGTATTTGCATCATTCACAATGTTAAGATGCAGTAATACTTCTTTTTTAAAGATTTTATTTCTTTATTTGACAGAGAGAGATCACAAGTAGGCAGAGAGGCAGGCAGAGAGAGAGGGAAGCAGGATTCCTGCCGAGCAGAGAGCCCGATGTGGGGCTCAATCCCAGGACCCTGAGATCATGACCTGAGCCAAAGGCAGAGCCTTTAACCCACCGAGCCACCCAGGTGCCCCAAGATGCAGTAATACTTTTTAAGCTAAACTAATGAAGAAGACTTCATATTGATAAATTAGTTGGGAATCACTATGTATGTGTTTAACTCTTTGGTGAAATGCCTGCTGTAGCTTCAGAGTTAAAAAGCATCTGAAGTAACAAAAGTAGAAACTAGACACATTTACAAAAATATGATTCCTTTCCTGGCTCTGCCTCCCTACCTTTTAGTCTCGACACCCAATCTGTACAGCAGTATCTCCCACCCCTTGTGTGTTAAGTGCTGCAGATCTGAAATGCTCTTTCCCTACTTCCGGAAACTGACATGACCCTTCATGTCTCCCGCAAATCTGACATGCCAATTTTGAGGGAGGATTTGAGTAGTAAACACTTGACACAATTTATTTCTTTTCCATTGTGAGACTCAGAATGTCCCCCAGACCCCCAGTTTGAATAGCTAAAAACTCCTTTTATGGCTTTCAAAAACCTGACAGGCACGTGGATTCAGAACATGCCAGCAATATGTAAAACAGCATCAGTCCCTCTGCCTCCAAGAGTGATTGAGACTGTCTTTTAGGATCAGTTCCCAAAGAGTGATTTGCTCAAAATCAGCTGGTTCAAACAAGAATTGGTTTCCTGAGAGTTCAAAAATTCATGGTAATTGGAACTGGAAATTACTTAGGTCAGCCAATCATGCCTTCACCTTCTACCTTTGCCCTCATCACCACCATTCTCTATAAAATCAGTCACACTCAGAACTAACACTGTCCCTAATTAAACTACTGGGAATATAACACAGTCACTGGTAAATATTCCTATCAAAAAATGTATTCTATATATTCCAATTTCACTTACCTTCATGAACATGTTATCACGTTGATAATTCAGAATAAATCTCACTGGCAGAATTTTTCAAAGCTGGAGAGAGACAACCTTAATTCAAGTCCTGGCTCTGTCAATCATCAGCTGTGCAACTTTAGTCAAGTTATTTAACTTTTTGTGCACGTCATTCTTATCAGTAATATGTGGATCTTAATGGCATCTATATTACAGAATTGTGTGAGAATTAAGTAACTTTTGTTTAAAAGTACCTAGGTCATAATTCTTACTAATATGTATTAATTATCATCACTACCATCTTTACGGTTTTCATCATTAATATCATCTCCTAAATGACTAAATTATTTTACTCCTATAAAGTAGTAATGGTTTTCCATAAATTGATTTCTTTTATTTTGTCTCTAAGGGTTTTACCTTCTTTAAGTTGTGCCAAAGCAATAGTAATTGCTTATTGTTGACACATGAATAATGGCTGTAGTGTTGAAAGGATGTGCCCACACTCAAAGCAAACACTCAGTGAACTTTATTTGAGCTCAACCCCATTCACGTTAGATTGTCACACAAGTTTACCAATGCTTTAGAAGCCATGGTGGATGCTCATCAAGTACTTAATGGATGACGGTTTTATGGGAAAATACATATATCAACATTTCCATTGGATATTAATGAAGCCCTAGAGTTCATTGAACAGACTACGAACTTTATGTCTGACTCCAGATAGATAGATAGATAGACAGATATGTATGGATACAGATCGAAATGCATGTCTGGATATATAAAATTATTCTTACCTACAACTGGGTCTCTAGGAAGGGCCTTAGAGTTTTATATCCTGTTCTTTAGAAAGTAACCTTCACTAGGACAAGTGTCACCAGCTAGACTCCAAGATTTGACCTTTACTGCCCACCTGCTTCTACTCATTGACCCTTATCCCACATTTTACTTAAACTCTTCTTTCCAGCTTCTCTTAACTCAGGCAAATGGAAACTGAAACCACACCTCAGGCATAGCAACTGCCCTGACAAAACCTTGAGCTAGCCCAGATTACCCTGACCAGTTTGAGTGTAAACCCTGATTCAGGCCGGCGCAAATGGACTATGGAGTGACTTCTAGATTGACTAATAACTATCTTTATCTCATTTATAATACTAAAATCTCCACCCAAGGAGAAGCACAAGCCTCATTTGCAAAACATGGTGTATGTACAAGCATGTTTCCCTTAATGTACAAGTGTGTCCTTATGCCCTCCTCTACATATGATGACACGGGTTCCCTATCTCAATATTCATCCTTGCCCTAAATAAAGGAACCCATTCGCTCTTGCTCAGGGAGTCATGGCATTAGAAGCCATTCCCCATAATCCTCTCACTTGCTGCAAAAACTCAACCTAGTGCAGTTTCTGACTCGCCAAGGAGCAAACTCACATTGATTCAGTTACAGAAGGAGCTACAATCTCTAGTGCCAAGAAAACTGAAATTCCAAGGTCTGCAACTATCCCACTTTACCCATGCTACCAATACTTCCAAAGTGGTGGGACTATTCAATCTCACCTATTCCTCTCCCACCTTTTGTGCTTGTTTCCCACTTGTTCATTTTAAAATGACTCCATTAATTCACAATGAGGAAGAACATCTGAGTCGTGAGACAATGTGAGTCTACATAATCCCCTTCCAAGGGTAATACACAGAGACCTCAACTAAGATACAATGCTGCCATCAGAAAACCCTAAAGAAACACTTAACCCAGGCTGAGGCAACACTATGGCTGAAATGTTTAAGGAATACCAAAAACAAAGTATAACTCAAAAGGAAAGATGGGAAAGAATGGCCTAAAATAGTGTCAACAAAGCAGCCAGAGGCAAGGTTACATGGGATTTTGGAGGTTCTATCAGACATTGGGATTTTATTCTGAATGAGGCAGAATGCCACTGACACGGTCCCCATACAGTAAGACATTATCTTTATTGTGCTTTCGGGTCTTTCTGCCATTGTGTAGAACAGACAGAAGTGATCTCAGAACAGAACAAAAAAGGTGAGAAGGCTGTGGAGGCATCCGCTCTTCTGTTTCCTTGTTTTATGGTTATTAACACCCATCACGCTTCCTGAGATTGATTTTTTTAATCTACTACAGTGCTTATCATATCCTCTTATTTTTCACAGTATTTTTTGGAAGTATTTCATAACAGTTATAAAAACAATTGAGTTTCCATGGTGTTTAATGCATTTTAATAAGGCAGTTTTTAATTATTGTTTTATTTTTAATTATTACAATTTTTCTATCATTTTGAATAGAAAGTCTTCCAAATTAGAGATATAGCATAATCGAAAGACTTGCCAGAGAGACCAAACTATCACCAATGCATTATAGTAGCGTAAAGAGGAATATTTACTAAATTGCCGCTGGAACACATAGTTCTGTAGGAAAATACTCTTTCATTATCCATATTGGCAATCTTTCATCAGCACTATATTTATAACAGACTAACAGTATTTTGTAATGCTTCCAATGAACTAAATTTGCATGTTTGACATGCATATGCTTTGTAAAAATCTGCACAGTATTTAAATCATTATATAATCTTCCTCAATAGCTATGAGCAACAAGAAACACAAGCAACCTACCAACTTTCTTTCTCTGATCAAAAATATACTTCATTCCTTTGTAAAGAGGAAAATGCCTAGACTCATCTATCATTTCTGAATTGATATGAATAACTTTGACCTTATCTTCTGCTTGTAAATCTTCATGCAATGAGAAAGGGACACAACGTAAGCCTCATGATTGTACGTGGCCTTAAGTGACTAGAAGCTACAGACCTCACAGTGTCATGGGAGGATAGCACAGAGCATATTAGAGAAAGTCTGAAGAGCTCCTCAGCTTCCCAGGGAAAATAATACAATTTGGATTTTTAAAATTATGTGACTCTCTGCTTCTCTTCCTTTTGATTAAGCCCTAACACAACACACACATAATTATGTTCCTCTAAAATCTAGAAATAAAAAGAGAGATGAAAAATTAACCAAGGATATTTTATAATGAACAATTCAGTGAGTTTCTCAGATCCTAGAACTTATGTATTCTTTATCTTTCACAACATTATAAAAGCACCTATTCGTTATCTAGAGTTTGATCATTTTTTCCCTCTTTGATGCAAAGTCCAGCAAAACAAATGAAAAAGCTTGAAAATTAATGATGGCCTGATAATGAAATTTTAGAGTAGAGAGTTTTTCCTGTTTTTTTTTTCTCTAAAGGCTAAATCCAAATAACTTCATTTAGTGCCAATAATCTCTCTCTCTCCCTCTCATATTTCTAATCTCACCTTGACCCAATTACACAAACAAAAGAAACACCAAAGGACTTGATCTTCCTGACCATTACATCTTTTAAATTAAATCCTAATTGCCATAAAACAGCAATCCTCATTGAAATATTAATGGTGCATATTAACTCCCTCTGTAAACACAATGTTTGGGAATCACAATAACTGTCCCAGCTACCATTACTGTGTACTAAAATACCCCAAAATAATGATTAAAAAATTAGGCTCACGGATTCTGTGTGTCTGTAATGTATAGAGAGTATAGCAAGAATGATTTGCGTCTGCCCCTTATCTAAGCCTCGGCTGGAAAGGTGCAGAGGCTGAGCTGACCTGAAGCCAGAAGGCGAGGACTGGGGTAAATGCGTGTGATGGTCAGTGCCAGCTAATGGCTCGACCCAGAGCTGGAGCACCGGACCAGAACCCTTCACATGGCTTTTTCATGAGGCCTGCATTCCTTCATAGCATGGTCCCCTCAAGATCGTCTTTACCTCATTTCTCAGGTTGGCAGAGTTAAGTCTCCCAGCTAACAAGCCAGAAATTGTATTGCTTTTTATGACCAGGTCTTGAGACTCACATTGCATCCCTTCTGCCAAATTCAATTGTTTCCAAACTAACTTCAAGCCAGCTCAGATTCAGGAAGAGGGTAATTGGGGACCACATGTGAATGGTAGAGTGGTAAGGTTCACAAAGGGCAGAGCATGAGCAGGGGGAGGGGCAGAGGGAGAAGCAGACTCCCCGCTGAGCAGGGAGCCAGCGCAGGAGGAGATCCCAGCACCCTGGAATCATGACGTCAGCAAAGTCAGATGCTTAGCCGACTGAGCCACCCAGGAGCCCTCTTACTCATACATTCTAAAGAGATTTTGGAGACTACCCACAGAAGACTTGGTAAGTAGTAAACACAAACTAGTTTGATCATTTTCAGCTCATAACCGACTCCCAAAATACAAAATGATGAAATAGTGCTCAAAGCCAAATAGCGGTTAAAAGTCATTTTCGGGAACCCGTTGAATTGAATGGACTTCTTATGGGAGAAGGAATTCAGGAAGAAGACATGCCTGTTCTTAAAATACAGAGTGAGGCCTCTGCCCATTGGTAAATTTCTCAATCTAACAGAGCAGAACATAACTAATGATAGCCCCATCCTCCTGACTGCTGCTTGGTCTATGCCACCCACTCTTTCACCCTCTTACAGTTTCCATCTGCTTCACTCCATCACACACACAGAGTAGCTGCAAAAATCTAATCAGCTCACTCTTCTGCTTAAAATCCTTCAGTGGCTTCCCAGTTGTCAGGATATCTCTATGGGGGCCCTGCCCTCCTTTCATACTTTCTCCTCCGTGTGTTAATCTTCCAGTGTCCAACACCACATCTAGTGCTTCGACTGCTGGTACCCCACCTGCCAGCTGTTCAGAACTTCCATCCCCCTCTGGAACTCCACAGCTTTTCTTAGACCTTACAACCTTGGATGTGCCTTCCTATCGACCAGATATCCCTCCAACTTTATCACCTGCACAGAATGGCTAGTGTACCCCAAATCTACCACGAGTTCCCTCTGTACCTTTTATGTCTCTTCCCCTAACACTCATTAGACATTATGAAAATTACTTGCTTCTTGTCTGTTTCTGTCTCCACAAAGTAAATGCCATGAAAATAGTGACTGAGTCTACCCTAACTGCCACAAAGCATCTAGAACAACATCCAGCTCAAAATAAGAACTAAAGTATTTGCTGAAAGAATAAATTTTAAAAAATAATTTTCAACTTGCTTTTCAATTTCTTGACAGTGCATTGCCAGAATTTCTAACATATACATCATTATATGTTTTAAGGGTTTTTTTTCCTCTTTAAAAGTTTTATATAAATGGAAAAATAAAAATAAATCAGTAGGGCAAATCCTGAAGTGCTGAGAATAATTCCACATATTTTCATCAGTACCAAGACAACTGTTATGACTTGCCCAGGTATACAATTTTCTTATTCACTCTGTCATGTAGTATTATCAGCCTTTTGCTTTAGAAATGCTTCACCTCCACTGTACCTTTTTTAGAGCTATTAAGTTTAGAGCTATTAGAGCTATTAAGTTTTTGATCTCTAAAATTTTTTATACAATTATGCATAATCATATATTTAGGGTATAGCTTCTCTCTCTGTCTCTCACGCGTACACGCTTTCTCTTTTTACTTACAAAAATTAGAACTCTGAGTGTAAGGCTATATTTTATAGCAGGATTGCAAATGAAACAGGCTGAGCTGATGCCATAACATAAAGAGAATTTTATAATGTTTCTTGAGGGCAATGAAAGTCCCATCTTGAAAATTTCTTAGGGCAAAATGGCAGGCCATAGGCTATACATAAAAGGAGTTAAATATCAAAATATACGATTTAAAATGCATTTGTGGATGGGAACTACTTCCTGGAGTTTGGTAGAAAGTAGTGTCTCATTTGGTCTAGCTCACAGCACAATCCTTCAGAATCTATGATTACACCAAAGGCACAGTCATTACCTTAATGGAAGGGAAGCCCAGGAAGAACATGCACACCTGGACACTTCAGCAAGAACCTTGATTATGGAAAGTGGAAAAACAAGTGGGTCTTACTTTCATCTGAACAAAACCATCTCTAATTTAGAGGAAGTGGCTACCTCCACGTTCAGAATGTGTAAAAAAGAAATGTGACTATCAAATTTTTTCAAGACAGAAGTTTAATAATAAAAGCATGTAATATGGATTCAGAAAATAGAATCCCCTCAGTCAAAAGTTCTCTGACATCCAGGGATACCTGTGGCTCAGTTGGTTAAGCGTCTGCCTTCAGCTCAGGTCATGATTTCGGGGTCCTGGGATGGAGCTCCGTATCGGGCTCCCAGCTCAGTGGGAAGTCTGCTTCTCCCTCTCTCTCTGCCTCTCTCCCCTGCTTAGGCCTGCTCTCTCACTCTCTCTCTCAAAAATAAAATCTTAAAAAAAAAGTTCTCCCACATCCAGAAGAAGGAGAAGGAGGGGGAAACTTGGGGGCAAGGGAAGCTGTAAGGAAACCATTCCAGTCCTACCATTTGAAGTAATTACACATTCTCCATTTATTAGAAAATCTCCAATATGGGTCCCCTGGGAAGCTCAGTAGGTTAAACATCTATCTTCAGCTCAGGTCATGATCCCAGAGCCCTGGGATCAAACCCTGCACTGGGCTCCCTGCTCAGCAGGGAGTTGGCTTGTCCCTCTGCCTGCTCATGCCCTCTCTTGCTCTCTTTCTTTTAGATAGATAGATGGAGAGATAGACAGATAAATTGATTTCCAATTCTTTTTTTTTTTTAAGATTTTATTTATTTATTTATTTATTAGGAAAGAGAGAGTGAGAGAGAGCATGAGAAGGGAGAAGGTCAGAGTGAGAAGCGGACTCCTCATGGAGCTGGGAGCCCGATGTGGGACTCGATCTCGGGACTCCGGGATCATGACCTGAGCCAAAGGCAGTCGCTCAACCAACTGCGCCACCCAGGCGCCCGATTTCCAATTCTTAAAAACTTTCTTTTTTATTGTTGGGTGATTAGTTCCTTTGTAGGGCTACTTGTTAATGAACAAGGTTCCATGTTAAGCTATTTGTTTATGAATTATGCATTAATAATGATTAGTTATTAGCAGTTGTAGAGACTACGGTTAATGGATACTTGGTAAAACAGAATGAAGAAATACTTATATAAAAAATTCTTTGGCACAAGTTAAAGGATTAATTAATAGTCTAGATATAAAAGCACTTCTAATGCAACTTTTCTTTTGATTCTAATAATGCCTAAGCTATAGAGCACAGAAATACTTTTGAATTTGTTTAATGTACATTAAAAAGAGAAAAATGGCTTGTTTTCAAATTTGTGGTTATTTTTGAAAGATCCTTCCTGAATTTAAAAATTCATATTAAAATTCATATTCAAAAATTCATATTAAAAAATACATGGAGATAAAAGATTCTGATCCAAGTGGCCAAGTGTACAATCTGTGATCTGTGTTTTTATAATACAGTGCTGGGGTAATCCTAAGGATTAATAATCACTGTTCCAACCTTTTATGTCAATCACTCCCATAGAGGTGCTATCATCTCTGTGGGAGCAATTTTCACATCTACATTCCTAGCTTTGACCTTTCATAAGAGATTCAGATTCAGATCAGATTCCAATTCCACGCTAGATTTTTCCACATGGGTGGTCTGCAGAACCCAAGTTCATATTCATCCACAAATCCATCGAAAGGCATTGAGAGAGACACAAAGAAGAGTAGCAGTCTGTGGTCAATAGATATTTCAGTGCTATTTTGGCCTTCATTTCACTTCAGTTTGTTTCATTTATGTTTACAACACTCTTTTAAGAACTGGTTTTCATCCGGTGTCTTTGGTTATAGCTTACATGCATTTTTTATCTAAAGATAATTTTCTATCTTTTCATTCTAATTCATGTATATCCATAGAACTGGATTATTGTCTTTCCCTACAATTTCTAGGAAGGCTTTAAGTATTAATACTGGACTTTGGAAATTATATTTATGAAATTGACCAATATCATTATTGGCAAAATGTCAGAGTTTCCCAACAATGAAGAGGGCTTGTAAATACTGATCAGTTTACTTGTCCATGGCCAATGAGGTTAACAACTGTGACTCCTGAGAAATTCCACTTCCAAGCTGTGAATAAAGATTGTAATTGCAGGGTCACACTTTCTCTTAATAATATTCATGCTGACTATTATGATACATGTGTGGTTGTAAGAAAACAAAGCTTTCATGGGGAAGATCTACGTAAATATGTTGCAATGTGGAAAAGATCTTAACCAATAAAAATCTTTGTAAAAACTGATCTTATGAGCTTCCCTCAAAATGTTACCTTGTCTACATCTCTAATGTTAAAACATGAATTCAGGAAATTTTCCAATGATATTGCAAGCCAGCTACTACAATTTCCAACCCCAAGTAAGTCACAAATACTGAGAAGGATGAGGAAGGACCTCAGTACCTTCTCTCCCTATCTGTATAATGGAATCATTCTTCAAGACCCATTTCAAACACATCTTCCCCATAATGTCTCACAATATTCCATAAGCCAGATATGGTAACTGTCCCTTTGAAACACAACACACAGAACTTAGGTGTCTTTGGCACTTACTTTAAGGCAGCCCAAATTATCATCATGTAATATTTTATCCTATTGTCTTTGAGGCATTATTTCCTTCAATATTTCGAGCTCTGGTTCATGCGATAAGTACTCAAATACCCAGTTCACATCATAGATACTCAAATACCCAAGGCACACAATAGGCGTTTAAATACCCAAGTTAATTGGACCAGTTTCATCAGCACTCAATCTATGTCATTGCCAATCTCTTCAATTTGGAAGCATGTGGGCCTCTGCCAGTTCTAGTGAAACAAACAAGTGATGAAAGCACTGTGAGACAGAAGAAGACAAGAGGGCAGTCGTGCAGGAAAGTCTATAGACCACGGATCAAGTGGACATTCCATCCTGCTGTCTCTTTTATCGTTGCCTCTGTTACTGTCACAGCTGGACCAGAAACCCTTTATGTCCGCCAGTTTCTGACCGCGGGCTGATCCTGCTCTTTCAAGTATGGAATTGAGTTCTCAGGGATGTTGTCCAATTTGTAGCAAGATCAGTCTTCATGGAATCTTCGTCAGTCCAGGTCCAGAAATAAGGAGAAAGGACAAGTCTGAGTGACTGGGAAACAGGGAGAACCAGTTGCTCATTCCATCAATTTGTTCTTTCTCATCCTCATCCCTCCTGCACACCTCAAATTTTCCAAATGGTTTCCTGCTGTGGAGATGGCAGTCTGCATTATTTGAGCTTCGGCTGTATGGTGTATTCTTCTGTCACAGAGTACTTAGGCATTTTAGAACACATTGAGAAATTCTGATAGTAGACTCTGATCTTTAGAATGCAATTAATAAAAATAGAGGTGTATAATTATATGATCTAAGCATTTTAACACATACTGATTCACTGAATTCTTACAATATCTCCATGTGCTAGCTACTAATATTTCCCCCTTCTATGGATGAGAAATTCAAGGCAGAGGTTAGCTAAGGAACTTGCGCAATGTCACAAAACTACCAAGTGGAAGAACTTAGGCACAAATGAAAGTGCTTGGCTCCCAAGTCTGTACTCTTTAACAGTCAGTTATAATTTCTTTTCAAAAAGTCTTCCCAATGAATCTCTTTTATCTGTTGCTTCTGGGACATGTAAAAGGTGCATGACTTGGAGACAAAGGACCAAGACTAGGTCTCTGCTCCTCACTCGTACGTGCTAAATGACTTTGAACAAGATTTGTAACCCCTTCAATCTCACTGTCCATGCAAAATGGACAGAATCACAGCTTTCTCTTCTTTCTAAATTATTGTGATAATTAAATTAGATACTTACAATGGAAACAGCAAGCCCAGGACTGGACAAAAATATTCAATAAACCTGAGCTTTCTTCCTTCCTCTCTTCATTTGAAAATATTCATAATAAAGAAAAGGAAACTAGTTCTACTTTTAGATATACAGCTTTCCACCTTTATATTGTAATAATCTCATATCTATGTAAAACATAAAGCCAAATGTCCTATGAGAATAAGTTAAGGACTATCATATATCTAAGATAATACTACCTGCATTACAGAGTCTTAACATACCAATGATCATAGGAAGCACCATTATTTTATGTGTTTCAATGGAAAAAAACTGCTAATTAATCTATGATGAAGCTCCACTATCACAAAGCATTATTATTTATATGTATTAAAATCTGCTTTTAATACACACCATTGGACATGACCCAGTCAGAAAGTCTCAGGTGATAGCAAATGAGGACAGGAAACGCAGAAGAACATGGACCCAGGTCATCAGCACTAGAAATCACCATGGCCATCACTTCCATCCATCATCTTCATAAAAAGTAACTTGCTCAACGTCACTCAGCTAAATAGTGGCAAGGACGGGACTAGATCGAGAGATTCGTGACTTCAAGTGCATACAAGCTATGTTGGGTCGCCTATACTGATCCCAGACCAGATACAAAGGCCCAAACCTAAACTCCTGGGGAAAAAGAAAAAAAAAAAACCAAAAACTGACAATATCGTAAGTTCTGTGATCTGAGAATCATTTGTTCTTTCTTTATCTTATTCCCACATCCAATCCATTAGCAAGCTGTATCCCCTTTCAGAGAAGTGTTCAGAGATCAAATTACTCAAATCTAACAATACTCCACTCTCAGTCCTGGGCATCCTCCATTTTTTTTTCACTTCCTCCCTAGAACGTATTATCAGCTAATATGCTCTATGATTGGGTGATGTGTTTGGTTTGTATGTTCCATCTTCAACTCAGAGGGCCCCCCACAGCCCTAAGAGAATATAAGCTCCATGAAAACTTTTGTTGCATTCGCTTTTTAATGATTCGTTCAGTTCCCTATTCTCAAGTCGTGAAACACTGCCCGGCATACAGGAGAAAATCAATAACTATTTGTTGAATTAAAAAATATTACTCATGTTCTTTAATTATTGGATAAGCAACGGAATCATCTCAATTTCAAATCTGGATAAAGCATTGCTTAGGATTAAAAATAATAATAAAAAGTGCACCAAGAACTTCCACCTTATACATTCACAAAATTCTGTCTTTTCTTCTTTAATGACAAAATAGTATTTTGTTCTAGAAACAGGGTAAGAACCTATCCCAGGTTGAGCCTCTTGCTCCTTCATTTCACACTGAATAACCCCACCTTGTGGAATGAGGGTAAATCTGCTGAACCCTCAAACACGCTGATAGCTTCTCTGTCACTGCAAATGTATAGGACACAGCATATCTCTGACACTTCAAGGTTTCTGTTGATTTTTAAATATGCCATAATTGCAGGAGGTGGAGATGCCGGAGACACAGGATATTTACTGTCCCAACTGAGCCACTCCCTAAGGTAAGGTTTGAGTAGCAGATTTAAGTGATTTTTTCTGATTTTTTTTTAATATTCCTTTGCCTCACAGTTGTGCCAGAATATTGATACTTGTTCTACTTGGCTTTCCTAGAGGAATACCCCATTTTCTCCTACAACTTTTACGGTGGTACTATATAGTGGTATTGAACAATTAAAGGGCAAATCACACAGCGCTACAACTAACCAAACCAGAAATTTCTAAACTGACTAGAGAAATCACCTACTGTATCTTGGGACAATTGTGAATGGACAGGAACTTTTACTAGGAAGCAACATATTTTGTGCTCTGGATTATATTGGACCCTGAGCAGTGCAAGTTCCGATTTAAGTTAAAATTGTTCTAAGGAACTAGCCATATGTTCCACATAGTGCTAACCACCTTGGAAACCTGAAGGAGGCTTTCTTTGATTGATGTATTACAGCAAGTGACACATTAAAAATAAAACTTAAGATTTAAATGAGTAATTGTGTATTTGTACACCAACTATATATTCTGGTTAGAAACCATTTGCTTTATTTTTAGTAGACACAGAAGTGAGAAAATTCGTGCACAAGATGTTATTGCTAATTTTTGAAGTAATCCTTCAGATTTCTACTTTTATATTTGTAAGTAAATTCTCAAAAAAATAAATTTATCCAAACTTCCATTATCTTAAAAAAAACTATTTAATTTTTCATGTTACTCCCCATTTGTGTTGCCACAAAAGTAATTTTATATAGTTCAATGTCCATACTGAGTTTACCTTTCAGCCTTTCACCTTAATTTTTATGATAAATATGGTTTGGGCACTATATGAAACCTTCACATTGAAGTAATATTTCTTTAATTTTAAACATATATAATAATTTCTACATTTAAAAGTCATTTCTCATTGCTCACTACTATAGTGCCATCATGAGCTATTACTGTTTATGTTTATGATTGTATTTTTACAATTTGTATTTTATGATTGTATTATGTTTATGAGTGTATTTTTCTTTTAAAAAGTTATTGAATAAAGCCAAAAGAAAGAATGGAGACACACACATTTAAATCCAGCATCCATGCGTAAGAACAGTGACGTGCTATAGGTTAGGTTTTTCTCACTAACAACCCAGTTTCCTCTCCTACCCATAAGTTCTCTGCAAATCTAGGAAACAGAATGACAGATTTTTTTTTTCCCTTGCCAGTGATTGTGGATCAAATTTAGACTAGAAGGGCCATTACAGATAACCAGGATCTTTTCCTTCAGGATGGTAGGTAGAAGTAGAATCCAAACAGTAAGGGATCTGGAGTGGATTTCCAATATTCGTAAACAATAGTTTGGGTTGTTGAACAATTGGATTAGAAGTGTATGTAAAGCATTTAAGTCATGCCTGGCACACGGCAAGAACTCAATAAATGTTGGTTGTTGTTATTATTTTTTTCTATCTCTATCTATCAAAGGTAGAACTATTCTCCTTGAATTACTTATTCATTTCCAAAAGCTCTATATTATTGTTACATGGTTTTGGAGCAACAAGAGATTTTGCAACAAATATTTTCTCCAACAAAACCATGTGTAGCTGGAGCTAGGATTCAATCATGGAAACACTGTTTATCTTTTTTTTTTTTCTTTCCACTCATAGTTAATGAAAATATGAAAAAAAATCCACTAATTCTGAACTACAGTAAGTTCCAAATTGTAGAATTAGAAAGACTACAATTGGATTTTTACATTTCATTTTAAAAGTATTGGACTTAATCTCATAGTGTAGAAGCCAAACAGAAAAAAAAAAAAAAGCTCATATCAAATGATTGCTTAAATAAATGCAAATTTGAGATTATTTATAAGACAGTTTCAAAGGAAATGAATTACAAGCTTTTAGTTATAAAATGGTATTAATGTAACATTCAGAACCCATAGCTCTTTAAGTTTCATTTAATAGGGTTGAACATTGTTAATTTCAGGGTGACGGTAGGCTCTTCCCCTGTGGTGACTGAGCAAACAAAGATGATAAAAGTCAATCAAGAACCTAGGATCACAATATGAGTTCTATTAATTTACTTTCATGGTACATTTTAGTTATTTTCAAAGCTTTCTTAACATTTGTCAGTATGCACACACTACTAGGGATCACTATGGGATGTCAATTGTACCAAGGATATGAATTATTTGTAGAAAAGAATAAGTGGTGTTTTTTTTTTTAATGCGATGGATTAACAGGCTCACATCTAACATATTCCAGGATGCTGGAGAGAGAGAGAGCTTAAGCATGCAAACATAAATTATGTCATTACTAAATAAGCCCCCTCTCGCCACCCACTGCATAGTAATCCTCCTTTCCACATCAGTTTTTGGTGTGATTTTAATGACTAAAGAAATGTTCTTTCATTTTCAGATTGCAATTTAAGTAGCAATGCAATCACACTAGAGATTTAATGAAAAATGTCTCCCTAATTTTCTCATACACAGCATGACTATAATATAATGAGAAGGCTGTGTCCTCTATCTGCTCAGAAGTCTTCACAAGGCCTTCTCAAAGGCATTCATTCCACGGGAAGACAGATCCCTCTAACATTTGCAGGCAACTTTACTGAAGAGCAGGAACAGTGTGGTAGTCTAAGAGCACAGACTCTGAAGTCAGATTCTAGGACTTCACAGGCCAGTTCTATCACCCACTTGGTTCCATGAGGCATAATCAGCAATATTGTATACATTTAAAGTGTATAACAGGGTGTGTACATCGTGAAATGATTACCACAATCAAGTTAATTAACATATCTATTACCTCACATAGTTTTGTTTTGTTTGTTTTTGGTCAGAACTCTTAAGATCTACTTCCAGCAGATTTCAGTCTAGATTCTAGAAGCAGCAAAAGAAACTTCGACTCTTGATGGGAGGAACTGCAAAGACTTTGTGGCCATTTTTGATCCATCATACCATTGTTAGTGATGGGTCTATTGCCATATCTCCTCCTCCAATACTATCCTTTCTCTCTTCCAATGGTAATTTTTTTTTTTAAATGTGGTAACATGACCAAGAGCTTGTGGACCACCTGAGTCTCGTGGAATCCTTTTTCAATGTCTGGCTAGAAACTTCTCTTCTAGACTGGTGCCCTAGGAAGAGGCACAGGTGTCAAGCTCCTAAGCCTGAGATAAAACCAAAGGAAGTTGCTCTTTTCTAGAGTGAAGAAATTTAGTTTATCCAGGCTCGTGATTAACAAGGAAAAGGCAAATGCATGAGAAACAGAAATATTTAGCAAGGGAGACAATTATCACCCCTTGCTCCTCTCTCCATGGACAGTGTGCATCAGAGGCAATCCTTGCCTTACATGGCCCATTCCTGTGCTGCAAAGACTAAAGGCTATGTCTCATGTCTTTAACCTCATCAGTGGGGATTCAGGACAGCAGAATAAATTTTATTCACAGGTGAGGAGTCTAGAAAGGAGTAAACAGAATGTAAAATGAAAAATAAAAATAGATGCAGAAAGCATTTAATATAAATGGCCTAAGATCATAGTAGATATGTATTTACCTAATAAATGTATTTATTTTAAAATTTACTGTTGATTTACCTTGGTCAATTATTATCTGAAGATCAATTACTTCATTAGATATCAAGGTAAAGATTCTCTCTTATGTCCTGGGGTAGGGATTTTATTGTTTCTTGAATGGGTGCATCTAAATTCATAATTTCAAATAGTATGTATAGGGAGACAATCTGAACTAAGTCTGTTGCAAAAATTCTACAAACAGTCCTATAAAGCATTTTACTACAGGCAACCTAAGGTAGGTACTGGAGTTACTGGAGTTATCTAAGATGATATGCTCCTTATAATATTTGTAAAGAGGTCATCTTTGCTTTCCTCTAAAATGTGACTTTTTAGAGTTAATTTTGAAATGGCCCTCACTCAATATTTAACATTCAGTCAGGCTGCCTTTTCTTTGAACTACTTTGCTCTCAAAATCATGTCCAAAAGAGTTTAACTTCTTTCTCCCCTAAACACACAAGTTACTGCACTTGTTAAAGAATGGGTAAAATTCTTAATTAAAAAAAAAAATACCCAGGGGTACCTGAGTGGCTCAGTCAGTCAAGCATCTGACTCCTGATCCCAGCTCAGGTCTTGATATCAAAGTTGTGAGCTCAAACCCCGTGTTAGACTCCACACTGGGCATGGAGTTTACTCAAGAAACAAACAAACATGTATGTGTGTGTGTGTGTATGTGCATCTTTCTTGAACTATTTCATAAATATCTCAAATATTATGCTTTCTTTGCAATATCATTTTGTTACAATTTGGCAAACATCTCCTAAGACATTTACCATGGATAAGAAAACCACTCCAGGCTTGTCAGTTCAACCTCAGTGAGGTTCAACACCTGCAACACTAACTGCCAAGAAAGAAATGTGCTTCTCACTCTATGTCTAGTATAAACAGCATAGAAACAACAGCAAAGATAATTCAGGTCAACGTGAGCCAGCTCCAGCACACCACTGAATCAAACCCGTACCTTAAAGTCTGATTTAATAGGGGAAGATAAAAATTAATAATCCAAGCTTAGAGGAACTTTTGTTTGGAAAAACACTCAAAACACAACAGGCTTCCTTTCCTGAAAGCTGTGTTAGCTTTTCCAAATGAGGGTATCAACAAATTTCTTATAGTCAATTACCTGAGGCTGAGACTCTGAATATAGAGGAGATTCAAAAACTGTCTAAAATAAGAATTACAAATTAAAAGAAAGGAATTGGGGATCATTTTTAATGAATAAAAATTTCAGCCTTATCTTTGGATGAGTGACACCATTATTTTTTTTTTCCTTTCACTTCTTTGAAATAGTAAGAGAAAAGTACTGATTTTGTACTGAACTTTAAGTGTTCCCTCCCCTGGTCAAATGCCCTGCAGTATTTCCTCTATTCCTACTGTTATTAATTTACTGGGCACTTATGATTTATAACCTGAATTAAGACAATAGTCTTCTAACTGGTCCCCTTGCTTCCAAGCCATAATCTTCATAAATCCCTATACAGTGCTGCAGAATGATTTGTTTGGGGGAAAAAAGGTATCATATCGATCCTCTGCTTAAAATGCTTCACTATTTTCTTATTCTCCTCCGTACAGAGTACAGATAATAAACTTTATAGCCCAGAATAAAGAACTCCAATGATATGGCCTTGACATCTTCGCCTCCTCTCCTATACAAAACCAAACTCATTCTGTGCTCTCCGTGATTGACGGCACTGATATACCCAATTTCCCTATCTCCTGGTACCCATGCATTTATTAATACTCTTACATGGATTTTGGACTTAGTAAGCCATGTGATTTGCTCTGGCCAATGGGACAACAGCAAATCTGATGCAAGCAGAGTCCCGAAAAAGCATCTGCATATTTCTACTTCCATTCTTGGACCCCTAGCTATATGACCAGGTCCACTTTCTGCAGGATGAAAAGCACAGATTAAGGACATTCATCCCACTCATTTTATATCATCAGCCAACAGCAAAGAAATATTCACATATGTGTCCCAAGCTGAGGCCAAAAGAAATGGCCAAACAAGCCATACCAGTATGATTTGTAGATTTATGAACATTAGTAAGTCATCATTTAAGGATATAAGTAATGAAGCATTATTGAAGTAGAACCTAATGACACAGAAATTGGCATTGGGCATTGGACATTAAACACTACCATCACAAATAACAGTAATGTTTCATTGGCTTCTCAAATGGGCATTGGACAAAGACTAGAACAATACTAAGAATGCTGCTAAAAAATGCTTCATAGTGGCAACACAATTGGTGTAATTGTCATTTGCAGCAGGTTGGAAGATGTAAAATGCACCTAATAAAATTGAAGAATTGAGCAACAGGGGTTTCCAGGCACAAAGTGGGAAGTGTTCTGGCTTTTCTAAGTTGTATATGTATATGATATCGATGAAGCAGTATTTTCAGGCGAGAGCATAAAACTGCCTCTCATCTCCATATTCTCAATTGGGAAAACAACTCTCAAAGTAAAATACCTAAGAGCAAAGATGAAGTCAAGAGAGACTCACCTAACTAAGTAAAAGGATGTCTTAGAGTCATAAAGGCACTATCCCACTGCAGACAGTGACACACAAAATATCACTGAATAAGTCTGGAGAGACAGACATGCTTCACAAAAAATTATTGGTGTGACACTTCAAGCATAAAGTGGAATCAAAAAATGCTTTAGATAGCCACAATATTTATCGTTATTTTTTAGATAACCCACAATACTTTTTCAATACTGGTGAGAGTGCCCCTGGCCTAGAGTTCAATAGAATCTATGTATTTCAAAATGTATTTCAAAGCCTTTCAAAAGGCTTTGGGACATCTACCTCTGTATGTGCAAGGGTCAGCCTGAGAAAGTAGCTGAAAGAGTATACTTTCCAATGACTTTTTTAGAAGTTAAAAAGTGAAGGTAATGGACCTGGAAAGACATCCCAATGTACAGAGCCATTAAGTTGTGAAAAATAATGGAAAAGAGAGTTTATTCCCATAGAACAATAGAGAACAATGGTGCAGGGAGCCACTCCCAAGGAACAAATCTAATAAAGGAATACCAACCCCTCCACACTTGGAGTAGTGGGAATCTGTAACATTGCTCCATCTGGATTCTATAATTTTTATGAAGCAGTCACTGCTATGTGTTCTCTACCCTACAATTTAAATGAAATGGAGGACTACTGCAGTTATCCTGTCCTTATCTGACTATGTTATGAGTGTGTGAAGACTTGGGGGCTGTAAATAACTTCTTTCTAATGTATAGATCTCTGGATAATTACAAACTAAACTATATGGACCTCATGTAAAGCATGAGTTCCTGGACTCTGAGTCTAATATAATGATCAATGATTGTATAGATTATTTAAGGGAAATGGGATATGCATAAAGAGTACATGTGGAAGAGACATGAATGCTGATCAGAGGGAAGAAGTTGGCAAGTGATTCTGTTTGTGCTTCTAAGTTTTCACGTCTTTCTCTATTCATGTTCTTCATGGTACCACCTTCCTATGTGGACTCTGGGTTTGGTTACATGAGTTACTGTGGCCAGCAGGACACTAGCAAACTTACCATAAACAGAGGATTAAAAGTACATGGTACTCCCTTTGGTTTGCCATTAGAGTATGTTCAGATTTGCCAGCTAGAGATTGAGATATGTGTCACAAAGATAGTCAACCAAGCTGAGAGTACTCTTAATTAGTCAAAAAAAAAAAAAAAACCCTGATAACTAGCTAACATCCCTAAGTAATATCATCATTCCTTATCTCTAGGAAATGCCCAGGAAAGCCCAATCAACCTACAAACCTATGAGCAATGACAAATGTGTGTTTAGAGCCACAGAGTTGCCTGCTGATTGCTATACGGCATTATTGTAAGTTAACTGATATGCTCTTTCAAACCAGATTTCCCTCTATCCCCCACATTATTAACATCTATTAATTATCCAAGCTAGGAAATCTCCAAATTATCTTCATGACTATATTCTTTCACCTCCTCACCACCATAACTCATAAAAACACACAGATACACATACCCCAAATCATAAATTATGTCAATTCTACTTTTATAGTATTTTTAAATTAAACTATTATCTGCAGTCACAATTCTAATCTATAATTTCATTACACTTAAATTGTCTCTTTGTAACATTCATCCCATATCCACTTCCTATCACCTATCTTGTATTATTATCTCATATGCCGACAGGATTGTCCTAAAAGAGATTTCATCATGTCAGTCAAGCTTCAATGTCCCTGGCCATCCTTACAACTTGGCTTGCTATTGGAAATCTTTTCCAACTTACCTTAGGCTATTATCCAGCCTCATCTTCAAACACACTATAGCATTCATCTATGCTCTAGCATTTACAAATTACTATCTAATTTCTGAATAAACATTAATCCTTTTCCTCTGGGCCTACTGTTTGCTCCTCCTGGAACTGCTCTGTTCATTTTACTATGTGTGGCTATTTAAATTTAATTCAACTAAAATGAAATATAATTAAAAATTCAGTTCCTTATTCATAATAGCCAGATTTCAAATGCTCAGTAGCCACATGTGGCCAGTGGCTACCATACTGGATAGTATAAATTACAGAACATTTCCATTACTACAGAAAATTCTATAGTTGATCTAGAATATTTTCTCCTTATGCAAATATCTATTCTACTGAAAGAGGCAGACATAATAATGTTAGTTCAAACTATATTTATATTCATGCCATTATTTTCATTGGCAAAATATAAATGAAAAGGAGAAAGTTCAAGGATAATCAGGCTCAGATTGATTCCTTTGCCAGGTTCCAAAAGAACTAATGAAGAAACCAGTTATACAGAATCACACAGCAGATTACTAATGGGATCTGTGATTCAGAATCGGGATTTAGAACAATTTCAATAGAATCCTAGTACTACTCGTTTAGTCTCTCACCTGATTAGCTTTCAGGGAGTTCCCAGAAAACTCTGGCTCCTATTGTGGTCATTTTTCAAAGTCCAAAATCAAATTTCACCTTCTCTCTCCATGTCATCTCCTCCTTCTAAAATTGCCACATCCCATCCCCATCCCATCTGGAATTAATTCTTATTTTTATGACTGTAGTTACATTCTGCTTAACATATCACATTATCCTGAGATTACATATGGCTGAATTCAAAAGAATTTAATGGATGTCAAATATTCTTTACTAATCATAATGTTCCATAGAATATAAAAGGATTAAGAAGGTATCAGGAAACATGCCTTATATTATATATACAATGTATCATTTATATATAGATATTATGTATTTATCTCTCTATTTCTGCCCCGTGGTGTACATTAGAATATTAAAGAGTTTGCTGACTTTGAATCAGATGAATCTTCAGAAAATCCCATGTTTTAGAAGAGTTTATAGTCAGAGGCAGTGTTTAATTCAGACAGATGAATGTTGTTGAAGAGTTTCACCAACTGTGAGAGCTGGGGGGTATTCTATGGGTAGAAATATCTTCCTAGAGGCACCTGGGTGGCTCAGTTGGTTAAGCATCTGCCTTTGGTTCAGGTTATGCTCCCAGGGTCCTGGTATTGAGCCTCCTGTCAGGCTCCCTGCCGGTGGGGAGTCTGCTTGTCCCTCTGCCCCTCTACCTGCTCATGCTTTCTAGCTCTCTCTCTCTCATAAATAAATAAAATCTTAAAAAAAAGAACAAAAGAAAAAGAAATGTCTTCCTAGTAGCCTTCCAAACACACTATATGGAATTCAACTCTTACTGTGGGAAGACATCTTAACACCAACTTTAAAATGGCCTTATTCTTCCAATCAACCAAGACAGGTCTCAAAACACACAAATCAACAATTCTACTTAAGAGAATTTTGAGACTATGAGTATGTTTCAATTCATAGGGTACCATTCCTGATAGACTTTGTTTAACTACTCAAAGAATATTTCTACTGTGGCTACATTTTAAAGAGAAATAATAGCAAAGTACAGAATTTACTGAACCTCCATAAGTGCTATCCAAGTATTCACCCATCACTTGTTAAAGAAAAGACATTCATAGTTAGGTTTCCTTTGACAAATGTAATCAATACAATTGGTAATGATGGTAGCAACCAGGTAGCAACAACCCGAAAGGAAAACCAAGTGGACTATTAAACAATTACTACAAAATGTCAGAACAATTTTATTTTATTTTTTTAAATATCGTATTTATTTATTTGAAAGAGAGGGAAAATGAGAGAGATCAAGGAGGAAGAGGTAGAAGCAGACTCCCCACTGAGAGCCCAATGCAGGGCTCAATCCTAGGACCCCAGGATCATGACCTGAGCTGAAGGCAGACGCTTAACTGACTGAGCCACTGAGACACCCCTGTCAGAACAATTTTATCAATGAAAGACACGTTACTAAAAAAACAAAAGCGAAATTCCAAACACAGTTAATTTACACACTGTTTCTGGGGTTTCCTTTTGTATTATAGCCTTTACCTATACTTATGCCTAGCAATATTAGCTCTCATATTTGACCTCTTATCATACTTTTTCTGTATCTTGGTATTCATGACTATTGTTATATTTGGGCATATATTATCTCTCATACACATGTTATCTCTCATACAAGTGCTTTTAAAAGAACAGGCAAGTGTTTAAACCATTGTATTCTTTGTTGCTTTTATGCTTGGAACACCAAAGATAGTAAATGAATGTCAGCTGAAGGTAAATATCATACCAACTTTTACATGTTATTACAGTCAGTTAGACTTGTCTCAAAAAAAGCATTATAGTGTAATGACTAAGAGCAAATGCTAGTCTTGGTGTTTAATTATTCATTCATTCAGTTTTTAGGTTGGGCAAAGCACTCAAATTCTCTAAGCTTCAAAGTAGTCATCTTTAAGGTGAAATCAATAAAAATATTTATTTTACATGTCTAGGAAGATTAAATGAAATAATATAAAGGATTATTTAAGGAATTTTTAATTATTACTACTGTTAATTAGGTCCAACTTAGACTTATCTTTAACACCTTCCCTCAAGGTAAAATAACATTGTAGAGACTATTGTGAGTAAGGATATTAATTGTAATTGGCAGTTTGGGGTTCATTTTTTTTAAATTTGGGGATATGGAAGAAGGTGATATATCTTCCTCATCTTCTGTGTTAAGACACATTGAAAGGGGAAAAGAAATGCCCAACATAAAGGCATTGATAATTTGTTAAACTAAGACAGTGCAGTTCCTTCTCACAGCAACCAAAATAACCTAACACTTGGCTAAGATGAGTTATTAATTCTATTTCAATTATGGGAGATTATAACTGGTAGGAAAGTATCTTCGAGAGTTGCAGAGTCAGCTTGACCAGCCCCATGTTCATCCCAGAAAAACCAAATGAATAACAGATTCACCGTGAGGAATTGTCCAAATTTCTTGCAACAAGCACTATAATTTGCTTACAGGTGTAATGTGCCACCAATAATTGGACTAACTTGAATTCTGTTAGTGTAGCATCTGCTGATACTGTTCCTTCCTCCTAATTGCAATTATTAGAGCTCTTTTTGACTTTGTCAATTTCCAATTCCAATGCACTGGTTGTTCAAAGCTATTTGAGTAATTATGATTGTTGTTCTCCAATCATGGATTAATTCTCTGAAGCATGAATTGGGAGATAATTCAGTGAGGCTGTTGCTTCACCATAAAAACTGAGAAACATTAAAGACAGGAAGTGCGTGTGAATATGTATGGATATGTATATACATATCCACACATATATAACATATACTTAACTTTCAAGAATACATAGACATCTATATATACATATACATATATTTAACTTAATTAAAACCTTGATTTACAATGTTTATATATTACATTAGCTTCTTCCTATGAAATGGAGATAATATCAACCCAAACGCTACAGTTTGTTTCCCAACACGTTACAGTAGTTTAATGCTTAACAGTTAATGTTAAGAGGATATTGTCCCTTTGTTCATGTTGTTATGCTTGTTGTAGGTCTGTGTTAGGTCTATTTTAAGTTAATTGAGTAGTTATGAAAACAAGAGACTTATTTTGGGCTCAGTCCACTCACTTGCTTGGCCCTAAATACATGCGCTAACCTCCTATAATGTGTCTTGATGGGCTCATATCAATCATAAGGACGCTGATTATTGTTAATGAAAATATGATGGGAAAGTCAATACATGAAACTTTTTAAATAAACTTGCTATGCCTCACAATGATTTTCTCATAATAACCATACCTGTACTAGCTTTATTAATGAATGACTACCGGGCCGAGCAGGCAACCCACTTGCTTAACTTGGTGTAGTGCAGTGAACGTAAGGTTTTGAACCAAAACTAAACCAATCTGAAATTCTTTTCTAACTGTACCAATAACTTCAACAACTCTGAAACCCAGTTCCCTTATCTGTAATGTTGACATAATCAAATCTCTCCTATAAAATTATGAGGAAGAGAGTTGACATATACTGGGATTGTAGCAGATTCTGCTCAGCAGAGAGGAAGTACCAAAGCAATGGTATTTATCACATGCTGAGTTGAGACTTACAAAGTAATATAAGAACCTCAATAAGGAAATATTACAAAATGCAGGAAAAATAATGCCTTCACAAGAATTAGTTATATAAAGACTCAGAACTTGGTTTTACTGGTTTTATTCATAAAATACCCCAAAAGTTGAATACATAAAATAAAGTGATAATATAAAGTACATTTCACCATTTATACTTGAAGTTATCCACCTGTTGGTCTTATAATCAGCTGCATTTCAGAAATCTCTCTCATCCACAGATTTAATTAAGTCACTAATAAAAATTGAACTTACGTTGTGGATCACTAATAAGTGCATGCTATGCACTAAGTGTATTAACATTCATTAGCTCAGTTATCAATTATGACAAATCTATGTGGTAATTGTTGTTGTAGCCATTTTTTTCTATTTAAATTTTAGGTAGTTAACATGCAGTGCATTATTGATTTCTAGAGTAGAATTCAGTGATTCATCACTTACATACAGAACCCAGTGCTCATCACAACAAGTGCCTCCCTTAATACCCATCACCCATCTAGCTCATCCCCCACCCACCTCCCTCTATCAACCCTCAGTTTGTTTTCTATTCTTAAGAGATTCTTATGGCTTGTTTCCCTTTCTCCTTTTATTCTCCCCCCCCATATTCGTCTATTTTCTGTTAAATTTCACATATGAATATCATATGGTATCTGTCTTTCTCTGATTCATTTCACTTAGTATATTATACTCTAGCTCTATCCACATCACTAGAAATGGCAAGATTTCATTCTTTTTGGTGGCTGAACAATATTCCATTATATGTATATAGTCACTATATATATATAGTTATATATATAACAATATTCCACATATATAACAATATTATAACAATATAATATATATATTATATAACAATATTCCATTTTATACACACACACACACAACTCTTCTTTATCCATTCATCATTCAAAAGACATTTGGGCTTTCTTCATACTTTGACTATTGTTAATAATGCTGCTATAAACATTGGGGTGCATGTATCCCTTTGAATCTGTATTTTTGTATCCTTTAGGTAAATACTTAGTAGTGCAATTGCCAGATCATAGGCTAGTTCTATTTTTAACTTTCTGAGGAAACTTCATACTGTTTTCCAGAGTGGCTGCACCAGTTTGCATTCCCACCAACAGTGCAAGACGTTTCCCCTTCCTCCACATCCTTGCCAACATCTGTTGTTTCACATGTTGTTAATTTTAGCCATCCAGACAGCTGTGAGATGGTATCTCATCATACTTTTGATTTGTATTTCCCTGATGATGAGTGATGTTGAGCATCTGCTTACATGTCTGTTAGCCATCTGAATGTCTTCTATGAAAAAGTGTCTATTCATGTCTTCTGCCCATTTCTTACCTGGATTATTCAGTGTTTGAGTGTTAAGTTTGATAAGCTCTTGGTAAATTTTTGATATTAACCCCTTATTAGATATGTCATTTGCAAATATTTTCTCCCATTCCGTAGGCTGCCTTTCAGTTTTGTTGACTGTTTTCTTTGCTGTGCAGAAGCTTTTCATCCTGATGAAATCCTAATAGTTCATTTTTGCTTTTGTTTTCCTTGCCTCCAGCGACATGTCTGGTAAGAAGTTGCTACACCCAAGTTCAAAGATGTTGCTGTGTTCTCGTCTAGGATTTTGATGGTTTCCTTTTTCACATTAAGGTCTTTCATCCATTTTGAATTTCTTTTTAGTATGGTGTAAGAAAGTGGTCCAGTTTTATTCTTCTGCATATTGCTGTCTGGTTTTCTCAACACCATTTGTTGAAGTAACTATTGTTTTTCCATTGATTATTCTTTACTATTTTGTCAAAGATTAGTGGACCATATAGATGTGGGTCCATTTCTGGGTTCTTCATTCTGTGCTGCTGATCTATGTGTCTGTTCTTGTGCCAGTACCATACTGCCTTGATAACTACAGCTTTGCAATACACCTTGAAATCCATAATTGTGATACTTCTAGTTTTGTTTTTCTTTTTCAGAATTGCTTTGACGATTCAGGGTCTTTTTCAGTTTCATACAAACTTTAGGACTGTTTGTTTTAGCTCTGTGAAAAATGCCGGTGGTATTTTGAGAGGGATTGCATCAAATGTGTAAATTGCTTTGTCCATATATTGTAGCCATTTTAAAGATAATTTAATAGAGGTTCAGACAAGTTAAATAATTCTCATGCTTTCACATGTTAGTAGAGCTATGATTAGAGCCCCCAAAATTTGAAAGTCCAAAGATAGTAAAGAACCAAGAGGTTACAGTAGAGATACCATTTACTTGATTGTGACCTAACATAGACTCAGGCCAATAAAAAGGGCCTTTTGTGGACCCAACTTTCAAACTAGCCTGTACAAAAAAATCCTGATTAAAAATAAGTAAATAAAAAGGTAGCTTCTGAAAGCATCAAATTTAATTTCTTTAGCACTTAAGATTAACACAAAGATGAATGGGGAGATCAAGCTGTAACTATATATTGCATTTGGAACAGCAAGGACCTTACCCAAGGCATATGAACTGTTTTGTACAGTCAAAATCAAGTGCATAGCATCTCTGCTGAGACCTTTGTTGGTTCTTTGCCATTTCTGTTGGTTCCTATCAAATACTAAATGGTTTGTCCAACAGCTGAATATCATTTAGATGAAAATTGGGTTTTTGTTAGGGTAGACAAAAAAGTTATCTCAGAATTGTCAAGTTGGTGCTAAGACGAATGACTCAGTGTAGTCATTCCATAATTCCATAACCCATAATTCATAATATATGGATTAACTATACTATGACGGGAAAAATCAGAGAGGCTAGAATTATAATCAGGGCAATGTACTGAAGGAGAGAAGAAACTGCAGACGAAGCTATGGGAACAAGTCTACTAAGATAAGTAAAATATAGTGCTGAGCAAATTCAAGGTTATATGACACTTTATTCCCTTCCCTTTCCACTTCCATGGTATCCGTCGCTGATCAATCATGATCCTCATTTTCCTCACTAAGCCTGAAGAGGGTTCATTGAATTCCTTTGAAACCTGTGAAACCAGCGGCCAGTTCTGACTAGTACAAGTTGATTTGGATGAAATCTAGTGGTTACCTTGAGTATACAATATTTAATTTAATAAATGTTTACTGAGCACTACCACTAGTAATGTCAGCCCATTTTTGTACTCAAACACACCCAAGAAAGTACAGTCTTTCAAAACAAAACAAAAACAAATATTGTTGTTAAGAACCACAGGAAAGGATAATGTAACAACTTGAGATTTTTTTCCAAAAGTAAATTTTATGTTAGATTTATATAAACATACAAACCACTTCAGCAGTTACAGATAATCTGTAAAAAATCTGAGAAAGATTTAAAAGTTAAAGAAAAATTGATAAGGAAAAATCCAGACGTTTAAACTTAATATTCAGTCTCAAACAGTGAAGGGTATGTGAGTTTGTTTTGTTATAGCTGTTGCTTTGTTTTGTGTATTTGTTTTTTCACAAATTCACTACTCACCCCACAGTTTCTTCCACAGGCTACATGAACAAAACATCTCTACAACCTCATGCACCTCAGCACAGTCAGGTAGCTGGAAATTCTGGAAGGCCACAGAAAGCTATGGCTGACAGTAATCTAGGTTAATTATTGAAAGTAGCATTGTCCAGCAAGAGATAATCTGGTATCCTAGTGACAGAAGGCTTAGGACCAAACACTCTTAACAGATCTATACCAGCAGGAAGAGAGACCTATAGCACACCATTCAGTAAAGCCGTAAGAAAAATTCTGGGACAAGGGTAGGCATTATAAAATCTGGGAATGTCATTCAAACAAATGTTCAAGCAAAATCTTTACCAGGCATAGAGTGAAATGTGGTGGCTTTGTCTCAGGAATGAGGCAGAAATTCAAATTACAGAAGTAGTCTACAAGGTCAGAGCTGGACTGCTGCTATTTCCTCAATTCTAAGTCCTCTGAGTATTGTCTTTGGGAAGTAAAAGACCTGAAAACCCAAGCCCAAATTCCAGCTCGGCTACTTATTATTTGTGTAACCTTGAAAAAATTGCTTTGCCCTTATGAACTTCAGTTTTCTCATCTATAAACTGCTGTTAGCCTACTTACTCTGTAAGGATATCTTAAAGATTAAATAAGAAAGCATAATTTAAATGCTGATACAGTAGCTAGCACATAAGTGGTCCTCAATAAATCTACTTGAATCTACTATGAAATTGTACCTCCTCATCCACAAATGTTGTCAGGATCAGGCCTGGACTTTGATATAGAATAGGGAGAGAGGTGGACTTCAAGTAGAAATCCACAGTGGGAATATTGTGTTAAAGGAAGGCAGTAAAATATAGACAGGTGGATTCAGAAGCCAATGAAGGGCTTACTCCTCAAAACAACATAGGTTTCCTTTTTGGACCAGCTCAGTTCAACAAAAGAAAGGATAAAAGCAAACGAAATTATTAGTAACTTTTTCAGTAAAAAAGGGCAAAGACAACATCAGAGGATTTTCTTCCTGCTAAGAAAATGCCCCCAAATAAAAGTAAAGAAGGTAACTGCCTTCATTACTGCAAGGGGGAATTCAGCTTTCAGTGCAACTTCTTGAACTAACTTCACCCTCAACCATATGCACCAGACAGAGCCCACTGATGGCATGTGGAAAGAGTTGTAAGAGAAAAGACTCCACATATGGCTCAGTCTCATTACAGTCATACCTTCTTGCAGCCATTTCCACAAGATTAAGGCTGGGAAGGTTTTGTTTGGGAACGATGTAAATGAGAGAGGCTGGGAGCTCAGCTGCGGAAAAGTAGAGGCAATATATGAAATTGGCTTGCTGCATGTTATTTCATATGCATTTAATGTTTTGATATCTTTTGAGAAGAACTGCCAATAGAGTACTTCCTTGCTGCCATAGAGAAGAATGTAAAAAAAAAAAAAAATTCCTCAATCTCTTGAACTAGGTAATGGGGGTTTGCTTCCCTTTTTGGAAAGCTGTATAGGAAGATTTTAAATACATGCTGCTTCTTTCTCTCTCTCCCTCTCTCCATACACACACACACATACACACACATATATATACACACACATAAATATATATATATATTTTCTTATATTTATGCATGTGTCCACACAAATATATCATATCATACATATGTATTATATATGTTAATAATATATTATGATTATGATAATGATACATGTAATGTAGCTTTTATTGCATGATAATTTGTTAATCTTTTCTTGTATTGGGTTTCACTGAAAGTCACATAAGAAACAAGCAAATCTTCAGCCAAATAGTTCTTCATTATTGCAATAACCCTAAAAGCCCACAATGTAGTTCAGGATACCAAACAGTATGAAGCACTATATTTGAACCTCTGGATAGTACTACCTCATGCTGAAATCTATAAAATTATTACAATACATTTATTCCAGTTCATAACTCGTTCTCGCTTCCAAATATATGATATAGAAGATATATATCTTCTATAGCATGATATAGAAGAAGGCAGAGATAAGTAAATGCTCTCTTTCAGATGGTTAAGAAACTCAGAAAAATGATTCTTTCTGCTGCACTAACCATACGCATAACTCATTGAGTGATGATTTGTCTCCAATTAGGAACTCTAAAACTGATGAATATAAGCAAGCTCCTGGATTATCCATAAACCTCTATAAAAACATAACGTTGAATTTTCCATATGTATGTAATGTGTATTTTTCTAGGATAGAGATCCGTTGCTGATAACAATTCTCAGATATGTGATTCCCACTAAATATAAAAATAAAGAGTCAATTATCTTATGGTCTCACTTACGTGTGGAATATAAAGAAAATCATGAAGGGCATTGTGAGAAGGAAGGGAGGGGTGAATGGGGGAAATCGGAGGGGGTGATGAACAATGAGAGACTGTGGACTCTGAGCAACAAACAGGGTTTTGGAGGGGAGAGGGTGGGGGGGTGGGCGAGCCTGGTGGTGGGTATTGAGAAGGGCACGTATTGCATGGAGCACTGGGTGTGGTGCATGAACAATCAATCTTGTAACCCTGAAAGATTAAAATAAACATATTTGGGGAGAAAAAATAAATAAACAGCTACTACTTTTGAATATGTTTGCCCTCAGCTGTATCTCAAACCTAAAAATGTATTTCTATCAAAAATGAGAATTACTGGAGGTACAATGGACTATAGTGTAGTGATGCAACTCCTTCGTTTTCTACCTCCAACTTCAGTAATGGTGGTGACAAAAAATAAAAAAATAAAAAATTGTACTCAAATGTGAAGGTATGTTTTCTGAGGTTTACTCTGAACAAACAGCCATAAAATACTAATTTAGGCAAAGGTTTCTAAAGAGTTGTTGTACACACATCTATTTTACACTAATTAAGAATGCCAACTATGCAGAGGTATTACCTTTTACGGCTCAAAAATCAATACAGCTAGCCCAAATATCAGTACCAAACACTATGGATTTTACTTTTAGATAAGGACAGTAATCTTTAAGTCATGTAATCTCAAACTCATCCTTATTTTTGTCTGCATTCAGTTTTATGCCAGGGCTTATCTATATGTAAATAGAAAGAGTCGATACAGCCATTTCCCTGAAAAATTCAGGGTATTTCCTCTTATCACCTACAGTGTTATCACACTGGGTATAAACTCTTGGTTCTTCTCTTTATCCTCCCTGTTCTGGCATTTTCTCATGGGAAGAAGAATGCTAATCTAAAAGCTCCATAGTCCCAGTGACTGGAGTCCTGTTAGAGTCAGTCTTAATGTACAATCAAGGCCCTCTGGTCTCCACCTGGGCACACTAGGCATATTAGCCATGGACTACGTTCTAGCTTTTCTAGTGTTCCTCCCTACCACTGTCAATAGAGAAAGTTATATATCCCAGGGTTTGGATTTGAAGCAAGAAAAGCAAATGCTTCCCCTTCCCCCCCAGTTTAGCATAGCCAGTAATCAAGCTCACATTTTGCCCCATTAGACTATTCCGTAATATACTCTAATCTGATAACACTACAAAACAGAAGAAGGATGAAGGGAAGCCCAAGCCATATGTCCAACAAACTTGATATGTATAGAATACTCTTTCAGAGAATCTAAAAAGAGAGAGAGAGAGAGAAATAAAATAAAAGCAAAAAACAGAACCTGTTACCAATGATCTTGACAGCTAGGTAAAGGCATACTGTGTTTCATTGCACTTCTCCTTATTGTGTTTTGCAAAAACTGTGTTTTCTATAGACTGAAGGTTTCTGGCAACCCTGTATCAAGCAAATCTATTGGTACCATTTTTTAATGGTATTTGCTCACTTTGTGTCTGCGTGTCCCATTTTGGTAATTCTCACAATATTTTAAACTTTTTTATTATTGTTCTATTTGTTCCAGTGATCTTTTTTTTAAAAGATTTTATTTATTTATTTGACAGAGAAAGAGAGACCACAAGTAGGCAGAGAGGCTGGCATAGAGAGAGGGGGAAGGAGGCTCCCTGCTGAGCAGAGAGCCTGATGCGGGGCTCCATCCCAGGACCCTGAGATCATGACCTGAGCCGAAGGCAGAGGCTTTAATCCACTGAGCCACCCAAGCGCCCCTGTTCCAGTGATCTTGATCAGTGGTCTTTCATGTTATTATTTTAATTGTTGTGGGGCACCACAAACTGTGCCTATACAAGGTGGCAACCTTAGTCAACACATGTTGTACATGTTCTGACTGCTCTAACAACCAACCATTTCCAACTCCCGCCCTCTCTTCAGGCCTCCCTATTCCCTGGAAACACAACAATCTTGAAAATTAGGCCAATTAATAACTCTACAGTAGCTTCTAAGTGTTCAAGTGAAAGGAAGAGTTGCCAATCTCTCACTTTAAACCAAAAGCTAGAAATGATTAACCTTGGAGAAGAAAGCATGTCAAAAGCCAAGAGAGGCCAAAATGAGGCCTCTTATATCAAACAGCTAGCCAAGTTGTTTTAAATGTAAAGGAAAAATTCTTGAAGGAAATTAAAAAGGCTGCTCCAGTAAACACATGAATGGTAAGAAAGTGAAACAGCCTTATTACTGATATGGAAAAAGTTTCAGTGGTCTGGATAGAAGATCAAACCGGCCATAATGTTCTCTTAAGCCAAAGCCTAACTCAAAGCAAGGCCCTAAATCTTCAATTCTGTGAAAGCTGGGAGAGGTGAGGAAACTTCAGAAGTGAAGGTTGAAGCTAGCAGAAAATGGTTTCTGAGGTTTAAGAAGCTTTCTCCATAACATGAAAGTGTAAGGTAAAGCACCAAGTGCTGATATAGAAACCAGCAAATTTTCCAGAAGATCTAGCTAAGATAATTAATGAAGGTGGCTACACTAAGCAATAATTTTCAAAGTAGGCAAAACAGTCTTATATTGAGAGAAGGTGTCATTTGGATTTTCATAGCTAGAGAGAAGTCAATGCCTGACTTCAAAGCTTCAAAAACAGGGTCTCTTGTTCAGGGCTCGTGACTCAGTTGAGGCCAATGCTCTCTGACCATTCTGAAAATCTTAGGGACCTTAAGAATTATGGCAAATCCACTCTGTCTCTGCTCTGTAAATGGGACAACAAAGTGTGGATAATAGTGTATCTGTTTATAACATGGTTTATTGAATATCTTAAGCCCCCTGTTGAGACCCACTCCATAGAAAACAAAAGAGACTCCTTTCAAAATATGACTGCTCATTGACAAAATACCTGGTCACCCAAGAACTCTGATGGAGATGTAAATGAGATTAATGTTGTTTTCATGACTGCTAACACAATGTCCATTCTGCAGCCCATGGATCAAGGAGTAATTCTGACCTTCAAGTCTTATTATTTAAGAAATACCTTTTGAGGGGTTCCTGGTGGCTCGGCTGGTTAAGTGTTAGACTCTTGATTTCTGCTCAGGTCATGATCTCAAGATTGTGAGAGCCCCAAGTCAGACTCCGTACTTAGCAGGGAATCTGTTTCCCTCCCTCTGCCTCTCTCCCTGCTCTCTCTCTCTCTCTCTCTCTCTCTCTCTCTCTCTCTCCCCCCCCCTACTTTTTCTCTCAAAGAAATAGATAAATAAATAAATCTTTAAAGAATACATTTTGTAAAGCTACAGCTGCTATAGATAGTGGGGACAGATCTGGGCAAAGTAAATTAAAAACCTTCTGAGAAATAAGTTAGATGCCATTAAGAACATTTGCGACTCATGTAAAGAGATCCAGATACCAACATGATCAGGAGTTTAGAAGAAAGTGATTCTAGCTCTCATAGATGACTTTGAAGGGTTCAAGACTTCCGAGGAAGAAGTCACTGCAGATATGCTGGAAATGGCAAGAAAACTGGAATTAGAAGTGGAGCCTGAAGATGTGACTGAATTGCTGCAATCCTCTGATAAAACTTGAATAGAGGAGGAGTTGTTTCTTATAGATGAGCAACGTGGTTTCCTGGGATGGAATCTACTCCTGGTGAAGATGCCGGGAAGATTGGTAAAATGACAACAAAGGATGCAGAATATTATATAAAGTGAGTTGATAAAGTAGCAACAGCAGGGTTTGTGAGGACTGACTCCAATTTTGAAATTAGTTCTGTGGGTAAAATACTAGCAAACAGTCTTGCATACCACAGAGAAATTGTTTGTGAAAAAGGAGTTAATCAATGTGGCAAACCTCAATGCTGTATAAGTTTAAAAAATGCCACAACCAGGGCGCCTGGGTGGCTCAGTTGGTTGAGCAACTGCCTTCGGCTCAGGTCATGATCCTTGAGTTCCGGGATCGAGTCCCACATCGGGCTCCCAGCTCCACGGGGAGTCTGCTTCTTCCTCTAACCTTCTCTCATGCTCTCTCTCACTTTCTCTGTCTCTCAAATAAATAAATAAAATCTTTAAAAAAAAAAAATGCCACAACCTTCAACCACAACTACCCTGATCAGTCAGTAGCCATCAACATCGAGGGAAGACCCTCCACCACCAAAACGACTATAACTCACTAAGAGCTCAGGTAATTAGTATTTTTTAGCAATAAAGTATTTTTTTTAATTAAGGTACATACATTCCTTAGACATAATGCCATTGCACACTTAAGAGACCACAGTACAGTGTAAACATAACTTTTATATGCCCCGAGAAACCAAAAAATTCATCTGAGTCGCTTTATTATAATGGTCTGGAATCAAACCCACAATATCTCCAAGGTATGCCCGTATTAGATTCTGGGTGCAAAGTATGTGGGAAAGTACTGGCAAATATTTTCGCTAAGTTTTTCTACAAAATTTGGATTTGGAGAAACCACTGACCAAATCCAACCACATCATTAAAATAAGGTCAGGGCATATGGATATACTTAGTACACTAGTGAGATCTACCAACTTTACATGATTAATTGGTGCTGAAAAAGTTAACAAAATCATCTCTAGACCACAACGCTCATGTTAATCTGGCCAGGCAGAGCCTTCTCTCAAATGACCAGAAAATCTATATTTGTTATAACCCTCAGGGCAAGGATCTAAGCCAAAGGTAACTCAATCTTTACACTATACATACTCACTGCCAAAGAAAAATGTTTAACTCAAATTTCCTCTGCTTTAAGAAGAGGAAGAAGAGACAGAATGCTGCTTTGCCTGTTTTTGTTTTTTGTTTTAAAGTAACTAATGAAACATAAAACCTACAAACCGGGAGAAAGTCCTATCTCCCAAGTGAAATATAACTATAAAAATCATCTCTTTTGAAGAAATTAACGATTCATTCTATAAAAGTTTATTAACTAACTGACACATGTAAATGTTTTAGAGCCCAATCACCAGCATCTATTATATGGTGTTTAACATGAAACATAAAGGCATATAGCCAACAGAAGCCCCCCAAACTGTGGTTTCGAAACAGATCAGTGAATTTCAACGGATGAAACATTTCTCCTAATGTAGGTCACCGTATACCCTCAGAGCCCTTTAGGGCAATTATATTTGTCCCAATTACATTCACTTTTGCTTGCCACTTGGAAAAAATAACAAGCTCTGAATTTTACAAAGGAAGAAAATAATATTTATGTACTATTGAATTAAAATTGACTTGCTAGTATAGGTAATTTATCTGTTTAAATATGAAGGTTCCTGGTATTGGCTAAAGTGATGGTGGTGAACCAGAATGAAGAGAAATCAATTTCTCAAATGGACTCCTTCTTTGGGGGCTGAGAAACAGAGGTTGTGGAAAGAGCTCCCAAGGAAAATAATTCAAGCAATGAGTAGGTATTAAATAGTAATGATACTGACTGAGGGCATTGGAAATGGCCTGAGTTGATATCCAAAAAAATAACCAATTGAATTAAATCATCAAGCAAATAATGCGTCTACTGCAAGGAGAAAAACATTATTTGAACCGAGGTTGTATGATGCAAATTTCTATCTAATTACTGACTTAGACCAATATGTATGGATAGAAGGGGATTCTATGTCTGATCCAGCTGCTTCTCCACCAGCCCTGAGTTGGAATTTCTAAATGATCAACCAGACTGTGCCACAGCAATTTCATGAGAATCTACTCAATATCCTATTGACCTTCCAATTCCTTCTCTTCTGTGGATTCCTGGCTTCCCTGGTTTCACTGTCAATTTGATCGTGGTTGTTCTTAAATGTCTAGATCTTGATCTGAATAGGTGCTCTTGTTCAAGCTGGGGCTGGCAAGCAACCCCCTGCTATGCTTCTTGCTCACTTTTCACATTATCATCCTCAGGAAGGGTCTTACTCCTCGCGGCTCCTAGGAATGACAACATCCTACCTGGTATGGTATGCATATCCCCACTCCTTGGACTAGGGTAGAATTACCTCTTCTGGGACAGATTCATTAGCCACGACACTTCATTTATTTCCAAACTTGTTATTTGTACATCTTCCTGGTAGTCTGCAATTATTTAGGACCTAATACAAAGCAGGCTTCATATGAAGGTCCAAAATCTAACAAATTGTAGAGATGTATGGAAGTCTACACAGAAATAAATTCTAAGTCCATATCTGGCCTCATTAAGATAGATTCCAGGGCCATGCCCAGGTTGAGTGAGAAATGGCATATTTATTGATTAAAATTAGCTACCCATGATAGAGGTTGCTGAATCTCCCTTTATCTATAAGTGGAGTTGAACCCTTAGTGGGCAGGCAGCATATTTCCTTTCACTTAGAGCATTACCTTGCCTTCACTTATTTGGCCACAGCTCTACTCTTTATACTACTAAACATACCTATCTGCCTCACCCTGCCAACTTCATCGAAGGGAATGTGTTCCAGGCCTTCCAATCACACTACTTGTTCTCCCATTTTAGCAATTCTTACAAAGAGTGAACAAATGACCCAAAAGCACGTGCCTTGCTAGGGACTGATAGATGTCCATCGGGAAGAAGTGTCCTCTTTCCTTCTAAGGTTGCAATGAGATCATATATTTCTGGAACACTAGTGGCCATCTTTTCTACTTGCATGGAGGAAGACCAACACTGTAGGAGCAAATAAGACAACACGTGCACATGTATCCACACACATGTGCATGTGCACATACACATAAACAACAAAGAAGCAGAGATATGTGGTACTGGAAAAAAGGACAAAGAGAGGGTGTTCTAGAGGCATTAATAATTTTCTGATTCCTCTGAGAAATTTATCTCTTTGTAATTTTTCTTTGATTAGGTAAAGTTCATCTTTTCTAGCTAAACATGTAACTTCGTTTTTGCTCCACCCATTTATTCTTTTTTATTTCCAGTATTTATTCAGTGCATAGGATTTGCTTGGCCACTATTGTAGATAACAAAAATATAGCTACAAACAAAACAGATCAAGACCTGACCTCATGAAGCTCATACTCTGGTGGAGAGATAGATAATTATATATATATACACACACACACACACACACACACACAAATATATATGTAATTATTTAAAATGTGTTAAGTAGTGACACATGCTAAGAAAAAGAAAATGAAGCAGAATAGGAATATGGGTGCTGCTGAAGGTAAAGAGGTGGTAAAAACTGATATAGTGTAGCCAGGAAAAGTATTTTGAATTAGTCTCCTGTCATATATCACCACAAAAATTTTGTTGCAAAGCCCAATATTGTGTGGGTCTCTCATCGTACTAATTTTACTTATCACCTTTTTAAATTTTAATCTTCTACATTACCCTCATATTGCCACTGAAAGAGTCTATCCCACAAGACCATGGCATGATCTTATTTTGTAGCGATTATTCCACTTTTTAGATGTTTTCATTGTATTTGTCTTTTAATCCTATAATCTTTACAGTATTAGGTTGCTTCAAAAACTCAAATTCATACTCCATCTAAACCAACAATAACTGTTTGCAATAGTTTTTAACAATGAACACATTTGCTTTATTAGCTTTTGCTGCAGTACTAATGTCTAAAAACAACCGCAAAATCTCAGCAGCTTACAACATTTTATTTCATGCTCATGATTTGGCAGATTTTTGATCTCATGATGGATCAAAGGAGCTTGAGAGAGATGAGTGGCAACCTGCTTCTTTAAGGACATGCCTCAAAACTGGCATCTTATCCTTTCCTTCTAAATTCCATCAGTCAGTGCACATCAAAAAGTCAAGCCCAACATAAATGGAATAGAGATGAATATTCCACTTTTAGTGAAGCAAAGGCAGAGAGGAAAGGAAGAATTTTTACTAGATAATATGATCTACCATATTCACCAACTGTAATTCTATAAACTGATTACTATAATCCTAAGGAGTGATCTAAATATGGCTACATAGTGGAAATTCTAGAAAGATGGCCCTATTCAGGTGATATAAAAAGAACTGCCAAAAGAGAGACAGGACTTAAAAAACATATGCAAAGGTGATATGCCCACACAGGGAATAACTTCATATAGTTGCCTGAACATGCTATATTATATACAGCTCCCCTACCTTCTACCTAAATACTCTGCCCTTCATAATTGATATCATCCTTTGCAAAGCCCTGCTTGGCACTCTGTGCTCTCTAACTTTGCTTCCTATATTTACCCCTTAAAACAGAATGTGTATAGAACTGTAATACATTTATTATTGTAATTTATCAAAAATGTGCAGTATCAACAGTTTATCAGCATTATGAGTTCTCTGAAAGTGAACTCTATACATTTACCTCCATGTACCCATGCATAGCTCAGTTCCTACCTATGGGGATATTCAAATATCAGACAATCCATTTAACCCAAATGGTCTTTAAAACTCTTGCTACTGGGCGCCTGGGTGACTCAGTTGGTTGAGCAACTGCCTTCGGCTCAGGTCATGATCCCGGAGTCCCGAGATCGAGTCCCGAGATCGAGTCCCACATCGGGCTCCCAGCTCCATGGGGAGTCCGCTTCTCACCCTGACCTTCTCCCTTCTCATGCTCTCTCTCACTCTCTCTTTCCTAATAAATAAATAAATAAAATCTTAAAAAAAAAAAAAAAAACTTTAAAACTCTTGCTACTATAATATTATAAACAAAACATTGTATTATCACAAGGATTTGGAATGTTGTTTTTTTTTTTAATGAAGTATCAATGATTCTCCAATGCCCAATATCCTTGACAACAATAATCAAAAGAGTTAATTTTGTTTGCTGCATTTAAACAGCATTTGCTCCAACCTTTAGCTCCCAACCTTGGATTTCTTATCCTCAGGGTCCTCTTTTCATTCGGTGTTTAGTTGTGCTCAGCCTTTGGATTGCTGTTCATTCTGCCGATCATTACAGCAACGATTTTGGCAGACAAAGTAACTCCTGTGTGCAGCCAGGTGTTCACTTTGGCACCCTCACCCCTGGAAGGGATTGACTCAGATGTTTCCCACACCTGTGAATTGGCTGCCCAATCTTAGCCAGCTCCCATGAACTTAATTATCATGCTCTATTTCAAAATTCACACACACACACACACACACACACACACACACGAAAGTAAAGAGACATAAAAATTCAGATGTGGCTGCTTCCTGCCATCCCCTGCCACACTCTCCCCAGCAGAACACTACCGTAAACAAATCAGTGTTTCTTCATCATCATTTTAGTTGGATTTGTGGGATGTGGAAATGGAATACGACTCAATATCTCTGAAAAGCTGATTAATTCCAGTGGTGAAAGCATCTCTGTGTTTGCCCACTGGATTGTGACTGAGGTGCTTAACCTCTAATCTATGAGTAGGTTAAGGGTCCGTGAATAACCTTGACATTTGACATGTCTGTTTTTGAAGCACATTACAGTTTAGACATCAAAAGGTGAACCTTTGTAATAAAATAAAATTATAAATAGAATTAGACTTCAAACACATTCTCATAACTTTCTCTTTTCTGACTTTCATCCGAAAATTCACTTTAATTCCTCAAGGAAAAATGTTTTTGAATATTCTGAGAAGCCATTCATTTGCTTAATACTTTTCTTGCTGTTTCATTTGTTTTGGCTATAGTACCAACCAACTGATCATAATTTGAAGTTTATTTTTCATAAGCAAAGGTAGGGTAATGGCATAAGAATTGGCATATAAATCAATGGAATAGATTTGAGATTTCAGAGATAAAACCATATATGCATAGTTAAATGATTTTTAACAAGGGTTCCAAGACAATTTGATGATAAGAGAATAGTCTTTTCAACAAATGATGTTGGGATAATTGGATATCCACAGGCAAATTAAGTTGGACATCTTCCCAACATAACTAAAATTAACTCAAAATCAAAGTCAAACTCAAAGTCAATCAAAAACCTAAATGCAAAAGATAAAACTTTAAAAATCTTAGAACAAAATACACGTAAATATTCATGGTAAATGTTCATGACCAAGAATTAGGCAATGGGTTCTTAGATACAGCACCAAAAGCACATGCTAACCAAGGGAAAAAAATAGGCAAGTTGGACTTGATCAAATTTAAAAATTTTTGCCTCAAAGGTCACTATCAAGAAAGTGAAAGGACCAAAAAAAAAAAAAAAAAGTGAAAGGACAATCCTCCAAATAGGAGTTAAAAACTTGTAAATCATATATCTGATAAGAGTCTTGTATCTAAAACATATAAAAAGCTCCAAAATGAAAAAAAGAAAACGAAAAAGAATTTGAACATATATTTCTCCCAAAATACATAAATGACCAATAAGCAAATGAAAAGATGTTCAACACCATTAGTAATTAGGGAAATATATGTAAAACAATAGGATACCACCTCACATCTACTAGGATAGCTATAATCAAAAAAAAAAAAGTTGGCAAAGACATAAAAAAATTGAAACCCTTATGTATTGCTGATGGGAATGTGAAATGGTGTAGCCACCTGGAAAATAGTTTGACAGTTCTTCAAAAGCTAAACATAGAGTTACCATATGACTGAGCAATTCCAAGACAAATGAGAGCATATTTTCATGCAAAAATTTGTACAGGAATGTTCATAGTAGTATTATTCACAATAGCCCCAAAGTGAAAACAACTCTAATGACAATCAGCTGATGAATGGATAAATATAATGTAATATATCCATACAATGGAGTATTACCCAGTCATAAAAAAGAAAATAAACACTGATAAATGCCACAAGGATGGACTTTGAAAAAAACTATGCTAAGTGAAAGAAGCCACACACAAGAGACCACATATTGTGTTATCTATTTATATGAAATTTCCAGGATAGACAAGTCCATAAGACAGAAAGTAAATTAGTGGTTGCCAGGGACTTGGGGGAAAAGAAAATGGGAGTCACTGCTAATGGGTATAGGATTTTTTTGTGGGGGAGATAAAATTGTTCTAGAATTAGACAGTGCTGTTCCGGAATTAGAAGGTATACAATCTTTTGAATATACTTAAAAAAAAATCACTGAATTGTATACTTTAAGAGGAATAAATTTGATGGGATGTAAATTATATTTCAGTAAAAAAAAATGAAAATCTATTGACACATTAAGTAACCCATCGAGGTACCTCAAAATAATCATGTTGAGTGAAAGAAGTTAGACCAAAAATAAAAGTATATACTTATATGATTCCATTTATATATTCTAGAAAATGCCAACTAATCTGTAGTTACAGGAGGCAGATAGATCAGTGGTTGCCTGATGGGAAGTGTGATAGGAGGGCCTGATTTCAAAGGGGCATCAGTAAACTTTTGAGGATGATGGATGCATTCATTATCTTGATGGTGGTGAGGATTCCACAGCTGTTTACCTATGACAGAACTTAACAAATTGTATACTTTATACGTGTGCAGGTTATTAAACATCAATTATTTCTTAATAAAGTGATTAAATGAAAAAAAAAAGGATACTGAACCTATTGGTGGTGAGTAAATCATCAACTGGGAGGAGACAGGCCCAAACCTGGAAAATTACTATTAATATTTTAGCTTATACAATTTTTATGATGAGATAAATCGGACTTGATGAGTAGCAATCACTTTGAGAATTTATGTCTATAGTACATGAACTTCAAAATTAGATCTGTTCAATCATAAAAACTCCAGATGCTGATGGTGCTAACTAATCTCTTCTCCACAGACCTTCACTATTTTCAACAGGATGGGATACAAGGGGAAGTGACAATAAAAACTGAATTTCATCCCAGGGAAGTCCTCATCAAGACTCCTACAGCCCACTCCTTTGCAGACATGGAGTCTGCATTCATCCTGAGGAAGCTCTCAAACTGCCCCCAGTGAGAGCAGTTGGCCTCTGTCTTTTGCCTATGAATAGGGCAGGGCTGTGGACTTCTCCACCTGGTTTTCAAAGCCAGGCTTCAAGTCTGCCCCTTACTATGGAAATGAAGGAACTTCCTCCAGATCGTCAACTCTGAGACTCCTTGTGGTTAAGAGCATCATTTATCACTGTTCTCTGTGCTCTTGTGAAGCCCCAACTCTCATATGTGCTAGCATATGTGACTATAGGCAAATGAAGAAAAAAGAAAGGAATTTCATGAAAACCATTGGAGAGTCACTAGTTGGTGGCCTCCATGAACTTATTTCTCTTCAGAGGGACGAAAAGCACACATTATGTTACTTCAACAATCTCAAGGAGGGGGTATAACTCAGTTCCCTTAATTGCAACACCAGAATTATAGAGATGGGTACAACTTTCTTGACAAGACAATAAAATAGCAAGATAACTGCTCAAAGTTAGAAGAACACTATATTTATGTTTCATATTAGCAGGCTCCTGGCAATGGGCAATTACTAAAATGTCCGGCCCAAAAAGAAAGGACAACAGAAAACAAGGTCACAGGCGTTTGTAAAGCCACCTAAAAATTATGCCCTAGACAAAGCTCTATGAGACATAGGTCTTTGTGTTTAACCTTAGGGCCTGAGAACAGTACCTAATAAAAAGTGGCATTCAATACATGATTGAATAAAATATCCTAAGCTTCCAAGGATTAAATGACCTGTTGTCACTGAAGTCCAGAATTACTTTAAAAAGAGTACCTCTTGCATGCGTGTGTGCCACACATTCAGAGACTTAAATGGGACCCATGACCTAAATACAGTGAAGAATCACTTGTTTAGACCTAGAAATTACCATTTTAAATCTTCCTATTTTAGAACCAGGAAAGAAGGATAACTTTCTTGGCTCCCAGCTGATACCAGTTTGAAGGAATGATGTAAGAGTTGAGATTTTATACAACTGGATATTTGTTCCCAGATTCAAAATTCTTTCTCTGCTTAAATCCTTTTTACCTGGAATGCTCTTTCTCTGGCATAGTAGGGTCTATCTCATAAACAACAGAGAGGAATTTCTAATCATGCTATAGTAGTGCCTCTCCCAGCCCAAATTATACTGTATTGTATCTCCTTGTATTTTCCTAATGACAATAACACATTCCACTAATATGTATTCTTTAAATTTGCTTTTAATTTGGCTCCTCCAATTAGAATCTAAGCTCCATGAAGGGAAGAACCTTTTGTATCTTGTTCTCTGCGGAATGCCCAATACTTGAAACAAAGACCAGCACATTGTAACCACTTAATAAACATTTGTGAATGACTGAAAGAATGGATTTAAGTATAATAACTTGAAAAGGAAAGCTAGTTCATTCTTTAAATACTATGAAACTCTGGCTGGTCTCACCTGCAAAAATAAGGAAGAAACATAGGCAGCTTCCAATCCAGGAATTATGAGGATCCTTTCACTCCACAATACCAAACTGAGACCATTTCATTCCACTCTAACAGTTCAATATTTTTTTAACATCCACTATGATCCAAATGTATTATTAGGCCCTGAAGACAGAAAGATTAAATAAAGCTTTCTGTTGTTTTCCCTGTTTGGAGAACAAGCGACATGAAAAGAAATGAAACCTGAAATCAAAAGACACCATCTCTAGGTAGTGCTTCCAACATGCTTAGTGCAAGAGGAGAATGATGTAAATGATTAAACTCAAGTTTGGGGACAGTCTGTGAATTTTAATTATCTCGACTATCCCTGTCTCCCATTGCCATGGATAATTGAAAGTTGGCCATATTGCTAGGTAACGCTTCATTCCCTGCATAACTTGGCACTTAGAAAACGTTTTGCAAGAGAAGCAATTACAGCGATGGTCCCATCTGGGGCGGGTGGAGAGTGGATATAAACTGATTCTTGATGATATTTTTGCTCTTTCAACATATTTATAAGATAGATTCTTCAAACTAGTTCTGAAAATTTTCACAAATATATGGTCAGTTGCTATACCTGTCTACCTGCGTGGGCAGAGAGGGGTTCTCTAAGAAATAAATACGTGTCACCCCTGGCGCAGCTACTCTCTTCATTCCTTATAGAAGGATGCACTGAGCAATAGCCATTATAGCCCCTCAGGTCACCCCAACATATGTGTGCTGGGGTAGTTCCCTGCAAGCTATCATTAAACAAAGAATTGAAGACAAAAGCAAAACAAAACAGAATGATCTGAAAAGGTGCTGGAGTAACTCTGTTTGCCCTACAGACTTAGTGCTGCTTTGGTGGAAAAGACTTACAGACTCTTCAAATTGTTTCAAGTACCTCCTTGGTTCAACCCCTTACCTTTCTCCAACTACCTCACTCCCTACGTCAACATTTTGTCACCTTGACGCCATTTAGACTTTCTAAAGCATGGGGCTTAGGACAACCCTTCTAAAGTGTAAGTGCCTGGGAGGATCTGCTATGTTCTCCGCTCACTTTCTAACAGCCATTCCCAGATAGTTGTCTAGGATGGCAGGGACCTGCAAAGCCTCTCAAATATTGCTCTGACCCTCTGTGCACAGACAGAGCAGAAAGATTTTTCCAGTAAGAAGGAGCAGGCATTTTAATCCTTAATCCTGGACTATGGAGGATGCATTTGGTGTTATTAACACAACTATCATTGTTTCCTAATATGTTAGTTGGTAGAAGGGTCTCTTGTACATATTGAATGCAGGTTTCTGGATCAGAAAAATAAAACTCACTGATACCTTAAAAGCCATCAGGATTTACGATTAGAAATATCAGTATCTTCAGCTCTGTATGTGTGTTGTTGGTCTCCGGTGTCAGTAATTTTTGGTAACCCTTTTTCTTTGGGTAGCAGATGGAACTTTTCAGTTCGCTTTCAAATTCTTTCACTTATTAAAAATTTTAAAAAGGGAAAAAGCACTTTTATGCTTAAAGTTATCATAAAAGTTATGATACAGGTTAAGATTCCTTGACATCTCATTACCCAAAGAGCTACTCTCAGGCAAGTGATTCCTCCAAAGTCACATGCTGTCTTCTGATTTTTTTTTTTTTTTGGTGAGAACAGAAAACAAAATTCAAAGATTTTATTTATTTATTTATTAGAGAGAGAGAGACTGAGAATGAGAGGGGAGAAGGTCAGAGGGAGAAGCAGACTTCCCGCAGAGCCAGGAGTCTGATATGAGACTCGATCCCGGGACTCCAGGATCATGACCTGAGCCGAAGGCAGTCGCTTAACCAACTGAGCCACCCAGGTGCCCAGAAAACAGAATTCTAATGTAATAATTGAAACTGTTTTTCCTTATCATCGTCAGAAATTCACAGAGGTCTCCTGCAACACTAGATAATTTGTGGAAATACTCCTGTGGATGGAGGATTCAGAGTACTGGAAACATTTGCTGACGTTTCTGATCAGGTTCAGATCTGTCCCCCCATAGTGTCCTGTCTCCTTTGCAGAACTTAGGACAATGGCAATTGATTATTTGTGTGGCTTTTGCTGACTAAGCTCTACAAGTGTGTCATTATGCTAAGTGCTTTACAAATGTTATATAATGTAATCTTTAAAATAACCCTGGGAGTTTGATACTTTCGTTAAGTCGATATTATAGAAATGAAAACGGTGTCTGAGTGATGCTAGGTAGCTCAAGGTCATATACTTTGTAATTGGCAGTGTCCTGAGTGACCAAAAGTTATGTGACCTCAAAGGACATGATCTTAACCACAATGCAAAATTGCCTTTCCAGTTGATAAACTAACGCTGGATTTTTTAAAAGGCATTTATAGTTGTTCCTCAGGAGTGGTAAACTGAAGAACACAGTGCAAGAGATTGTCCTCCTCTTGGTTTGGACTCCTCAAGACTGAGTAAAGAAACTGTAAAATGTAGATAAGACCAACAGCCTGCAAAACAATACAGCTGCACAAGACAGGAGCAGATTGCAAAAAACATGGGTGCAGCCTGTGAATGGTGAAGAGGAATTAGTTAGAAATATATACATATAAACTTTCATTTAAATTTGTTGTCATTTGCAAATATAGAAATAGATATGCTCTTAGGGGGGTTTTTAATAACAAAAGAATAAAGAAGAAGGTATCAAATCACCCTAAATCCTATCACTGAGAAATAACAATTGGCCAGCCTGCAGTGTCCTTCATTCAGGATGGCAAGGTTTTATGTGTCTATACGTATATAATATGGTGATCTTGTAAATTATTCTATCAGGCTAAGTAGATAGACAGAATCACAAGATTATTATTTATAAAGACATTACTGAACATGGACTCATATTCTCTGTACTTTAAAAAAAATATTGAGATTAATTTCAATTAAAATTAACATATGTAATAAAAATGTTGGCTTTTAGCTAAACTAAGATAGTTACCAAATTAAAAGAAGTGTTTCCTAACAGTATAAGGTATTACTAAAATATCTCGATACAAAATTTAATTAAGAACCGTAAGAAATATTGAGGTTGAAGTAATTAGTTTTTAACTTGCACTTTACAAGTTTAATCAAGTTTAAACTGTATCAACGGACTCTGCTATGAAAGATGAGGAAGAACTTCATTCTCCTTCCAATTTTCTTGACTATATTGAAATTTTAAACTGTCGGTGTTCTTAATATATATTATCTTGTACAATCATTATTTCAAATTTACTTAAATTGACTAAATCCTCAGTTGCCAGTCCTTTTCACATATATTCAGTCCAAAGTTCCTTATCAATTAATTCTTCTCTGGGCTGGATTTCATTATCAAGATCTGTTATCCTCTAAGAAAAATGGATGGTGCTATAATTGCTGAATTCTTGCCTTTTGAGAGTGTCTGTCTCTTGGCTTTATTCAAGTAATAAAGACAATTTGGCTGGGTTTAAATTACTCATGATATTTTGTTTCATGCAAAAGATAATGTACATTGCTGCAGTTTTTTGATATATATTGTTGCAAAAATTTAAACTTAGCTTAAAATTTTCCTCTTCTTTGATAACTAGCTTTTTCTGCCTAGACATTAACTTCCTTCTCTGTCCTTGAAAATCAGCTTCCCCAAAATATGTTCCAATTTTGATCTTCCTGTTTTATTACCACACCACTCCCCAAGAGATTATGTATCCTTTTCAAATGAAGAATCAAGTTTTATTTCAAGAATACAGTTCTGGCATTATTAAGCAAATAGTATGGTTGTTTTTGTTTTTAAGTACTTGTTTAGGTGCATTTTTTAAAAGCTTAAGTAATTTTAATATTTCTAAGTATTTGTGATAATGTCTTAAAATGGCATCCTGCTTTTAACTTTTATAGATTTTCTCTACAAGATTTGAGGTGGTTTGATCAAGTGAATGGCACCACCATTGGTGGTGGATGGATCATTGTTTTGAGTACAATTAAGAATGAAAAGTCTCAAAAAAAAAAAAAAAAGAATGAAAAGTCTCTCTCTCTCTAATAAATAAATAAAAAATCTTTAAAAAAAAAAAAAAGAATGAAAACATGCCGTCACTGAAAGGTGGCATTTATTGTTAGATGTGCTCCAATTTAAAGTGGGTGAAAATGGGGGTAGGAGGAGTGGCATTAGAATTGACCAAATATGAAACTCTTATCATTTTTCAGATTAAAAAAAAATCCAACTAGTTTCAGTAAAAGACTGGGTGACCTCACTGAAGCAACTGAGCTAGTTACTGGTCCATGCAGAAGGCTCTACTCCCACGTCTTTTAATGCCCATCCTCATTTCTCACCCACCAAAACAGCTTCCTCCATTGTACGGTACATGAAGGTAGAGGGTAGTGCTAGAAACCTAACTTCACACTGACGACAGTAACAATGCAAAATTACTTTCAAATAAGAATGTCTGCTTTCATGATTCCTGATACTGGATAATTTTAAACAATCCATGTATAACTTAAGTCCACCTTTTCTTTCTTTCCTTTTTTTGCTTCAGTGGTTGATCAGAAGACTATGATCTGTCAATTTTCTTCCTTTCATTTGTGGGTAAAAACCGAACTAATGATCTATTGATTCTACTGGATATGCAGCATTCAGAATAACCCACTACACACAGTTGCACATTTGTTTTCTGTTATTTTATCTTGTGATTTGATGGAAATTCTATGGCCTTATGAATAGTGAGTCCTCTTTGGCCACTGTAGATCATTATTATATCATCCAAATGTGATTAGGTTTAAAATGTGTATGAATAAATTCTCTTCACTGAGAATGGTTTTCATTTTGTCATAAACAGCTAAAAGAAAAAATATCCTTACATGAATAATAGGATCAGCAGCTACTAAGAATGAAATCCATATTAAGAGGTAACTGGCTAATCTAGAGAGTAATCTATCCCTACAGGATGGCTTAGAAAGTTACTTTAGCACCAAAACTTTTATTAGACATTGAAGATATGGTTTCATGTCCCAGCTCTGCAAGAAATTATAGTGAAGCTAAATTTCACGGCCACTCCTAGATGCAAAGTAGATAGGAAAATGTAGCAGACTGGCACCTGGGTGGCTCAGTAAGTAAAGTGGCCAACCCTTGATTTGGGCTTAGGTCATGATCTCAGGGCTCTGGGATCAAGTCCTTTGCCAGGCTCCACACTCAGCAAGGAGTCGGCTTCAGGATCTTCAGGATTCTCTCTCTCCCTCTGCCCCTCCCCCTGTTTGCTTGCTCTCTCTGTCTCTTAAATGAAGGAAGGAAGGAAGGAAGGAAGGCAGGAAGGAAGGAAGGCAGGAAGGAAGGAAGGAAGAAGGAAGGAAGGAAGGAAACATTTAGCCAATAACTTTAGTAGGTATAAACCCAGGTAAAACCGAAATGATACTATTACTAAAAGGAAGGTAACAAAAATTCACGTTGGAGTATAAGTAGCTAAAGAAGCTAAACTGCCTTTTATAGTTAAATAAAAACAAAAGATATAAATACAAATACTTTAAAGATACAATGCCTTATTTGTAAACTTTTTTTTTTTTTTGGTCTCTTATAAATTTTCTGGCAGAAAGTAATAGCCTGTTTTTTGTTACTGCTTCTCAGTCATAATACCCTAGTTTAGGAGGAGGTTCTGCCAAGCCAACTTCAGTGAAATACTTGAGTCAACCAGAACTGTAGAATAGTTTCATTTAAGCAACTTATGATGCCATTAGTGACACAGGTGAAGGCATTTAAAATGCATGTTAGTTTTTATCCTGTCCCATTAAATAAAGAGGCATTTTGTTGCAGCAAGATGATTATCTCTAAGATATTGTTCTTTCATCAAATTTCGCAATTTAACCCACTTCTGAGTTCTCGCAGGGTTCAAGTAAAGAGTATCATAATTGAATTGCTGTAGCTAATTATATCACTGATGGGGAGGCAGGAAAACAGAGCAAAGTTTTAAGCAGCTGAAGGTACAATTTGGCCTGGCATGAACTTCCTTCCTTGCAAGAGATGGAAGGGGAAGCAAAACAAAACGAAAACAATAAATAACTTTTTAATATGTATTAAAGAAAAATTTAAAGATCTCCTTAATGGTAAATTTTCTCAGAATCTATGCATCCATAGTATATTTTGCAAGCCTTTTGATATTTTAAACAAGTTTTGCATTGTATTCGATCAAGAAATTGAGGGAGAAGACAACTTGTCATCTCAAAACGTCCTCAGTGAAAGCCCCTTCACTTCAGAAAGCAGTGCGTCATGCAGTCTGAAGGCAAAATTTTTTGATACACAGACCCACCCTCATCCAATTAATTAATTGGTCAAAATAAAGTGGGTTTTGGTTTTTGTTTTGTTTTGTTTTAAGAGTGGCAGGAATTATGGCTATGACTGATTGAAGAGATTGGCAAATTCTCTCCTCAAAAAGCAACCATATAGCCAAACAATAGACCAAAAACATAACAAAACAAAAATGAAGAAATCCATTTCAGCACTCTGAAAATTAACCAAAAGCAAAACACAATCTTCAAAGTTTATTTATGGTTTAAAAACAGCTGGACATTAGGCAAGAATATGGCCCAGGAGATCTAGGGCATTCTGGTCTGGGCATGTTCCCGCAGTCTCCTGCACTCTTCCAATTTAGCATAGTGGTTCTGCCAGGAGGAGTGAAGACATAGGGACTATCAGAGTCTCTGCAGCATGAAAAAGGGGCTTACTTTATTTGGGGTGACAGGTGACATCCATGCCCAGCAACACTGTGGGTGGATGTGACTTCTCAGAGGTAGGTGAGTGGAGGCAGGGGTGGTCAACATACAACGTCTACTAGCTTGATTCTGTGTGGTTAGGAGACAAGCAAATTCCTGACTAAGACTGACCACTATAAGAGGGAAGAAAAGATGGAGCAAATAAAATATTTTATAAAATAGCACTAAAAACTTGCAAATTTGATGAAAATAATACTGATATAACAAAGAATCTCAACAAACCTAAGCAGGATAAATACAAAGAGATCCATATATGGAGACATCATGATTCTCTCCATATATAGAGACATCATGGGTCTCTCTTTCAATAGAGACTACTGAAAGACAAAGTCAAAATCTTGAAATCAACAAGAAAAAAAAATTCATTACATACAAAGGAGCATCAATATTATTGAGAGTATTCTCATCAGAAACAGTGGAGGTCAGAAGGGAGTGGTATGGCATATTCAAAGTGCTGGAAAAAATGTAAATGGTCAAAAAGGATCCTATACACTGCAAAACAATTCTACAAAAATAAAGGTGAAATGAAAAATGAGATTTCCTGCCGGCAAAACTGCCTTACAAGAAATACCAAAGAAATTTCTTCGGGCTGACAAAAAAAATGACACCAGATTGCAAATGAAATCCACACGAGCAAATTAAGATCACAGGAAATGGCAAACATATGAGTTAATATAAACAATATAAATCTAAATATGTTTTCTATAGATTTATATAAATATATAAGTATGCTTTTATCTTCATTCTTAACATTTACAGAAGGCAAAGATTATACAAAGTGATAAGAATAACACTACTGCTTGGGCTCAGAATGTATATAAATATAACATGTTTGACAATAATAGCAAAAAGGAAGGGAGATGGGATGAATGTATACTGGAATTAGGTTTAATAATTTAACCAAAATTGGCCTGTTACTAATCTGAAGTGATTTGTGATTAATATGTATTTTATAAACCTTAAAACAACCATCAGAAAACGAGCAAATAAATTTACTGAAAAATCAACAGATGAATGGAAATCCCACATTAAAAATACTTATTTAGCACAAAAGAATGCAGTCTTGGAGTAACAGAGAAAGAATAAATGACAAGACAAATTAAAAACTAGAAGGTAAATTAAAAATGGCACACATAAATCCAACTCCATCCATAATCACTTTGAATGGGAATAGTCTAAATACCCCAATCAACAGGTACCTGAACAACAGCATCTACCTAACAGAGATCTATAGTAAATTCCACCCAACGATAGCAGAATCCACATTCTTTTTATGCATCATTCTCCAGGACACACCATATGCGAGGCAATGAAACAAGTTATACCACTTTCCAAAGTACTGAAATCATGCATAGTATATATCTGATGTAATAATATTCAGATGACCAAAATATACTTCTCGTATTTGGTCTTCATCCACAGTTACTGGCTTATAGCTCCCAAAACTCTTGGAATTTCCTAAGCCTTGAGAGTGAAGAGGTATCTTTTTTATGTTAAAGAAGGTGACTTTTGGACCACACCCAAGGTCAGGGGCCAGTTGCCAGAAGGACCAACCATGTGATTAGAGACTTGGAAACTTCAGTCTCCTGAAGGAAATGGAGGTTAAATCAGCCAATGGCCAAGGACTAGTCAATCATGACTGTGATGAAGACTCCACAAAAACCAAGGGGACTTGGTTAAGAGAGCTTCTGGGCTGGTGAACATGTGGAGATGGGGGGAGAGTGACATATCTAGAGAAAACATGGAAATTGTGTGCCCTTTCTCCACACATCACCCTATGTATCTCTTCACTTGACTACTGAAGTGTTTCCCTGAGGTCTGTGAGCCACTCCAGCAAATTGAAAGAACCTAAAGAAGAGGTTGTTGGAACCTCCAATCTGAAGCCAGTCTGTCAGCATATATAACAGCCTAGGGCTTGCAACTAGCATCTAAAGGGAGTGGGAGGGATCAGGGTAGAGGAAAGTCTTAGAGAACTGAGCCCTTAACCTGTAGAATCTGATGCTATCTCAGTATGGTAACAACTGAGTTGAATTCTTGATGCTTCACTGGTGTCCAACAATTGTTTAGTGTTGTATGGGGGAGGGGGGAGTTGAACACTCATGCACATATTGGAATTGGATCTGGGAACCCAAAAAGAGTTGGTGTCAGAGGATCTGATTACAATAAATACATTAGAAAGCAACTACAGGAAGAAATACGGGAAATCCCCTAATATTATTAAACACCACAATTCTAACTAAGTCATGGATCAAAGAAGAAATCACAGGTAAAATAGAAAATATTCTGAAATTAATGAAAATGAAAACAATATATACCATAATTTATGTGATGCAGCTAAAACAGTGCTTAGAGAGAAATTTATAGCCATATGGCCTAGATCAGAAAAAAGATCTCAATAATAACCCGAGTTTCTACCGTAATAAACTAGATACTCATGAGCAACTAAACTCTAAACAACTAGAAGCAAATAACTGAAAAATATTAGAATAGGCATCAGTGAAAAAGCAGATAACTGAGAAAAATCAATGAAACATGAATTTTGTTTTTTGAAGAACTCAAAAAACACAAATTACAAAAAACCAGAAAGAAAAAAGAAGACATCATTAATTACCCTAGAGAAATAAAAATATGTAAGGGATTATTGTGAATAACTTTATACGAACAAATTATATAACTGATCTGAAGAGGGAAAATGTAGAAAGAAATGATCAAAACTGACTTAGGAAGAAATAGCAAATCTTAATATACATATAAAATATAAAAAAATTGGTAATTAAAAATGTTCCCACAAAGAAAAGCTCAGGTCTGCGTGAATTCTATCAAACAAAGGAAGGAATTATAAATTTTTTTACAAATTACTTTTTAATGTAAGAAGAGGAATCACTTACCAACCCATTTTCTAAGACTAGCATTACTCTGTTATTTAATCCAGACAAAGATAACCCAAGAAAAGAGAACTACAGAAAAATATCGCTCTCAATCATATATGTAAAATCTTTGATAAAATGCCAGTAAACTAAATAAAATATTATGCACTATAATTGTTTTAGTTAGATTGCTTATAACAAAATACCATAGACTAGGTGGCTTAAACAACAGACATTTATCACTTACAGTTATGGAGGTTGGGAAATCCAAAATCAAGGTGCTGGTCCATTTGGTTCTTGCTGAGAATCCTTTTTATTCGATTTGCAGACAACATTCTTCTCATTGTATCCTGACATGGTGGAAAGTAGAGAAATAAAAAAGCTCTCTCATGTCTCTTCTTATGAGGGCAATAACGTCATCATGAAGACTCCATTCTTATGACCTAATTACTTCCCAAAGACCCCATCTCCAAACACCATCACATTGGGGGTTTCAAGATATGAGTTTGGGGTTGATACAAACATGCAATCTATAATAACCAAATGCTATCTACATCAGGAATGTAAGGTTGGCTTAATATTAAAATGAAGTAATGCTTTATGCCATATTAATAAAATACAAAAACACGACCATCTCATTAAACACAGAACAAGTAAATCAAAAAAAGAATCTATGATTAAAAAATAACGACAGGGGTGCCCGGGTGGCTCAGTTGTTGGGCGTCTGTCTTCGGCTCAGGTCAGGATCCCAAGGTCCTGGGATTGAGCCCCGCGTGGGGCTCCCTGCTCGGCGGGAAGCCTGCTTCTCCTTCTCCCACTCCCCCTACTTGTGTTCTCTCTCTTGCTGTCTCTCTCTCTGTCAAACAAATAAATAAAATCTTAAAAAAAAATAATAAAAATAAAAAAAAACGATGATGAACATCTACAAACTATGAATAATAGGAAACAACTTATTCAACCTGAAAATCTCTACAAAATATCCAAATATGACATAACCCTTAGTGGTGAAAAAGAATGCTTTCCTCCAAAAATGAGGAACAAGTATGTGTATTCTTGCCACATCTATTAACCTTGGACTAGAGGTTCCTACCTACTATGGCTGACAAAGAATAAGTAAAATTATCTTACTCGCAGTTGACATGACTTTCTATATAGAAAATCCTATGGAATCCAATAACATATTAATAAAACTAATACTTAATGAAGTAATCAAGATTGCAAGACTCATTATTATTGTTGATGATAAATATATTAAAGCCAACTGTATTAGTGAATATTACAAAAACGAAGTTAAGAAAGTAATTCTATTATAGCATCAAAGAATAAAATATCCAGAAATATATTTACTATACAAAGAAGTGCATAACTTCTACACCTAAAACTCTAAAGCATAACTGAAAGGAATTTAAGAAGATCTAAATAAATCTAAAGACAACCATGTTAATGGATCTAATAGTCTCACAGACCTAAATGCAAGAATTAAACTATAAAACTTCCAGAAAATAAGAAAAGAAAGTCATTGTGATCTTGACTTTGGCAAAAAACAAAACAAACAAACAAACAAAAATCTTATACTTCAAACATGATCCATTAAATAATTAATTGATAAACTGAACTTCATCAAAATTAAAAATGTTTTGGGCCGGGGCAGGAAAAAAATTAAAAATGTTTCTGCCTAAAAAATACCTTTTTGAAGATGAAAAGTCAAGCCACATACTAAGAGAAAATATCTGAAAATCATGTATCTAATAAAGGACTTATATGCAGAATATATAAATAATATAAATTGAATATACTGAATATAAATTCAGTAAGAAGAAGACAAATAACCCAATCTAAAAATCAGCAAAAGATTTTGAATCTTTCAATGGACACTTGACAAAAGAAGATACATGAATAATAAGCACTTGAAAATATACTTACATTATTAATCATTAGGAAAAGGCTAAACTCATAAAGAGACACAACTATACACCCATTAATATGGCTATCATGAAAAAGTCACACAATATTACGTGTCAGAGAGAATACTGAAAAACTGAAACCATCATGCACTGCTTGTGGGAATGATACAGCCACTTTGGAAATGATACAGCCACTTTGGAAAATGTTTCTTTAAAAATATAAACATTTATTTACCATACAACCTAGTAAATTCATTTCTAGGTGTCTATCCAAGCCAAATGAAAAGACAGATCCACATGTGCGAATGTTCAGAACATCACTATTCTTAATAACCCCAAATTGGAAACAACCCAAATGTCCATCAACTGACCAAGATAAACAAAAGGTGGTAGACATATACTATGTGACAGTATTCATCCATAAAAAGTAATGAACTACCAATATATGCTAGCACTTGGATGACCTAAATGCCAGCAGGATAAGTGACAGAAACCAAATGTAAAAAACTACAATGTATAATTTTATTTATATGAATTTTCTAGAGAAGGCAGACTTATAGGGAATGAAAGAAAATCAGTGGTTTCCTAAAGATAGGTGTGGGAGCAAGGATTAGTTTGGGGGGTGATAGAATGTTCTAAATCTGGATTAGGGGGAAGGTTGTAAAATTCTGTTTGTTTAAATTGTAAATATATTACTTTTAAAGTTAGTTGGCAGAAACCCCCTTTAAGTTTGGTGCATTTACACTAACGAACTGATCATTAATTGAAATAATTCACCGAGAAAATATATTCTTCAACCTAAAAAGAATAAATAAATAAAACCAAATTTCTCCCTGTTCTCATGGTGGAATGTTGGGGGTAGGAAGGATATATGACATTCTTTTCCTTCTCTATCAATAGGCTTATTGTCTGCAATTCCTAGAATCTTTCCATTTCCAGTTTAGGACTAAAGCTTTTATACAGAGATGGTGTAGGAAATCCATGAGCAACAAAGTAACCAGATCAAAAGAAAAGTTCCATTTCATTGGGAGATCCCTGACATTTGAGGCCATTTTTCTATTGCTGTCTTATTGCCATTGTCTACTTTGTAGATGAGGTTAAATAAAAGCCAGGGTAATGTTACAGGCAAAAACTCATGTTATAGAGACAGTTAGGTCCAGGTTTAATTATTTTTAATTCTACCATTTACTAGTGCAGCAACACTGAGTTACTTGACATCTTTCATCCACAGATTCGTCCTCTGGAAATGGGGATGAAAATAATGTCTGACCTCCGCATTCAGTTGTTTTGAGGTTGAGATATTATATATAAAGAACTTAGCATAGTTTTTGGCACTTCAAAATATATGTAAAAAGGACCACTTCTCACTTCTTCCACTGTAATTTCCCTAGTACCTCATAGCATCATTCTCTCCTACATAACTAAAATAACTATTGAATTGGTCTCTCTGTTTCTGCCTTTTTCTTCCCATGAACTATTGTTCACAGAGCAGATATTTCTAAAATGTAAATAAAATTATGTTACACTGTTGCTCTAAAATCTTTCAATGGTCTTCTACAAATACCTGTATGATCTGGTTCCCCCTATATTCTTGGCTTCATTCATACCAATATCCTCCTCAATCACTGAGTCAACCTGACCTTACAATTCCCCAGACAAGAAAATAAACTGTATCTTAAAGTATTTGCCTCTCCTGTCTATTTTTCTGAAATATTCTTCCCCCAAATAATCAAATAACTTATCCCTTCACTTCACTCAAGACAGAAGACACCTTCTCAAGAACACCTCTCCTGAGTCCTCTAACATAGCAAACTGTCACTCTATCCCTTTAAACTTAATTTATTCTTACTTTTGAATAATATATAGATATTAATTTTTCTATCAGCTTATATTTTTTGTCCCTTCTAGAATATAAGTAGCATAAAGGAAGGCCTTTTGTATCTTTACTACTGTTTTCTTAGGATCTACAACAGTGCCAGGTACATAGTAGGTTCTCAATAAATATTTGATGAACAGCAATTCCTCAATATAATTAAATATCATTACAACTGAACAAAGACCTTAGGTAATTTGACTCAACATTAGCTAATACAGATAGCATTGTAATCAATTTCCTAATCATAATCAAGCGACTATATTAAAATCCTCTCATCTCTTAATGCTGATTTAAAAATCAAAACAAAAGGGGGGGGCTCCTGGGTGGCTCAGTCGTCAAGCATCAGCCTTCAGCTCAGGTCACAATCCCAGGATCCTGGGATCTAGCCCCGCATCAGGCTCCCTGCTTAGCTGGAAGCCTGCTTCTCCCTCTCCTCCCGCTGCTTGTGTTTCCTCTCTTGCTGTGTCTCTCTCTGTCAAATAATAAAATCTTTTAATAAATAAATAAATACATAAATAAATAAATTAAATAAAAGCAAAATAGTACAAAAAGAAAAAAACACTTGTCATTCCAATTGGATAAGATGTTCACAGGTCGTAAAAACATTTCTATAAAAATTAAATGGAAAATAAAATATTTTTCTATATAAGTTCATTATTGATGTACTACTTTCTATTCCTGTTTCAATATTAAACTTAGTATAATTTATCTCCCTTAGGGAGTGCAAATATATTTTAAGACCTCTACACATACTACTACTACTCTCTTATGAGAACAGGAATTTATCCCTGCAAACAATTAATCATAGCTTGCTGGAAATGCTTTACAGACCCAATCCTCCAATAGCTATTTATCTCCTTCCTTATAAATTACCTCATTTTACAGTTTAACACTTTTCTACCTGTATTTTCTATATTTCCCATTTACTTTGTAACTACAGTAAAATCCTTCTACAGAACACTAAGCATGACCCTGAAATTCAATTTTATAAAGTTCTATGGCAGCAAAAACAAGCCCCTGGTTGGTAGAGATCTTAATTTGGGCTACGGGATTTAAATCCTAAGATCCAGTTGACTTTTGAAGCCACTTGGTGAGTTGATAATTTAAATACCCATAATGGTCGTGGTTAGCACCTGGAAAGTTATCTTTTTAATTGGTCCCATCCAGGAAAATTCATTGGGCAAATAGAGAGCCATTAGGACCCCTGTCTGACCTCTGTGCTCCCCTAACTTTGCCTACCTATATATCATTTTACCTCCCACTAGCAAGTACACTTTCACCTAATGGAGATAGAAAGACACAAATTAAAAACAAACAAACAAAAAACTCAACAGCATCTTTGGAGGAGTCCACTTTACAGATGCCTCTAGCCTTGGGGCCCGGCGGGCTCTCTCCTCGTGGCCATCTTTAGGAACACATTCTCATCTGGCTCCTCACGGCCAACTGCCAGAAAAATCCAGCTGCACACCCTACTCCTTCCTCCCGGTTCTCCACCTCCTCCTTCCACTACTGTTGACCAGTCCCCTCTGCTTCCTGGGTGGGCCCCCGGGTCCTAGGCATCACTGTCCCACTGGCCTCTACCCATGCCCTGCATGTCAACCAGCCTCTTCCTTCTGAGGGCCTCTCACCGTTCCTGCTTGCACTGGACGTCCTGGGCCTGCCTCTGGGCCTTGAGCCGCAGCTTCTCTTCTTTGGCTGAGGGTGGCCTGGTGCTCCTCCAACCTCTTCTGCAGAGACTGCCACCCTCCTGGATCTCCATGAGCTGCAGCGTCCTCCGAGATGGGATCTCAGTGAGCCCTACAGTGCTCAGCTACTATGGCGACGGCCTGGGGCAGCTCAGCCACGTGCTCACCTTCCGCTCCGCCTCACTCTCTGTAAGTCCGGAGCCAGTAGCCGGCAGATCACCGAGGTTGTGCAGGTGGCTCGTACTGGGGGATTTCTCCTGCACACGGGTCATTTTCCCACGACTTTGCACCCACAGGAACGACTTTGATGCTATGAGGGTGGGAATCCAGCTCCTGGGAGTGGAGTTGTAGCTAACTAGAAGGCAGTGTTTGATGGAGTTCTGGTTCCCCTGGTGCACGCTGATGGAGGGGAACCATGTCTGGCACACGGTGGCCATGAGCTTGACTTACCTGCTGTGGGGGCCGAAGCTGTTGAGCACCAGGAGAGACAGTGGGCAAACAGCTGCTCACGCATGTGGTGGCACTGCGGCGAGGAGACGTCGCCAAGCAGCGTGTGCTTGTTGATCTGGAGAGTCAAGGTGGGGCTTTCCGAAAGGTGCGTGGGCTTAAAGTAAACACTGTTCCCTGTTTTGCTCAAGAGGAGTAAGTGTGTGACCCTGAAGGTCCCAACTACTGCCGCAAAATCCTTTGGAGAATTTTTCTTTTGAAGCCGAAGACTGTGGCAGTGAGGGCTCCGTGGCTCACCTCAAGCCCAGGCTGAGCCGCTGAAGGCTGTAAAGGGCGCCCCACCAAACTTACAAGAATGAGCGCGGCTGCGCGGCCCGGGCCCCCCTGGGGCGGAGCTGTGCCCTCGCGCTTCTGTGTGGACACGCCCACTCAGGACCTGGGCTGCTCTCATCCGCAGGCACCGGTGCCTCCACTCCCAGCGCTGATCTGCACTCTTCTGGTGCCAGCAAAGAGTAAAAAGCAGCCCGCTGTTACATACACATACGGCTTTAAAAATCTCAGCAAACAGAAATGCGTTTGTTTCCTGAGTGGCGTACACAGTGCGGTATGTCGGGGAAGACAGGTAAAAAGCAGAGCCAAGTTCTTGTTAAAGGAGACATGGCTTTGGGGAGACTTGATAATCCCTTCCCCGAGCAGGTATTCTGAGCAGAACGCTTTCCTCCCTGATCACCTTCACATGTTAACTCAGAATCCACAAGGCCCCACTTTGCCGCAAACAGCTGATGACACATGGCTGCAAGCGAATAAGGATTTTCTTCAGATTGCCACTCCTCCTTTAACCCCTGGCCTCTGGTAGTTTATCCAGTCAGGATTTCTTTCTTCGGGTCCCATCATCCCTCCTCGTGTCCTCTTGGTCAGTGCTTTAAATGACTTCAGAATGGCTCTTTCTCCAAGTCACACACACATCTGATACTGTATTCCACCTCCTTGTCCCTGGCACCACTCATCACTCTCTCAGTCTCTTTCTCCTGTCGCAGACTGATAGCTACAGTCTCTTGCCTTTATATCCCTCAATAAGAGTCCACTGTGTTACTCCCCTACAATTATAGGAAACACATACACCAAGCATCCAGGGGGTTCCATAGAAGCCCATTTCAATAGAATCAAGGTTGGGGACAGGTACCTTCACAGCTCTGCTTTGGGGTGGCATAGACTCAGAGAACACACAAAACTCTCTCCAAAGAAAGAGCTCTCGTGTATCCTCTCTCTGTCCTCTCTCTCTCAATGTGTTTATGTCCTTGGGGACTTTCTAGAACCCTGAACTTGTTTGTAAATATTTCCCCTGAAAATTTCATATTGCTCTGGCATATCACTTTAGAATTTTATGTTTGGTTTGATTCAGCTTTGGTTGAAAACTGACCTGCTGTGACATTCACACTGATGAAGTTTTAGAATATAGGTGAGGTTCAGTTCGGAGCCGATGACCAAGAAAGCATTCTCAAGACATCTTTAGTGCAAAATGGTGGCTTATTAAAGCATGGGGACAGGACCCATGGGCAGAAAGAGCTGCTGCCCTGGGCTGGTGAGGAGTGGTACATTACACAGGACTTACACAGGATGGGTTTGGAGGAGGTAAGGAAAAAGGGAGGTTTCAAAAGAACTTTCATATGCTAAAGAGGACCTTCAAGATACCATCTACCAGAGGCCTTGCCATTGTCAAGGAAAGCTTTGTATTCAGCTTGCCTTCTGTTCCCTCATCAACATCTCTGAAAAGTGGTGGGTCTAGGATTTAAACCCAGGTCAATGTGACTCCAAAGGTCCTGCTTTACCCCAAACACATGTACACTTGTCTCACACCCCTTCCCATCATCATTTCCATCATCTTGCCTCTGACCTTTTTAAATGCTCTGAGAAATTGGTTGTCTTGCCTCTCTTGAAATGGTTTAGTTTGAAAGCTGAGGAATTTACTCCAGCTCTTACCAATTAACTTTAAAGGCTCCACTAACCTTGTGTCTCTTCTCTTCCCTTTCATGCTCTATCTAGTTAACTCTTTGTAGGAACATCTGTGTGGCAACTTGTCTTCCCACACCCCATCTTGGAAAATGACAATTATTGCTTTCCTTCTCAAACAGATCTTACATAATCAGAAACCAGGTTAATATTAAAAATGTTCACCTGATCACTGTATATACTATTTTTCAATAAATATATTTGGCAGCTGAGTAACATAATTTTTTGTTTCCCTTTTGAAATATTTTTAATCACAAACTAGAGAGTCAAATGGGCCTCTAGATAATTCTATACAGACCATTTGATAATTCTAATGATTCTACCACAGTTGGTTACATTTTTCAGAAGCAAAAGATTGGTAATCTAGTGTATGAAAGAAATTTTAACTGGGAATCAGAGAACTAATAATACCTACCCAGACACCCTCATAAGATAGTTGATAAATGTATACAACAACGTTTTGTAAAACATAAAGGGATTTTAATAACATTACCCACCCCCACTCCTGGCTTCATAATGCACAGAAAAGCACTGGTTATATTCACCAAGAAAATGTACATAACCCAAAGCTATAGAGTCGAAACAATACTTTGTTATTAAGAGTTCTATAAGAGTTGAAATTTCCTTTTTTGCAGTTAGTGAGAGTATCTTAGAGGAGAATATTGCTTTTCTTCAGATTCACTAAATCATTTATAAATTACTGAATACTTTGAACAAATTCTTCAATACATTTGTAACATATCAGAAACATGATAGGTTCTGAGAAAGCAAAAGATGCAAACATCATCTTTGTATTTTAATTGTGTATGAAATTTTATTTCTTTTGCATTTCCCCACATTTCATTTGATATATTCTATTCAAACAGTATACAATGAGATCAAGCCAGAAGAACTCCAAATTCGCAGGCTATAATTACCAGTCAGTGAATAGGTTGTCTTTTAATTTCATTTAAATAACAGATCCTGAATTCTAGTATAATAAAAGGAGCTTGAAATACAAAGATAGCTGCTCTTTACATAAAACACTCATCCTTACACATTTTAGTAGAACCTGCATCTTTAAATCATTCCTTTCATAATTACTTAATAAAACACAAAAGAGAAATCACGTAAGTGCAGGTTAAGTCAATAACAGATTCAATTAAAAAAGGGTACAGGTGAAAATAGCCTTTTTTGTGTGGGGAGAGGGAGTGGGCAGAGTAGTCATTTCTTACAGTGAAGAAGTTAAATGGAAAAAGGAAAGGACATTAATTAAAAAAAGTCTAGGCAAGCTATACATAGATAAACATCTAACTTAAGACAGTTTGAAAGCTGGGGCGCCTGGGTGGCTCATTTGGTTGAGCGGCTGCCTTCGGCTCAGGTCATGATCCCGGAGTCCCGAGATCGTGTCCCACATCGGGCTCCCAGCTCCATGGGGAGTCCGCTTCTCACTCTGACAATCTCCCTTCTCATGCTCTCTCTCACTCTCTCTCTTTCCCAATAAATAAATAAATAAAATCTTTAAAAAAAAAAAAAGTCTGAAAGCTAAATATATTTCCTGTAGACTCATTATATTATTCAAATTTCCCAAAGATTAATTCTGCATCCTCTGAATGAATTCCATAGACTTGGTAAAATGATAGGGGACTTAACATCAACCTAAAACTATATAATTTATGTAGCTGCCATGAACTATATTAGTTCCATATTTATTTTGAATTCAAACATATCATGGCAGAACTATTAATTATATAATCTATATGCTTTTTTTCAGAATGCTGTTCAAACTGCCTTTTGGTTGTGATCCACAGTACCTTACATAGATATAAGTCCATTGTTATCCTCAGATAGCCTTTATGTGACAAATGTACATATACATACAGATATTATTACTGGTTTGGTTCCCCCCATCTTCCCTATTGGACTCTTTGAGGACCGAAAGAGTGAGTTATCAATCCATGTATGTACCAAGTGATAAATAGTAAACATTGTAAATATTCTATACATGTAGAATATAAAATAGTTTAATTAAAAAATAGTTTAATAAACTATATTAATTTGAAAAACTTAACTGTGTAAATATTAGACCCATTTTGAGTTAATTTTTACATATGGTGTAAGGATTCAACTTCCATCTTTTGTATATGGATAGCCAATATTCCCAGGACTGTTTGTTAAAAAGACTGTACTTTCCATATTGATTGGTCATGGCCTTATATATGAGGGTTTATTTCTGGGCTTCTTCTGCTCTTCTATTTATCTATATGTTTTTGTGCCAGTGCCACAATGTTTTGATTATCATAGCTTTGTAGTAAATTTGAAATCATGAAGTGTGAGACGTCCAAATTTGCTCCTATTTTCAAGATTGTTTTAACTATTTGGAATCCCTTGAGATGCCATATGAATTTTAGGATGGATCACAAAAATTCGTACATGTATACATACTCTTACAAAAATTGGTTAAGTTGAAAAGTCAAATGTGGCACTCTAACACTCTGTAACAAAAAGGATTGGTGGTGACCTTAATGTCTAGCATAAAGATATGGGTAAGTAACTCTTTTAGACATATACCATGGAATACCTTACAGCAAGAAGCAATCAGTTAGATAACTGGTAACATAAAGAGGTTATAAACAATATTTTTTTGAGTTAGGTATCTTAACTCAAATATTGTTTTAAGATCTATGTTGCCAATTATTTAATTTACTATTGGTTGTTTTTTGCTGTTGTAAGTTATTTCATAGTATGTCTAATATATGCATCTAATGTATACTTTTATACACATTATAGAGAGATGAGTGTATGTGTGTGTGTGTGTGTGTCTATACTAATTCAGAAAGATATCGAGGAGGATGAAAAAGAAAAACTAACAATAAATAATTTGAGGCTTAAAGTACAAATTTAAAAATGGTGGCTTAATTAAAATCTTGTTTTCATCTTAGATAAATGGGTACTTATGGTTTGGAATAAAACACAAAAAGTATCTAAAACAACTTCGAGGGTAGCATAATTACTGCTCTAAAAATTTTTGTTAGATTTTTAGGCTCCTGTGTTGATAAAGACCTGATGTAGGTACAAGGGGAAAGTTAGAATAAAATTGCTTCATGAATTATAAGAATGGAAATTGCAGAGGTTCTCCTACACTTTTCTATTATCATCTAGTTGTGACTTTCACATTTAGGCCTTTAAATAAACTGAAGTCTATTTTTGTAAGTAGTATAGATGGTAAGGCAATTTTTCTAACGTCACTTTAAAGGAGTCATTTTTATAACACCATATGCGTAATACACTTTATATAGATAATATGTTATACACCATATATGCTTATTTATATGCCGCATGTGTGTGTATATATAAATTTTTAAAAGGAAGCTCTAAAATTATATGCAATTATATAATATAATGTTTATCTGGCTAAATGAATTTAGGCGGAGCTTCTTTCACTTAAATCCAAAACAGCCTTGAACAACAGAGATGTCAGGAAATATTCCTGAGGCGATGCCATAATGTAGGTTTATCTATCATTGTTTCACCAGGCTGATTTGAAAAAAGAAACTGGAAAAATAATTTAAAGCCTACAGTAATGGTCTTAGATTGAGATGAAATAAACCTCTTAGAAGAACTGGACTGCTGGTAGATCTGCTTCACAGAGAAGAAAACGGGCTCATTAGTACCAAGTAACTTTCTCTGAAATTCCACCTACCAAAGAGCATATCTGAGATTTCTTGCTAGCTACATTAGTCTACTCTTACACTCAGGTGTAAACTAAGTCAGGGGTCAGCAGACTTTTTCTCGAAGGGGCCAAATATTAAATATGGTAAGCTTTGCAGCCCATGTTCACTCTGACACGCTGCTCACCTCTTTCATTACCGGACACAAGGAGCCATAAACATGTAAAAAAAAACATCGTCACATTCCAATAAAACATTACTTGTAGACACGATTTTAATTTCATATAAACATCACATGCCGTGATATATTATTCTCCCCTCAATTTTTTTTCGGCTATTTGAAATGTAACAAAGATTCTTTGCTCGTGTGCTATACAAAAACAGGTGGCAGCCTGGGGTTGACCCATGGACTGTAATTTTTCCACCTTCGCACTATATGTGTGAAACGTAAGCAGTCAGAAAGGGGATGAAGTTTGTCTTTCAGGGGCGACATGCTGCAATGGGTACCTAATGGGTAAACCTTATGAGTTTACACTGAAGTTATCTGATGGCATCAAAAATCGATGCCCAGCAGACAGACAGAAATGGAAAATCAGAGTTCAAGATTTAATCATGGTAACTATTTACTTGGGTGTCATTCCCAGGCGGTCATAAGTCAAGGTGAGGGAATAGTTGAAAATGTGAGTTTAGAAACAGTCCAAATTATGCAGTGGAAGGGTAGAAAGGAGCAAGAAAAAGTGACATGTATATGGGGATAGCAGTGAAAAAGACAGAATCAAGGTAAGCAAATTGATAAGAAATAGGGGAGACAGTTTCATGAAAGTGAAGGGGCAGGCTAACAACAAATCCAAAAGGACAAGGAAAATCCATGACTAAGTAGATCCACAATGACTTTTGAAAAGAAGAGTCACCACAGAAAGGTTAGGGTGGGGAAGCAAGTTTCTCTTGCTACTTGCTACATTTGCTACACTTGCTACACTTACAGGTGCTTTAGTAGGAGGCAGAATAGAAGATCCAACTTCCTTAAGAAATGAACTCTTTGAAAGGAGACCCCATCTTTAAGTTATCTAAAATTCAATGGTTAATAAATACTAAATTTGGTGAAACCTTTATATTTCATATGTAAGCATGGACAGCAATAGTAACTGAGAGACAAGGGTTTTTATGCTCAGACCTGTGATCTTCAAAGATTAAGAAACTGCTAAGGTTCAGTTGTTATATTCTGGGGCTTCCACGACCTTCTGCCTACTCATTAGAACTTTTCTCATTTAACTACAACTTTTATTTCAGCGTGTTTCAATATATGTGACGTGCCGCTAATTTGGAGTTTGTGGTGAAATCTACCAGTCTTCCAACTTTAAGTGATCACGCTGATTCAAATTCTGGCCCTGAGGTCTCTTTCCATAAGAGATGAAACTGGATGAAAAGTAGCTCCCATGTTGATATTTTCAGGGAAAGAGAAGTTAAAGAGAATGAGTGCATGAAATGTGGAAATATACCCCTGTCAGGATGGAGAAAGTTTTCAACCGGATATATAATCTCTGAAGCTACAGTAAAATTGGTTTCTGATTTAGGGTCACAGAAGGATACACAAGGCAAGTATTGAAAAGACATTAACTTACAGAATAATTGAAGAGGTGTGGGGAAGATTAAGAGAACACACAAGGCCTGGTTAGCAAAAGCAAGAAGCGGTTTTTATGCTGATGAATGAAGGAGCAAGTGGACAAAATAGTTTCTACAATTCAGTGAGCTCAGTACTATGGAGGAAGCTCAGAGTCCCGAAGATCTACTCATGGAGAGACAGAGCCACTGCTAGAGATTCAGCCTTCTAGAGAAAGTATGGCAAATCTGGTAAGATTCAACATTTAATGTTGAATAGGCATTTAATGAAATGGCTATAGACAAGAGCTTTGCCTGTAAAAAAAAAAAAAAAAAAAAAAAAGGCTGATGTTGCATTTTCAGATATCGGAAAATATTTTAACCTAATGTGCTTACATCATTTGATTAGAGTACATTTGAACATATTGTGATAAATAGAGATTGTTTCCTATATTGTGCATTAAAATACATCTTAGATGTGTTATTTCATAAAATACTAATTTTTCTTTCTACAATCTTCCATCAGGACTCTCTATCACCTCTATCTCATATTTCTAACCAATTTTACTATTATAATAGACTCAATTTAAAAATATCAACCCCAATATTTTTGACATATTGTTTGGGGGAAAAAAACTGAGCTCTATCAAACCAGTTTATATTTTTCTTCTTCTATATTGTCTCCACTTAGCTCCTTTGGATAAGATTAATTATCTTTATTGATAATTGCTTATTATTGATACAAATTGCTTTATTGATAAAGCACTTTATCAAAAATACATTGGAATTCACGAGAGAGAAATGCTGGAGGAGAAGAGATAAAGTGACTTCACGAAGGATGTAATATCTGAGTTCAGCATTTGAGAATGAGTAACAGGATATTTCCAATTATAGGAGCAAAGAGAATGCCTCCCCTCCAATTGTGATAAGTGAAAATAAGCAGGCCCTGGGTACTCCCACCACCACCACCACCACCCCCACCATAAATGGAAATAAATTGTCAATGATACAGTCTTTGGGATGGATTGCTCTCTGGGGAAATACCATTCTATCTACCAGATTCTATAATGATGCATAAAGTGACAACATCAAACTTTACTATCGCTGAGTAGGTACTTTGCCCTAATAGGCTGTGACCACAGAATGTATAACAAAACGTATAACACTATGTAGATCATCTCCCTAGTAAATCCCTTCTAAACCTATTTGAACCCAACACATTTTTATCCCGTTTGGAAAAGAAATAGTATATTTTATTCTCCTGGAATCTTGATAAAACAGAATAAGAAAATTTACATTGAGGGCCCCTGGGTGGCGCAGTTGGTTGAGCGACTGCCTTCGGCTCAGGTCATGATCCCGGAGTCCCGGGATCGAGTCCCACATCGGACTCCCAGCTCCATGGGGAGTCCGCTTCTCACTCTGACCTTCTCTCTCTCACTGTCTCTCTTTCCTGATAAATAAATAAATAAAATCTTTAAAAAAAAAAATTTAAAAAAAAAATAAAAAAAAAAATAAAAAAAAAAAGAAAATTTACATTGAAAATGAAGAATGGAACTCTTATAAACACCTGCAAACTTATGTGTCAGTAGTCAGTTCTTAAATAGCTAAAAATAGGACTGATATCCAAAAAAAGAAAAAGAAGAAATAGAAGTTGAAAAAGACATACATTGCAAAATTGGTTAAATGATGGTTAGTCCTTAATAGCTGATTAACTTATTTTTGCCAATGTGGAAGTAAAGGTTTTTTTAAAAATTGAAGTTACAAAGATCTACTCGGTGTTTATTAGCTCTAATTCATACTATTTTATTTTGTAATTATTATTCTGACAACTTCCTCAATGTTTGTTTGGCAACAATGTGGACCTAGTATGATATGGTATCTATCACAGGCAATTCTGAGTATCCATTCCTGTTTCAATGCAATTAACTGAGATCTCTGATGAATATGTGTCATGGATGAATATATTACATTGTCCAGACTTGCTTCTCTATCCCTAAAAAATCGTTATTCTCAAAAATAAATAAATAAATTAAAAAAAAAAAAGAATCGTTATTCTCAAGAGAACTCGCCAATACCCTCGTGGGTGCAAATATCAATGTCCGAGCACATATCACAAAGAATCCAACCTAAGACAGATGTCCATTTTTTCCAAGTTGATCTGTAGATTCTGTTCAGTCTTAATAAAATCCAAACTGATAGCTGATGAAATTGACAAGTTGATTCTAAAAACTTATATGAAAATGCATAGAATTGGGATGCCTAGGTGTCTCAGTTGGTTAAGCAGCTGCCTTCGGCTCAGGGCATGATCCCAGCGTCCTGGGATCGAGTCCCGCATTGGGCTCCTTGCTAGGCAGGGAGCCTGCTCCTCTCTCTGCCTCTGCCTGTCTCTCTGCCTGCTTGTGTTCTCTCTCTGTTAAAATAAATAAATAAAATCTTTAAAAAAAAAAAAAAGAAAATGCATAGAATTTAGAATGGCCAATTTGTGAATGAAAAATATGGGTAACTTACACTATGTGGTTTCAAGTTTTACTCCATAAGCCAGTAATCAAAATCCTTGGTATAAGGATAGACACACAGATGATCAATGGAATGGATTTGAGAGACTAGAAAAAGTACCACACATTGCGTGAACTGAACAATTCAGAGGAAAGGAACGTCTTTTCAAAAGAGATAGCCTAGACTCAGAAAAGCTGGATTTGTGGAAACATGAAGTACAAATTCACTCAACACTGAGACTGATAACAAATGGGGCTACAACCACTTTTATACTCTGATAATCAAACCCATGTATTCCACTTATTTGGGAAACACCATATAAGGCCAACGAACTAAGGTACACACGGCACTTTGGCTGGATGGAGCACTATTCTTGTAGCATAAGATCTCAAAGTGAGAACCTCAGCTGTGCTTTCAAAAGACCATTCCATCCATCACTCTACTACTGTGGACCTATAATTCTGTGGAATATTGTAAGTGACAGACCAATGGCTCCAATAGTAGATGGCCACTTCCTCACCATATTGGCTCTTATGAAGGCCAACTTCCAAAAGGGTATACATTGCTTCTTATTTCCATGTACACATCCTTTTGTGTAGTCTTCTGTCACACCAAATAAGACTAATTTCTATGAACAATAGGACATTGTGGAAATGATAGTGTGTGACTTTCAGAGATATTTCATATAACATTCTTCATCTAGCTTGCTCCCTACTAGACCCTTTGCTCCAGGGAAAGCATTTGTCAAGTTCTTAAATAGCCCAAATACTCTGGATCCAGATGAAATATTAGACTGTCTTCCTTAAATAAAATAAAATATAAAAAATTTTTAAAAATTAAAAGCTCAAGCAGTCTGATATAAGGCTCCAAGTGACAAAGAATTGGGATCCCCTACAAAGAACAAGCACTTATTTGCCAGGTCTGTGAGTAAGATAAATTGGCAATGGATCTGCAAAGACAATCACTCCTTCACTGTAGTCCTGGCAGACATAACTGTAGCCAGCATAACTATCCAAGTAAGCTGCTCCCAGACTCTTGAGCCCCAAAAATTATGTAATAAATGTGCATTTTAAGTTTTGTAAGTTCTTTTTGTAGTTCTTTTATGTGTGAAGTTAAATTGAGATTTTTTGTTGTTGTTGTTTCTCGAGGTACACCTGTATTGCTATGAACTTTCCTCTTGGAACCACTGTTATTGCATTCTATGGGTTTTAGTGTGTTGTAATTCTGCTTTCATTTACCACTAGGTGCTTAAATTTGGGGGTATTTTTATGCTGCAATTGATAACTAATGTAGCTATAAAGTAGGTCCATTAGTCTACTGCAATTTTATATGTAATCTCATGAGTGAACCAAACATAAATCCTCAGAAAATGGTGCTAGGGAAAACTTCAGAGGAAGAAAAGAAAAATTCAACTCCCGAATATGTGCTGATTCTAATCAAGATGAATCACTGTCTTTACCAAAGCAATCAAGTGACCATGCCTTAAGGGAATGTACCATTTTGAGATCTAAGTGCAGGTTTCTGTTAATGGCAGTTAAATATTTAGCAGTAGCCATAGCTAACTCAGCCCTGCAGCCTGTGCTACTAGGTCTTTGTGTAGCATCCATTCCCGCCATCATGACTGCTCCCCTCATGTGCCCATTGTGGCAGCACTGAGATGGCCAATAAAAAAAAAAAAACAAACAAACAACTGATGTCAAACTTTGCTTACTTGTGAATTTAGCCCCCACTCTGTAAGCCAGTGAAAGGTGTCCTTTGTACTTTGGAGGGGATATCCTGGCATGCCCCAGACCACTGGGGCCCTACAAAAATTGACTGATGCGGTAAGCTGTTGAAACTTCAGAGTTTATTTTCTATCCTAAAGATTGTACATTTCTTATCAAGACTTAGCACACTTGGCAATTTTTCCTCAGTCTGATGGACCTGATGTATTTATATAGTGGCGTAATGTTATATTCACAGAACTATCCCAGGCAGACCAGATAACTTTGGACTTTATTTTTTTTTAAAGATTTATTTTTATTTTATTTACTTGAGACAGAGAGAGAGAGAGAGAGAGAGAGGTCAGAGGGAGAAGCAGGCTCCCTGCAGAGCAGGGAGTCCGATGTGGGTCTCCATCCTGGGACTCCAGGATCATGACCTGAGCCGAAGGCAGTTGCTTAACCAACTGAGCTACCCAGGCGCCTTGGACTATATTTTGACTCATGTTATGGTCCAGTATATGGTCCATCCTGCCATTTTGCATGTCTACTTGAAAAGAATACGTGTTTTACAATTATTAAGCTTGACTTTGTATAAATTGAATCAAATTATGTGATTTCATGTTTGATTGGTCATTAAGAATCACTAAATCTTCTATTTCTGTATATCACTATTGATATTTTTACCTACGTTCCCTATTCATTATTAATAAAAGGGTGTTAAAATCTGCATTGGCATTATTATCCATCTAGTTCTGTCCAGATGTATCTCATAGTATATAAGGTATCTTTTAGTTCTGTTATTAGATTTATGGAGATTTCTTTTTTTTTTTAAGATTTTTATTTATTTATTTGAAAGAGAAAGAGAACATGAGTAGTGGGGAGAGGGAGAAGCTGGCTCCCCGCCAGCCAAGGAGCCTGATGCGGGACTCAATCCCAGGACCCTGGGATCATGACCTGAGCCAAAGGCAGACGTTTAACCGACTGGGCCACCAGGCATCCCTAGGCTCTACATATTTCTTGATGAATCAACTATTTTAAGACTGATAGGTTCCTATTTATCTTTTGTTATTCTCTTTAAGTCAGGTTTGTCTGATATTGACACAACCATACCATGTTTCTTATGTTTAGTGTTCACTTAGTATGCAGTTCCATCCTTTTACATTTAACCTAATTGTTTCTTTGTATATAAAGTATATACTAACTCTTGTGACCACAAGATGGTTGGGTCTTGCTTTTTTTTTTTTTTATCTAGTCTGACCATCTCTACCCTTTGAATGTTTAGTCTATTTACATTTAATGCCATTATTCTTATTGTTTGGTTTAATTCAAGCACTTGCAATGGGTTCTGTAGTGGTAATACCTGGTTTTGTTTTTCTCATTCTCCTTTCCTGACTTCTTTGGAATTAACAAGTTTTACTATTTAATATTCTTTATAGACTTTTTAGCTGTATCTCTTTATACATTTTTAATTGTTTTTCTAGAGGTGATGATATGTATCTTAACTTACCAAGTTTTCCTAGATTCAGTATTATGCAACTACAAATAAAATGATAGAATAGTGAAATCTCATTATCCTCCTATTCTTGGTGTTATGGTTGTAATGTATTTTATATTTCATAAATATAAAATATCTGCTTATGAAATAAATCCTGCAATATAAGGTTATACTTTTGATTTGGATAGCCAGTTTTCTTTATAAAAATTAAAAGAAAAAAATGAATTTTATCTGACTACATATTTACCATCTTGTGTTTTTCCCCTCTGGAAGATCTAAATTTCCTATTGGTTCTTTCTCTTCAGTCTCAAAAACTTCCTCATTTCCTAAAAAGCAGGTGTGCTAGTGATAATTTTTCTCAGCTGTCATTTATATGAAATGTCTTTTTCTATTCTAAAGGAGTATTTTCATTGCTTGTAGAATTTTAGATTGATTGTTGTTTTACATTCAGGACTTTACAGATGTTGAGCTGTTGACTTCTATCTCCTTTGTTTCCAAAGGGAAATCGGTAATCCTTCATAATACTGCTCTTTTCTATATCTAATATTTCTTTTTCTCTGTCTGCTTTCAAGATTTTCTATTTTCAGTTTTCAGCAGTTTAAGTATGGTACACTATGACATGATTTTTCTTTGCATTTATCCTTCTTGGGATTAGAAATCAACAAGTCTTCATATATAACTTGATATTTCTTATGAATTTAGGGAAATGCCAGCAATTAGATTTTCAAATATTTTCATTGATTATTCCCTTTCTCATCTTCTGGGACTTAAATTACACTAGGTTACACTTTTCAAGATTAACTACAGGTCACTGAGTCAATATTTGGTTGGCTCATTTTTTTTCCAACATTTTCTGCAGTATTCTTCAGGTTGAATAATTTGTATTAAATTTGTCTCAAGTTTAATATCCCTTTCTTTTCCTGACTCTGATTCTAATAATCTCATTATTTATTTTTTTTTCAGATATAGTTTTCAATTCTAGAATTTCTATTTAGTTCTTTATTATCTTCTATTACTATTCAGACTCTTGCCATCTGTTCACTCTTTGTGACCAATTACTTTTTATTTCAGGTCTTTAAATATATTAATAACTGCTTTAAAGTCTTTTATGCTAATTCCATAATTCATGTTTATTACTTTTAAAATTGGCACTGAGTTACATTTTCCGGCTTCTTTGGTTATCCCCTAATTTTAAAAAATTTTATGCTTCACATCACATCATATATTGAAGGGAGCCTAACTTATGCCAACTTTTAAAAAATATTTTCACTCTTTGCACAGGTAGTTAAATTACTGACTGATCCTTTTGATCCTGCCAGGCTTGGTTATATTCTATTAGTACAGGCCTATTGATATTTGGAACTTGGTCTCAGAGATTTTTCTTACTGGAGTAAGGGATCCTCACTACTAAGGACCTTTCTAAGACCTGCATTGTATGTCCAAGGCATTCAGTGGGGTCTTTCCATTCTGGTTGGGCTGGAATGCCAATGTCCTTCAGAATGGTACGACCTCTATTCCCAGCCCTGCAGGAACTTTAGTGTCATTATTCAGCTTACAGACTCATAGCAGAGGATATCTACTGGGCTGTGGTCAGAAGGGAACCTCACCTTGTGCATGTATAGCCTAGCTCATGGCCAAAATCCACAATGAATGACCTAAGGGACCTCTGAAGTACTCACTCTGTACAGCTCTTTTTTAATGTATGCCCTGAAAATTCCAGCTAATTTAAGCAGTCCAAATTCTAACGTTCTAACCCCAGATTTGGAAAACAAGGTTTCTTAACCTTTACCTCACTGTTCTGTAGCAGGAAAATGTTACTCATTGATCCTTCACTTTTAAGAAATCAACATATTCATCAAGGCTTAGTTTAAATGCTACAAAACTTTCTCTCATCTCTACTACCAAAGATCACCAACACTTACCTAGATTTTGTTTTTTGTATAAATCTCAGTAACCTTTAGTTAATAGCTGGCTTTGAGTGTAAGTGTGTTCTTGCTTAATATTACTCATTTAAAGCAAGTTCCTCAAGGGAAGGTATAATTGTGATTGTGAAATAGGGGGAGTATGGGATTCAGTTTTGGGAGCCCATTGGATTTACAATTGGAAATAGCTCTATTATTTCCTAGTTACATATAACTTACATATTTCCTAGTTACATACAGCTTACACACTTTAAAAAAAAATTTATCTAACCTTTAATCAAATGTCAAATGTATAAAATGTATCTAAGACCAACTACTTCTATGTATCAAGTTTCCATGGGGATAAAGTTAAAATAATACACACAAATGAAATTTTAATGAATAAAAGGTCCATGAAAGTAACAAAGTATTGTGGGTAGATCAACATCATCTTTGTAAAAATCATCCTGATGCCTCATAAGGTCACATTTTAAGGGGTTTTCTTAATGGTAATAAAATATTTCTCCTTGGAATATTTAAATGCACACAAAATTCATGACACTAAAGGTTAACAGTTACTACTAAAATAAATTCCACTTTGCTTTTTGTGTTTTAAAAAATTGAAACCTGAAGTAGAAAACCAAAATGTTGAATAATTGGTTTTCTTTGAATGAATGAAGAATCAAAAATATCAACCGATAAAAAGCTATATTTCTATAATGCTGCTCACATATAAGAACAATAAACAGTAGTAAATATTTTTGGAATTCTGTCATAAAATAGATTCTTCTGTTGCAGTTAATAGAACCCCTTCCTACACAGCCTTCTATGTATCAGACAACCCTACAGTATACCTGAAATATCTGGGCTCTCACAGCAATATAATTCTGGTGAAAATGGCAAAACTTGCAACAGTTAAGGTGAAAAAAAATGAAACTTGGTGTCATCAGCCAATTTAATCATTTCTTAATGTACTAGAAAAAAAGGGTACTTCTTTAATTCCTTAATGGAACGATTTTTAGAAGATTTGCTTCACACAGTGAATAAAACACTCTAAAATTTCACATATTTTAGTTCCAATAGTAACTCTTATAAGGCTATATTTATATAATGAGTTTTTATCAAAACAGCATGAGGACAGAGCATAGCTCCACTGGAGAAGAAAACTGGATGCAACTGAATGCTATGTGGCTATATAAAACCTTTTATAAAGGTAAATAAGGATGTCTAACAGGTTTAGTAAATATACCAAACTTGGTAGGATATAGTCAGAGAACAATTCCTTTTCTTTTTCTTTTTTCTTTTTTTTTAACCACCAAGGTCTTCAAATATGCTCTGAGATCTCTATTCCCTCTACTGGGTATCTTTGACAGATAGTTTTTCTGATAACTTCTGGATGTTAGAAGAGTATTATTTTTTGTCATTTGAAAAGTCTAGTATAATCTCAATCAAAACTAACCTCTCCCACAACTCAAACATTTTCCGCTACCCCAGCTCAAGATTCACCAAATGTTTGGGAACCAGCAACAAGAAGGGATATGGGCATGGCATCTTTCCACTCAGATGAGGTAAGGAAGAGGAGACAAAAGGATGAGAAGGAAATGAACAAAGGCTTTCTACTTCATTAATACTGTTTATATTCCGGTGATTGTAGAGATCTCAATGTTGGTTTTTCTACAAATGTGCATCAGGGGATTTTCATTGGAGCCTTCACTCTGCACCATTCCAACACCAGTGATGTACTATATGGTGACCTCACTCAAACTCCCCAGTCTCTTCCCCCATGTTACCTTCAGCTCAACACCAGAGTCCTTTCAATATGATAATCCCATCTACTGAGCTTATATGAGAAACACATCCTCCATCTTACCAAATTCTCAAAGGGAAGACCATTTCCTGTAGAACTTTCTCTTCTTCCCCTACCATCAGGAATATGCCAGCAAGCTTTCCTTCCTTTGGGCTTTCTCAGGCAGGGAGGAAGCATTCTTACTCTCAAGATTTTTCTTACACTTAATTCTAGTAGAAGCAGCCTTCATACTTTTTTCAGTGTGGCCATGATGTGAGTTGCCAGTCTCTCCCATTGTAGACGACCCATCTCTGAATGTTTTTCATTTGGCCCTGAATCACTTGGCCTGAAACAAGAAGAAACACAGCCCTTCACTAACAGGAATGAAAAGAAAGTGCATAAAACCTGTTCTCACGTATTCTTTTCAAGGAAATTTCTTTGGAATACGCCTCTATTTTGCTCATATATAGAAGGTAGGTGTTTTCTATATGGCAAATTTAGACTCTTCTTCAGTTAACCTAACAGAGAGATATGTGTAGTTCCTTTTGTTAAAATGTAGAAACACTTTCAATTTACTCAACTTAAGGGGCAAAACCTAACCCCCAGGATAACAATAAGGTCTCAACACTTATTCCATTACAGATGTATATGCAAATAACTATTTTTGCTTTTAGTTTGCTAGGATCAGGGACAGACTTATCATCAAGTTAATGATGCTTAAGATTTGGGGTGCCTGGGTGGCTTAGTAGATTAAAGCTTCTGCCTTCAGCTTAGGTCATGATCTCAGGGTCCTGGAATCGAGCCCCGCATAGGACTCTCTGCTCACTGGGGAGCCTGCATCCCCCTTTCTCTCTGCCTGCCTTTCTGCCTACTTGTGATCTCTCTCTCTCTGTCAAATAAATAAATAAAATCTTTTTAAAAAATGATGCTTAAGATTCAGGTCTCTTTGTTTGCACAGGTCCCTTCCAATGTCCCACACCTACACGTGAATTTATAATTTTCTGTTCTTTTTTAAACATGGCCCCCAAGTTGTATAAGATTGAGGGATATATTTATAAAGTGTTCAGAGCAAATGACTTATTCAAGGTTGACACCAATCTTTGTCTCTCTCTTACCAATACTTCCCTCCAAATTCCTACCCATTTGTGCACATTTAACTCTTCCTAGGCTCTGTAACATGATATAATGTAATAATTGTGAGAGTTGATTTAAACACACAATAATTTACTCTGGAACAAATTTATACAAATGTACCAGTGCCTTAAGACCTTGGTGACTTGAGAGGTTTTGGTATGGCATCCCAAACAGGAAACTATTGCCAGGAATAATTTAATGCAGAAATAAACTTAATTTGGAGGTTTTGAAGGAGGTGTTGGCATGGTAGGTGTTTGACTGACATCTCTAATATTATAGCGACTCAATGAAGTTATTAACTAAACTAGGTGACACATAGTGAACCATTGGGAAGTTATTCACAATGTGACAAAATGAGGAGAAATGGATAGAAGTTTGCTGAATTTTAAATGTCCACTTACTGTTTTGACACTGAGGGAATTGTGACTATGGACTTGCTGCTGTCTGACTTTAGTTGGACCTGCAGCCTCCCGCATTCCTCCACTTCCTCCAACTTTGTGGGTCAAGTATGGCAAAGAAGTCTAACTTTGCCAGTACCATTGGTAGGGGCTGCCTGGGCACTGTGTTAACACGGCATTTTTCTGCCACGGCTACCTCTGGATTTAGTCTAAAAGCATGTTACGGTCCCTCAGTGATGCTGCCATAGGTACTGCAATGGAAAGTGATTATATTTATTCTATGTATCTGCCATTCATGTATGAGAACGAGCAGATGCACTGCCTGGTAATTATCCTTATCATCATATGGTCCCACATCAATGTATCAAGATATACCCTACAGTCTATACTGGCATTTTTACGAATACACTTTGTATAATAATCTGAAAGAAATACGAAATCTGTACATTTTGTGTATTCATTTTAAAACACGTGCAACACTCAGCAGCACGTCATAGCAAGCCATGATTGGAATGGAAATAACTGAATAGGGCTTTTTCTTTCCCCATGTCTAATTCTTCTGCCTCAGTGTATAAAATGTAATACCATGTGTTATTTATCAACAGCAGTGCAGTCCTGCCATGCAAATGTCACTCAATGAGATTACTATGTATGGCTGTACATCAAAATGTTCTTATGTGGTCTGCTGTTATCCAACATTATGGAAATGTGAGTAACAAGAGTTAAGGCAAAGAAGAAAGCATCAGTCCAATGGTGAAAAGGGAGGAGGAACTTTCCCCAGAGCAAAACTGTTAAAAAGAGCCCAGATGAGAAGAAAAGGCCTCTTTAAGCTGCCATGCCAAAGCTGACAGAGACCGTGGCAATCCAAGTTGGCCAACATGTATTACAGCCCAGTTCCACATACACCATTATTCTGACATCAGCGAGGAAGACCTGCAGAGCAACTTCATGAGATCAAGTTAGGGACTAGACAGACTCATAAAATAGACTCCCAAGACTACAGAAAGATTAATATTTTCCTTCTCCTTACTTGGCCTTCATTCAGTGTTTAAAGCACTTAAGAGGGATGGAAGAAACTAGCATATTTAAGATCAACTACGTTTCAAGCACTGGGCTCAATACTTGATACATATTAATACATTTAATGATTTATCTGGATACATTTAGTTTTATCATATTAAATTTGAATTTAATGTCATCATGTTAATACATTTACTCATACCTGAATATATATCTGTATTTTATAATAAAGTTATTTACCTAAGGTAATTTACCCAGAATTTGAACCTAGAATTATTTAGCTTCAATTTGTTTTTTCTACCACATTACTCTATCTCATGATGAAAAAACTGCATTTTCTCAATTATTTGTTGCATTTTGTTTATCTTCCTGAATTTCCTCAACTATGTCCTTCCCGTCACCTCTTAGAACGTGAGACCACTTTCTCACCATGTTTTGGAAACTTCAATTACTTATACAAAATATAAATTAAGTAATATTCTATAATTTGGCCATATTTCTCTATTTGACACTAATATTTTCCAAATATTATCCTCCTGTTGCTTTTAAGTTAATTAGAAATAATGATATTTATGAACCAATAATGACTGGTTGATCTACCTGCTCACCTAAGGCTTTATTCTTCATGTTCTAGAAGAACAACTGAGCATCAAGGTTATTCTCTATATGTATCTCAGGAGTACTAATCATAGAAATCCTACTTCCCCTTGGAGAAGTTTAACATCAATAGCAACTTTTATTATGCTAGGCAATTCCTTTTACTCAAAGATCTTCTTTCTCTACTTGTTGCTTTCCATTTCCAAGGGCTGACCTACACACATTGTCTTAGTCATGACCACAGTCTTAATCTTTCAAATCCTTCCCATCTTTACTCATTTATTCCTGCTCTGAGAATCACTATGCCACATAGAGGTAAATCAGACCTATCCAATATGGCATCAGATAGAGATTTAAGGCCATTTACAATAAAGGTTGCAAATACATTGTTTTAATAAAAATAGCCTGATATCCTTTGAGTACTTCCTCTATGCTAGTCATTATTTTAAGTGTCTTCTATGGATAGAAACACTTAATCCTCAAAAGAACACTGTAATATAGTTATTAAGATTACCCGCATTTCCAGAAGCCAAGATTATATGGCTTGCAAAGTTATCCATGCAAGGTTACATAGCTTGCTCAAGATCTCACTTTCTAGTAAGTAGCAGGGCTAGGATTTGAATCCAGTCATTCTGACTATAAACCCTGTGTGCTTAACCATAATATCTGATAGCCTGCATTGCCTAGCAACTACTTTATCTGAATTATCTAATAAACTATCATACTTCCTGTGAGTTAAGTACAACTACTGGCTGTTATCTTCTGATATTTTTCAGATAAAGAATATGAGGCTCAGCTTTTATCTAAGTCCACAGCTATTTATTAGAATGAAGATTTAGACTAGGCTCTTTCACATCTGATCATGCTAACACACTAGCAGCATGTGCTATGCATTATATTTAAAGCTCTCTTTAGAGGATAAGCAATATGTTCTCACAGGAAAAATGTTCATTGACTATTACATTGTGGTAAATATTTTGAATCTACCCACAATTCCAGAGTGCTAAATAGCTTGTTTGAAAGTCAGGTCTTCTAAACTCAAAACAAACAAAACAAAACAAAACAAAAAACAAAAACTAAATAGTGCTTTGTAATTATCATTTGTAAAGAAAAAAAAAGAAAAGAGCTTTTAAGTTGCTTAAGTATTGGGGTAAATATTAAGGTATTCATATTCCTCACAGGAAAAAAAAAAGTAAAACAAAAACTTTGGTGGGAACAACACAGGACCAGGAACTTTTCATTCTAGATATCTAAATTGACATTTATGTACTTGTTAAGTGGTTTTATTTAGATATTTTCTTTAATTAGAAACATATTATAAAATATTCTTTATTGCCTAATAAGATCCTTTTTGTACCATTGCTACATATATGAAGTTTGACCACTCTCAGCTTCCCAAAATAACCTTGAATTATTCATTTTAGTGCATCATCATCTATATAGTATAAGGGTTTTTCCTGCATAGTAAGGTGGTGACAAAAATGGGATATAGTGTCACAGAGACTTGTGTTTCTATCATTTACAGAAGTTTGATTTTAGTGAGTTACATGTTCCCAATCCCAATTTCCTTACCACTAAAATGTGAATAATAATGCCTATAATTCATGGCTATTTTAGGGTTAAATGAAGTGCTTAACAAGTATCAGTTTGCTGCTCTACTTCCTATCTCAATATCTTGGTCAAGGTGATTTTGTGATAAAGTACTGAAACTCACTTCAAACTAGTTTAAGCATGAAATGAAAGTTACTGGAAAGACATTCTGCAAACTCAAACAATCCAAGTAAAAGATAATCAACCAGGTCTCAAGACAAGTAGGAAGAGCAAACAGCAAGCTATCAGGAACCTATGCAGATATTTTTAAATTTCCTCTCTCTGATTCCAAATGGGTTCTCAACCTGCTTCTGTCTACCACATTTCCCTTTCACCTGTAGATCTGACTTATCTGTCTTTATATACAGCTGACCCTGAACAACACAGATTTGAACTGCATGGATACATTTAGAGGTGGATTTTTTTTTTCGACACAGTACTGTAAATGTATTTTCTCTCCCTTATTATTTTCTTAATAATGTTTTTCTCTAGCTCGCTGTATTATAAGAACACAGTGTATGATACACATGACATATGAAATATGTATTAATCGACTGTGTTACCAGTAAGGCTTATAGTTTAACAGTTAAGTTTTTGTGGAGTCAAAAATTCTATGCAGATTTTCAACTGCACAGGGGTTGGCTTGTTGTTCAAGGGTCAACTGTATGTTGCTGGCCCAAATTTTATAATTACTATCCCCTCAAAATCTATACATCGAATCTGATTCTAAGTTCTAGGGGAAAGAATTGGTTCCAGTTTTGTCAGTTGCCTGGCACTGATCCCATGGTCCAGCTGTGAGGAACTGGAGACACCAGGAATCTACCACTGTGCTTAACACAAAGTGATGAGGGCAAAGCAGGAATTTGATATTTGATATTATGTTTTACAAATAAATATTCGTCATCCTATTTCTATCTTCTCTATGTCACCTAGCATAGAACTATGCACATAATGTGTGATTTTTGTTTTTTTTTTCTAAACCTGCTGGCAGAAATAGAAGTCACTCAATATATATGGAGGTCCTACTAGGAAATTCACACATTGTTACATAATCCACAGAAAATACTCATCCTAATATTTTGCATATTTATATACTGAGTCACAGAAATACTAAGTGACTTGCCCACCATCACACTACTAATAGGTAATAGAGCCTCCTCTGTCTTACTCTAAAACCATAGTCACGTCCAGCTATCAACCATTGCCTGCAATTCCACTAACCCAATGAAGAAACCTGAGAAAGATATCTGACAGATTTAAGAAGCCCTATGAGTCTCTTCAGCTCTGCATTGAGAGCAGTGGCTATGGGTACAGAATCCACAGTACTATTGATTGTGTGATTTTGGACTGGTGACCTAATCTCTCTATGTTTCAGTTTCATCATTTGTAAGAGGGAGATAATAAAAAAAAAATTTAAAAATCCCACCAAGAGACTGCTCAGTATGGCAAAAATAACCATCTTTGCATCATATTTCTTTTTTTTTTAAAGATTTTTTATTTATTTATTAGAGAGAGAGACTGAGAATGAGAGGGGAGAAGGTCAGAGGGAGAAGCAGACTTCCCACAGAGCTGGGAGTCCGACATGGGACTCGATCCTGGGTCTCCGGGATCATGACCTGAGCTGAAGGCAGTCGCTCAACCAACTGAGCCACCCAGGCGCCCCTGCATCATATTTCTTATGAAGCCAAGAAACTTGGTGTGATAAGAAGGTGATGGGTGATCAAACACAAAGAGTTATACATTGTGAGAATTCAATCATATCTTCAAGTGTTTGGAACACAGTAATACCAACAACTAACAATTACTGAACACTTGCTATCTAACCAGTATGTTCCAACCGCTTTTCTTGGCTAACACTTTTAATACAGTGACTCTCTATATTTTATACATGAGGAAAATAAACAGAGAAAAGTTCCCTGGTCAATTTCACACAGCTACAAAGTAATAGGACCAGCATTCAAAACAGGGAATCAGGTTCCCAATACCGGGGCTCTTAATTACGGCACTATGCGTCAACAAATAAATAGTAAGGCCTCAATAGTAGCTGGTTTTCTGTTTTGTTCTATGATGGTTCATATCATGCAACCCACCCCTTTAATAATCTTTCACAAAGTAATTATATAGCTTTGTACTAAGATATAGATTGCTTATCTGTAACTATGTCATATAGTATTTGTCAGAATCTTTGCAATTTTTCCTCTTAAACACAGATGCCTATACCCATTGAGTATAGTGACCTTCCAAGGGTGGGGTCAAAACAGGTATAATTTTAATAAGTTTCAGAGTTGATTTCCCATTTAAGAATGAGTAAGTCCATTGCAGGGGCAATGTCCATTGCAGAGAGGTTCACTTACTAACTATATGGAGACTCAACTTTAGTGCCTATGAATTGGAAGTCCCAAGGGTAGTACCTAGAAAATTGAACAAATTCCCCGGAATTATTTTTGACACACAAAAAATTTATATTCTTTGTGCTGGAGTTAAGACTTACAGAGTCAGAAAAGTTTCTTTCCTAATGAGGGAGCTGGGAAGTCACAGTCAGAAGGGGGGTGGTGTGTCCCCATTTACAACCTACCATAACATGCAGCTACCTAGCCTTCGTCTTACCCACAGGGCAGATCAGTGGCTTTGGAATCTGTCAGGTTAAATGAAAGGCTGCCCAAGGACAATATATTATTATGCATTTGGACTGTTTGGGGGCATGACAGCCCCTTCGGTATTTTCTCAATCAACTGACAGTGAGAAAACTTAGACTAGAGGGTGTTGAAGAATGCTTCTAAGCCAACCACAGGGTTCGCAGTTTTAATCTGATGTGATTTATAAATTGCTGTTACTGTGTTGTTGCTAGTGAACCCCACTGCTAGCTAAGGCAGCTGCCTTCTGTAGGTGAGGTATGCCTGCCTCCGTTAATGGATGTCTCGGTCACAGCTACAATGTTATAACAGATGTCATTTACCTAGACTGACATCCCATATGAAATCCCTGCTGTTTCCCTTTTGCACACCAGCGAGAGGAAGCTGTTTTCTTGCTGCACTCCAAGTTGTATTGCTGTCGGCTAATGATTCAGAACGCAATAGCCACCTTTTTAAAAAAATCCCACCAAGAGACATTGCTCAGGATGGCAAAAATAACCATCTTTGCATCATGTTTCTTGTGAAGTCAAGAAACTCGGGGTCATAAGAAGGTGAGGAGTGATCAAACACCAAGAGTTATACATCTGAAGTCCAAATCCTTTATGGGCTTACCATTTCCTAAAAAGCATTGTGTTGAAAGCTCTTTCATTTTTGGTATTGTACTTACTTATTTCAGCTCATATTTTTTTCTTAATTTAAAAACATCAAAAGTCTTATGATACATAAATTATTATACCATATAATAACAATTATTAACAGCATTTCAGGAATAACAATTTTGAAATGAAAATAGGTGGGGCTCTGGGGTGGCTTAGTTGGTTGAATGTCTGCCCTTGACTCAGGTCATGATCTCAGGGTCCTGGGATGAAGCCCTGCATCAGACTCTCTGTTCAGTGGGGAACCTTCTTCCTCTTCCTCTGTGCTCTCTCTTGGTCTGACCCTCTCAAGTAAATAAATAAAATATTTTTTTAAAAGGCATATCATATTTATATTCAATTGACACAACACAGACCAAGAAACATTAAAATGTTAAAATGACAAAGGGCCTTAAATCAAGCAAGTCCCAAGGGTAGCACCTAGAAGGTAGTACCTTTATTTCTCTCTCTCTCAAATAAATAAATAAATCTTAAAAAAAAAAAAAGAAAATGGAAGTAAGAACCACTGAATCTAGAGTGCATTCCCCACTCTCATTACAAGTTTGGTTACAAGCAAATATGATACATTTATTATGATATTCTTTAGGCCTTTTGAAAAATGTCTTCAGGTACCAAGAATCAATTTATAGTTAGGTTAACAGGCCTGGGGATAATACTTCCAATCAGAAATTAAATTTGATTTGTCTGAGCTCCAATTTGACATGTTGTATGTAATGTATTCTATTTTTTCTCTGTAAGGAACAACAATAACAAAAACTTGTAAGAAAATAGGGCTGCTTATTACTATCATTAATAGCCAACACTCACTATGTGGCTAGTACTTTCTAAGCATGATCTCATTAAATACACATAATAATCTATGGAGTAGATACTATCATTATTCCCTGGAGTAGTAATTAGTGCTATTCACCAAATGTTTCTTACTATCTACCTTCTGGGCAATTGGTATGATTCCACTCCCCAAATTCCCTGCCCCCTTTGAAATAGTCACATCTATCAGCCTGAATCCTGAGTGACCATAATAAGCAAAGTATCCTGCCAATCTACTGTGGACATGAGAAAATATTTTATTTTGTTAAGACACTGAGATATAGAGGTTGTTACTAGCACATAACCTATCAAGTCCTGACCTGATATATCACCATTCTTTATTAAAGAAAAGGAGGTAGGCCGGGGGAGGGGGTTTCCTGGGTAGCTCAGTTAGTTAAGCATCTGACTCTTGGTTTGGGCTCAGGTCATGATCTCATGGGTTGTAGGATCGAGCTCCACATCGGGCTCCCCACTCAGTAGGGAGTCTGCTTGAAGGTCCTCTCCCTCTGCCTCTCACCCTACTTTCCTTCTCTCTCAAATAAATAAATAAATCTAAAAAAAATGGAAGTAAGAACCACTGAACCTAGAGTGCATTCCCCACTCTCATTACAAGTTTGGTTCTTCATTCTTCCCTTGAAAATACAGTTCCTTACAGCTCTCTTTCTACAATTTGTTTAAACTCTTGCTCACCTCTTTAATTTCATGGCATAATTTTCTCAGCTCTAAATACCATCCCTTTTCAGCTTTCTCAATTCTTTGATTTTTGATGGAAGTCATCATCCTAAAATGAGGATGGGATGGGAAAGACTTAAAAGTTTCAGAGAAAATCTATTCTATCACCTATATACTACAAGATACATAGCAGTGACCAGTATCTGTGCCAACCTTCCAAGAGACTTCTTCATTTTTCTCCCTGATTTGGGAAGTAGTCTCGTGGTGCCTCAAATATCATGGTCAATTTTTAAGATGTATTAAGTTTAACAAAATGTAACCTCTCTAAATGTTATTAAAACATTCTTTAGCTAACAATTCTATCATCATATTCATTAAGGGTCAAAATAGGATAAAGTAAGGTGACTTTAGTTTTGGCTTAGACATAAAAATCTCAACTGTGCCATTTTCTTGCTTCTCAACCTTAGGCAACTTATATAATCACAATATCTCACTTTCTTAATGTATAAAGCAGAGATTATAATGGAATATAGCTTTAGAGGCCACTGGAAATGTTAAATGAGTTAGTACATCTAAAAGGCTTAGGACAGCTTCTGAACACATTCTAAATGCCCAATAAAAGTTAGTTATTATCACTAATTTTCCAAAATATAGCAGGCTACACAGAAATTTCCAAGATGACTAAAGCATAATCTTTCCTTCAGGATGCTCACAGGGCAAGAAGGGAAAGGCACAGATTATTGCTAACTTTTACAATAGAAAATTTGTGAGCCTGGAAGGAGGAGAATTCAATCATGGCCAAGGAACCAGAGGAGGCAAGATATGAACAGAAATCTGAAAATTAAGTAAAGTATAATAAGTGGACAGAGAAATTCCTAGCAAGAGGGAGAGCAAATCCATGGAATTATGAGCACAGGCTTAAAGTGTAAAGGGAAGGAATCAGGGGCACCTGGGTGGCTCAGTGGGTTAAGCCTCTGCCTTCAGTTCAGGTCGTGATCTCAGGGTCTTGGGATCAAGTCCCACATTGGGCTCTCTGCTCAGCAGGGAGCCTGCTTCCCCCTCTCCCTCTGCCTGCCTCTCTGCCTGCTTGTGATCTCTCTCTCTGTCAAATGAATACATAAAATCTTAAAAAAAAAAATAAAGTATAAAGGGAAGGAATCATGAAAAGAAGCTGGAAACGAACCAACAGTAGTTTGACTCTCTGTGTATTTTTGTATGCTTGGGCTGTAGCTGTTTCTGTTTTGCATTTTTTGTTTTTATCATAAGCTGCTCTAAATCTTTTCTATATAGACATGAGATATAAAAACAGACACTTTTAGATAATAGTGCTTTAGCCCTTAATGCCTGTGGGATGTGACAGCCAGTGGAGACCCAGCAACAGATGCCTAAAGGTAGGGTAATCTGAGAGGGACCAAGAAAAGAGGAAGAACACAATTAGAATAAGCATGAGACCAAAGGTCAGGTTAGGCTCTTTCCACTTTTGAGTCATTTCTTATAACCTTGATATATATTTTGCAATGTCTCTGCACCATTTGCACAAATATTACTTAAGCATATTTCCGTTTGCTTTTTTTAACTAAGTTTTAAATTTTATTCCAGTATAGTTAACATACAGTGTTATACTAGTTTCAGGTGTACAATATAGTGATTCAACAATTCCATACATCACTCAATGTTCATCGGGATAAACGCACTCTTTAATTCCCATCACCTATTTCACCCATCCCCCCTCCGCACCCCTCTGGTAACCATCTGTTCTCTACAGTTAAGAGTCTGCTTCCTGGTTTGTCTCTTTTTTCCCCTTTGCTTGTTTGTTTCTTAAATTCCACATATGAGTGAAATCACATGGTATTTGCCTTTCTCTGACTGATTTTGTTAACATTATACTCTCAAGGTCCATCCGTGTTGCTGCAAATGGCAAGATTTCATTCTTTCTTACGACTGAATAAGACTCCATTGTGTATATACACTTTATCCGTTCACCTATCAGTGGACACTTGGGCTGCTTCCTTAATTCGGCTATTGTAAACAGTGCTGCAATAAACATAAGGGTGCATATATCCCTTTGAACTAGTGTTTTTGTATCTTTTCGGTAAATACCAATTCGTGTGATTGCTGGATCCTAGAGTACTTCTATTTTTTTTCAAGATTTTATTTATTTATGTGACAGAGAGAGAGTACAAGCAGGGGGAGCAGCAGGGAGAGGGAGAAGCAGAGCCCTGCTGAGCAGGGAGCTGGACTCAGGAGCTGGACGAGGACCTGAGATCATGATATGAGGTGAAGGCAGACTTTTAACCGACTGAGCCACCCACACAACCAGAGCGCTTCTATTTTGAACCTTTTGAGGAACCTTCATACTGTTTTCTACCGTGGCTGCACCAGTTTGCATTCCCACCGATACTGCAGGAGGGTTCCTTTTGCTCCACATCCTCACCAACCCCGGTTCTTTCTCATTTTTTTTTTTTATTTTAGCCATTCTGACAGATGTGAGGTGACATCTCATTGTAGTTTTCATTTACATTTCCCTGATGATCCCTTTTTTAATAATATTTTTGTCTCATCTTAAGTAATAATATCAGTGAGCTTAGAAGGAATGTGGTTATAAATTTCTAATACATATTAAGTATGAAACTTAACTTAAAAAGTACTCCATTGCCACTAAAATCATGTCATTTATCCCACATGGTCATTTAACACATTTTAGATAAAAATGTTTTTTAACTAATCATGAGAGAAGATCCTGCCTTGATAATAATGGCATGTGTACCGGCCCAGCTACTTCTAATCTTAACACTTTTAGAACTAGTAGATCTCTGAAGAGTAGTTAAGCATACTGAGGATACAAGAAAGGGAGAAAAAAGGAAATAAGAGGAATAAAAATAAATAAAAGAGGAAATCTAGTTGGTGTGTATTTCCATGTACTATTTCATAACCTGTGCTCAGTGCTGTGAGAAATTAGGAAGTCTACTCACAGTCCCGTTGGAATTTAGGAATAAGCATCTAGCTGTATTAGAAAGAGGCAGAATGTGTGCTTAAGAGAAGTTCAAAGAGAGTGTTTCGTGGGACAGAATCATATGTAGTTGGGAGTGGCAGAGAACCAGTACCATAAAGAAGCTAGCATCTCATCTGGTCATTAAAGGAAGGTTTGGGATTTAAATGAGTAGAACAAGAAAAGAAATAGGAAGAAGTTTCTATGTTCCACTTCACTGAACCAAATGTCTGATGGTTACACAAAGATTGTCTTTGGTACAAGCAAACCAAACAGGAAGTATAAGGTAATCTCCATTTATACCTTTAGATCCATATCCTACTCTTCTATACCCACTCTGCTCTGCATCTTGGTAGGCTGACTTTTATGGCTTTAACAACAGGCTCTCTTCTTTGATATCCAGTTGGGTTTGCCAATGGTGGCCATTGTCAAGTGACTATAAGACAGAAGGAAGTTAATTTCCGATCCTTTCTCTGTCTGAGTGTGTCCTTCTACATAGGGTCTCAGCTCAATGTAGGCATTCTTCTCCACATAGCTTGTCTTGTTTTTCTCTTATTCCTTCAAATAGGTACAGGAGCTGTTGAGATCCTTGAGATTTGCTTAAATTCCTCCAGCTTCCTTTTTTTAAACTCTCCACATTGACCCATTTGAATAGTGGCATCTCTTTTCTTTTGGGACTATGATTAATAACCATCTTCAAATTGAATATTCTGTATTTATATAAAGTGTTATATACCCAGAGAGTAGTAAGTCTTTTTGAACAGCATTCCACAGGGGATGAGGGAAAGGAGAAAATACTCATTTGATATTGTCCATCCTGAGCCTCTGAATCCATAGGATGGAGCGCATCTATCTCAGATTTCTACACACCGGAGAGGCACTATAGCAAAGAGGTTAAGATGGTAAAATCCAGCAGCCCCAACCTTGGTTCAATTTCTCTCTCTGCTACTAGTTAACTATGTCATCTGAACAAAATTCCTAATATTCTTTGTACCTTAGTATTCTCATCTTCAAAATATGGCTTATCAAATACAAAAGGGTCTTTGTGATGAGAGTTTATGATTATAGAGTCCCTGAAATGCCAAGTAAGTACTATATAAATGTTAGGTAGTGTTATTTTTATTAGACAGAATAGTACCCTAATGAATCATTTAATTTAGTGTTGTTTGAAGCCTGCAAGGGATTTTTAAAAACTGACTCAATAAAATGAAACCAAATGTACAGTTTGGTCTGTATATGAACATACCACAAATTATTATACAATGCAGCAGGGCTCAGTTACAGTCTTGCAGTCAGGATGGTCAAAGCAAAACTGCTGGTTTCCTTGGAGATTTTCTTCCAAGGGCTAATCTGTTGTGTCCCACACTAGAATGGTTCTACACCTATACATGGTCCGCATGCATTCTTTTTCATGGTACCCATCCTGGGTTGTTTACTTCCTTATTTCAGAGCAATATTCTATTTGCAGAAAATGTTATCTTACACTTGCCCTGACTCAAAGTTAACTTTAAGTGCTAGTTTAATCAAATTCTCTCAGATCTCCGAGATATTCTCTCCGTCTTCTCCACTTTATAACTTAAAAATGACTATGTTAAATTTGTTTGGACTTAAAGTTCCTGGCAGTATTTATGCTTTAAGCCTCTTCTTCTCCACTTCAACATTATTTTATACATGGAAGAGTATAATCCATATCATTTCTTGTGTCAAATTTCTCTGTTGGGGCTCATCCCCACACATACTCTTAAAAAAAATAATAAAAACATTAGAAAAAAGTGTGGAAGCCATTATGTAGTGCCTGAGTATATAACTAAACCTCTTTAGTTGCTGCCAGTGGAATTTCTATTTCTATCATTTCCTATGTGATTACACTATGAGAACTTTATAGCTCTGAACTTTATTTCCTTCTATCGTATAAATGTGGCTGAACACGGTCAAAGATTCTGATCCATGGTTTAAAGTGCCAGCTCATCACTTATGATGACCCCAAAAGTATTCGGAAGACAAATAATATCTTAGGGAAGAGTGTTTGGGGGGGGGTATTCTCCCACTGGGCATCACACACTCCAGAACACACACTGAAGATGGAGTGTGGCCTTTGTAAAGGCAAGGACAAAATTTTCCTAAGTGATTGGGGAATATGCAGAATGTAAAAAAAAATTAAACCTATTCAAAGATAAGAGGAGCAACTTGTTGGTCAATACAGAATTTCTAGAATTTTAAAAGCAACCCTGCTGAGCTTGGAGAAATTATATAATAAAAAAATAAATAAATAAAAAATCCTCAATCTAGGATGCTGAAACTACTATTAACCACTTTCAGCCTCTTGTTACATTTTGCTCTGGGTCAGCTACCAGGCTGATTTTCAGCATTAACTTCTATAACCTTTAGCTTTTGACAAATAAACTTCTTCCCACCAACTAGGAGAACTATTTTTTTCCCTCCGAACTCAGTAAGAATAAATTAGTTCAGTAAGGAGAGAATAAATTACAAATTACTTCCTAAGGAAAGACATGGAAAAATGCTACCATTCCTTTTCTAAATAAATGTGTTTCTCTATCATCTTGTTTTTGTTAACTCAAGGAGAAATTCCATACTATCCTTCTAACAGTTGACATCCTTCCTAATTTTTTCAACCATGCTTCTGTCATTTTCTGGACCCCACAACAAAGTAACTTTGTTTTCCACTTCTGCTCTTTTTCTATTCTCTCCTTTCCCCTGCCACAGACTCAGTGACTGACAATGTTGATGAAGTTTTTACCACACAGAGATATCTTTGCACCATTGTTTCCAATGGCTTTTAGAACTCAAACCATCTGCTCTTCCCCCACCCTATTCTTGTTGTGTAAAACATTTTTGAAATATGGTGCAGAAATGTGATCTTGAACCGCCATCCTGGTTGTGCTGTGCATTAATTTTCAAGCTGCTTTGCTCTGCAACATTCATTTCTCCAATAAAATGGTAAAAGTGTTGCTGCCTAGAGGGCCTGACTTTGCTTTTTTCTTAAATCATAAGTAATTAGAAAACTGCCACATGTTGTTTTGGATAGTGTTTAAGTTCAGAAATGCTTTGAAAAGGGGATATATACAGCCAGATTAAAGATATGCAAAGGCAAATTAGTATCTTCAAAAGCTCAAATGGGTTGATTTGTTACATCAACACACTCTACAACACCTGGCTCTGCATAAAATTGAAGACTCAGCCTAAGAGAAAAATATGTAATGAGGCACCAAAAGGAAATCAGGGTTCAGTCTCATTCTCTCCTGTACAATTAACCTTCTAGACAGTAAGATGACTATGCGTGAGATGAGGCATGCCATTAAGGCTCCTCTGTAAAATCTCTTTTTCCCACTTCCACAGTCCCAAAGTGCCCCTTTAGGAATTATTCCTTGAGGTCTTGAAAGCATCGTAATTACTAAAACCCCACTTTTAAATTATAAGTATCTTCCTTAGATGATGCTTCTGCAGGGTTAAATTTCATTTAATTGTCTCAACATGTCAGCTAGCCAGGAGGGAAACTGTGTTGAAAAATAGGTTTAAATAGGTTTCTAGGTTAGAGGAATAGGAGCCCAAGATAAACAACAGAGCTGGAAGGCTAACAGTGAGTCACCAAAAACCCAAGGTAGACTCTTTGGATCTCACTGAGGGATGGGAATTAAAGATGATCTAATAAACAGTTATACTCTTTATTCATGCCTACCTAGCTTACAGTTTTTTCCTAATGCAATTAATTATAATGAACCTATTGAAAGTAGCCTTTTTTTCCCTTGCCTAGCAGTAACCACTATGAAATTCAACGTGTCTAACAAGAGAAGCCCTTTAAGATTTCCATTAATATAAGAATACTTATATTACCTCCCAATTAAGCACCAGAACACTCCCAGGAAGTTCTAGTCATAGTTCCATTTGGCCAACATGGTTAAAAGGAGAAGAATCAAAAAATACAGAGGAGGCTGATAGCATGCAGGACATACTAGCCTCAAATATGGCACCTCGGTATATTGAATACTTAAGACTGAAGGGATTTGAGAAAATGGCAGAAGCAGGAAGGTATCTCTAACCTTCTTCCCACCAGGTTAATCTTCCCTGGAAAAGGTTACAAAACCCTCATGTGAGAGGTACCCTCCCTAAACCAAGACAAAAAGTGCAGGAACACTAAGACAAGTTTTAACAAATAGGCCTTTCTAAGTTTCTCACAGTTTACTACAGATTACCTCATACTCCTTAACCTACCATATTCCTCCACAACTACCCACTTTTCATCAAACCTCACATAAACATGAACAGGTCTGTTCTTTGGGTCTTTATTTCCTTACGAAGTTTTTCCTGTTAATATAAAACTTGTATTAAGTAGACGCAATGCTTTTTTTTTTTTCCTATTAATCCATCTTTGTCAATTTAGTTGTCAGACCAAGCCAGGATATAACAGGTCACCAAGATGGTGACAAGATTGTTCCTCACTTTGTATCCTGTCACAAGAAAAACTAACAATTATTCAGAAACAAGACATCGCTGAGAGAATCCTGTAACATGTGGGTGAGGGAGAAGCAGCCCCCTGCACCACAGAGACCAAGACAGACTGCATTGGAAGGGTAAGAGAAGGAGATGCACATTGACTGCATCTTCTCTCCTCAAGGCTAGTGCAGCACCAAGCTCGGAGGTCTCTCCTGAGCCTCCAGTTCCTCCAGTGAGAAAAGGACACCTAACTGCCCCCCCACCACACCCAGCATTATGGATTCCTTTGTCGGAGCCCCTACTCTGATCTTGCACCATAGAGATTACAAGGGAGTCTGTGGATCTCAACAAATGGGAATCTGACTGATGGAGAAGTGGGGGAGAGGCTTGCAACAACCAGCACATGGATATTAGGAGCCCTGATTCATACCTGCAGAGCCCAAGTAGTAATCTCAACCAGTGGTTTTGCTCATTTGCAGAACCAAGTCAGTACACTCTGGGGGTGCCTGTGTGGCTCAGTCACTTAAGTGTCCAACTCTTTGTTTCAGCTCAGGTCATGATCTCAGGGTCCTGGGATCGAGCCCCACACTGGCTCAGTACTCAACACAGTCTACTTGTCCCTCTCTCTCTGCTCCTCCTCTCTCATAACTAAATAAATAAAATCTTAAAAAAATAAGAAATATAAAATAAAAAAAGAGTATACTCTGACCAGGGATCTTGGTGGGATACAGATTTGTCTGATTCAGATCCTCAAAAGAGGAGTTTTGTTTTGCCAGGCTTACAGCCTGGTTTGACCGTGTGTAGGCAAGGAGCTGAATCATAGCCCCACCTGCTGTGGAAAGTTTTCTACTACAAAAGAAAACTACAGGCCAATATCCCCGATAAATGCACATGTAAAAACTCTCAATAAAATACCTGCAAATTGCATTAAGCAGCACATTAAAAAGAACTTTCACATGATCAAGTGAAATATATCCCTGGGATGCAGGATGGTTCATTATACACAAATCAATCAATATGACATGTCACATTACAGAAGAATCATATGATCATCTCAATAAATGCAGAAAAAGCATTGGACAAAATTCAACATGCATTCATGATAAAAACTTAACAAATCATGCATAGAAGGAACACATCTCAATATAATAAAGGCCATATATGACAAGCCTACAGTTAATTAACATCATACTTAATGGTGAAAGTTGAAAGCTTTTCACCTAAGATCAGGAAGAAGATGAGTGCCCACTCTCACCACTCCTGCTCAACATAGCACTAGAATAGCTAGAATACTCAGGCAAGAAAAAGCAATGAAGGTATCAGAATCAGAAGGAAAGAAGTAAAATTGTCTCTATTTGCAGATAACATGACTTTATATATAGAAAATCCCACAGACTCAGCCATTAGTTAGATCTAATCAATAAATTAGTAAAGTTACAGGACATGAAATTAACATACAAAAATCAGTAGCATTTCTATACACTAATAATGAATTCTCTGGAAAAAGAAATAAAGATTTTATTTACAATAGATTTACAATACAAAAGATTTACAATAGAATCAAAAAGTATAAAATACTTAGGAATAGGGCGCCTGAGTGGCTCAGTCGTTGGGCGTCTGCCCTCGGCTCGGGTCATGATCCCGGGGTCCTGGGATCGAGTCCCGCATCGGGCTCCCTGCTCTTCCGGGAAGCCTGCTTCTCCCTCTCCCTCTGCTGCTCTCCTTGCTTGTGTTCCCTCTATCACTGTGTCTCTCTCTGTAAAATAAACAAATAAAAAATCTTAAAAAAAATACTTAGGAATAAACTTAAGGGGGTGAAACATCTCACTCTGAAAACTCTAAGACAGATGAAAAAAAAATCAGACATAAGATAAAGAAGATATGGTCTATATAAACAATGGAATATTATGCCTCCATTGGAAAGGATGAATACCCAACTTTTGTATCAACATGGACAGAACTGGAAGAGATTATGCTGAGTGAAATAAGTCAAGCAGAGAGAGACAATTATATGGTTTCACTTATGTGTGGCGCATAAGGAATAATATGGAGGACATTGGGAGAAGGAAAGGAAGGGTGAATTGGGAGAAATCGGAGGGAGAGACGAAACATGAGAGACTGTGGAGTCTGAGAAACAAATAGGATTTTGGAGGGGAGGCGGGTGGGAGGTTGGGTGAGTCTGGTGGTGGGTATTGAGGAGGGCACATATGGCATGGAGCACTGGGTGTGGTACATGAAAAATGAATCTTGGAACACTGAAAAAATAAAAAATAATAAAATAAAATAAAATAGAGATCCCTGAAGAAAACAAAAAAAGAAAAAAAATCAAAAACACAAAGAAATGGAAAGCTATCCCATGCTCATAGAGCAGAAAAATATTGTGAAAATGACGAAACGATCAAGACCACCTATAAATTCAACACGATCCCTATCAAGAGTCAAATGACATTTATTTATTTATTTGTTTATTTTTTTAAAGATTTATTTATTTGAGGGACAGACGCCTGGTTGGCTCAATTGTTTGGTGTCTGCCTTTGGCTCAGGTCATAATCACAGGATCCTGAGATCAAGTCCCAAGTCCAGCTCCCTGCTCAGCAGGGAGTCTGCTTCTCCCTCTGCCTGCCACTCCCCCTGCTTGTGCTCTCTCTATCTCTCTCTCACTCGCTCGCTTGCTCTTGCACTCTCTCTGGCAAATAAATAAGTAAAATCTTAAAAAGAAAAAAAAAAAGATGTGTTTATTTAAGAAAGAGAGAGAGTGCTTGAGTGTGGAGAGAGGCAGAGGGAGAGAACCCTCAAGCAGACTCCTGGCTGAGTGCAGAGCCCCATGTGGAACTCGGGCTCACGACCCAAGATATCACAACCTGAGCTGAAACCAAGAGTTAGATGCTTGACCAACTGAGCTACTCAGGTGCCCCTCATTTAAAGAAAAAAAAAGAAGAAGCAGAAAAAAAAAAACACTCGTGTTATTTATATGGAAACTCAAAAGTCCCTGAGGAGCCAAAGAAATCATGAGAAAGAAGAACAAAGCAGGAGGCATCACACCTCCTGATTTCAAAGCATACTATAAGGCTACTGTCATTGAAGAGTATGGTCCTGGCAAAACAGTCAAATAGACCAATGGAACAGAATTAAGAACTCAGAAATAAACCCGTGCACATACAGTCAACTAATATTTGACAAGGGCGCCAAGAATATTCAATGGAGAAAAGACAGTCTTTTCAATAAGTAGTGCTAGGATAACTGGATATTCACATGTAAAAAAATGAAACTGAACCCATATATTCTACCGTTTACAAAAATTAACTCAAAATGGATTGAAGATTAATGTGCAAAACCTGAAACCATGAAATTCCTTGAAAAGAAAACATAGAAATACAGCTCCTTGACACGATTCTTGGTAATAATTTTTGGGATATGATATCTAAAGTACAAACAACAAAATAAAAAATCAGTAAGTGCAACTACATCAAACTAAAAGCTTCTGCAAAGCAAAGGAAGCCAACAAAGTTTAAAGACAACCTATGGAATGGGAAAAAATATATATATGCAAACCATGTATGTGATAAGAGGTTAATATCCAAAATATATAAGAAATTCATACAACTCAATGGCAAAGAAACCCCAAATAACCCAATTTTAAAATGGACAAAAGACCTGAGTAAACATTTTTCCAAAGAAGATATACAAAAGGTCTACAGGTACCTGAAAAATATTCAACATCACTAGTTATTAGGAAAAAGCAAATTAAAATCACAATGAGATATCACCTCATTCCTCTTAGAAAGATTATCATCAAAAAGATAAGAGATAACAAATACTGGCATGGATGTGGAGGAAAAGGAACACTTGTGCACTGGAGGTAAGATTATAAATTGTTATAGCCACTTTGGGAAACACTATAGAGGATTCTAAAAAAACTGAAAATAGAACTAGCATATGATCCAGCATTTCAACTTCTGAGAATATACCTAAAGGAAATGGAAATACTAACACAAAAGATATCTGCCCCTCCATGTTCACAGCAGCATGACTTAAAATAGCCAAGACATAGAAACAATCTAAGCATCCATTGATAAAAGTTGTGGTATATATATATACGGTGTGTGTGTGTGTATGCATACACACACACAATGGATTATTCAGCCATAAGGAGGAGGAAATATCACCATTTGCCACAACATAGGTAGACCTTGAAGGCATTATACTAAGTGAAGTAAGTCAGAGAAAGATAAATATTGTATGATCTCACTTATATGTGTAATCTAAAACAAACAAAAACAATAAAACACAAGACTCACAGAAAAATAGACCACATTTTTCAGTTACCAGAGGCAGTTACCAGAGGCAGAGGGTGGAGGGAGGGGAATTTAGAGGAAGGTGGTCAAAAGGTACAAACTTCCACCTATAAAATAAATAAGTACTAGGGATATAATGTACAACATGATGTATGATACAGAGAAAAATGGTTAAGAGAATGCTTCCTAAGAGTTCTCGTCATAGGAAAAAACTCTCCCCCACCTTTTTTTTAAAGATTTTATTTCTTTATTTGACAGAGAGAGAGAGAGAGAGATCACAAGTAGGCAGAGAGGCAGGCAGAGAGAGAGGGGGAAGCAGGGTCCCCGCTGAGCAGAGAGCTCGATGCGGGGCTCGATCCCAGGATCCTGAGATCAAGACCTGAGCCGAAGGCAGAGGCTTTAACCCACTGAGCCACCCAGGCGCCCCAAAACTCTCCCCTTTATTCTCTTTTTATTTCTTTTTTTTTTGTATTGTATCTACATGAGAAGTTGAATGTTATCTGAACCTATGATGCTAATCATTTCACCATATATATAAAGCAATCACATTGTCTTAAATTTATACAGTGATGTATGTCAATTATTTCTCAAGAAAACTGGGAATATATATATGAAAGAGATATAAGATATATATCATAGGTATATGATATATATATATGAGAGATAGAGGTGTATGTTATATATATGCATATAATGTATGTGTTATGTGTGTGTATATATAAATAAAATAGATCAGCCAGGGATACTAACAGGATCAAGAAAAGAACTTTTCCTCCAAGACTATAAAACAATAGCCAAGAAGATCAGGGTTTTATCAGTCTCCCAGTTTTATCAGTGTTCCAAGTCTCTCATTCAAATCAAGGCAGGATTCTGTAGCTGCATTGCCAATGAACATAGATGATGCCAATCCATGGATTATCTGTGGGTTAGGTGAGCATGAAGGAAACTACATGTCTGTCTGATCTCTACACAATTTAACATGATTATAAAGATACGTCGTAGTGTAATTTGGCATTCGCTTTGGATATAAATAGGGATATTACTACCTGCTTCATTCTGAAAGAAGTTGTTAAAAATGGTGATGGGTATTGAGGAGGGCACATATTGCATGGAGCACTGGGTGTGGTGCATAAACAATGAATCCTGGAACACTGAAAAAATTTAAAAAATTTAAAAATAAAGAAATCTAAATGTCTGCTGAACTATACAATTCCAACCTCTGGACCTGAAAAAGGATTAAATGCCAAGACCCTTCGTGACTCTGAAACGTTCTCAAAACCACTATTACCGCAAATAATAACAACGACAATACATAAAATAATGATCAAGAATGTATAGAGATTGCAACAACCAGGGGTCTGCCCATATTCTTGCCTCTGAACACTGATATCCCTAACTGGACTGGTAATTTCATGGAAAATCAAGAATATTTTCAGGAAGAGCAGACTGTGAAGGTGTGAAGTAAACTAGGAAAAAATACTTTGGAGCCTTTTCCAGCTACCAATCTATAGTTAAGAACTGGTGAGCAGAAAGCCCAGGAATGGAAAGCTCAATCATTTTACCCAAATCATTCATGAACTCCACCCCTCAATGTCTTCAGCTGTGAAAAGTGGAAGATGGACTCAACAAAAGGCTTTCAAATCCTGTCTGTGGAGCCCTTTAGCTTCTGTAAAGTCATCTCAAGAGTCACTACAGGGTTGTAGGGAAGGAGCAATTGGGTGAGGCTCCATTCACCATCCTGCCCCTACTCCCTCCCACCCTACTCCCTCCTTCACCCCATCATCCTTAGCAGAGAAAGAGCCTTTTCATATGCTGAAACAATCTCCCCAAAGCACAGCTTTCATTATCAGTATCCTTCTCAAAATGGACTCATGCTCTCCTTAAATTTAATTGGGACTTTAGGCCTGCATATCATCACCTAAATTCACTCAAACTTCTCATGCTTTTAAGACCCTGCCTTTGTTCATATTATTCTTGTGTCAAGAATAACTTATTTGATAATTTCTGCCTTTGAAGATTTTCTTCATCCCTCAAATGAATGCCAGGTCAAGAAATGTATGTTCCAATGAAACATACCCTTTTCCCATTTTCTTACTTTGCTCCATACTTTCCCACCCTTGCCCCCTGCCCATTCTGTCACTTCCTCCTACTCATTAATTCGTGGAACACCATGTTGTGTGTGAGTGAAAGAGAAAGAGATTCCGCTAGTGAACAGAAACATTTCTGAAACAAGCACTATATCTTACTGATGTTTGTATTTATACATGCAAGTATGCTCAGTAAATGTATGTTGAACAGAAAAACATCTTTCACAAAAAGTTCCACAGTCCAAATATGTGTGATGATCATTGGGATTGTTTTACTGAAAAGCTCTTTCCAGTTCTCAAGCTGTGGAGTTCAGGCAAAATGTTATTTCCATATAAACCTACACATTTATGCACATGTCTCTGTGATGATACATCAGAATGCAATGTTCTTATAGGGACTAATAGGATAATTGTCAGTGATGATTTTTCAAGACCTTTGAGCAAAATTAAGTAACAAAAAATTAGTTCTTGTCACTAGACAAGAGTTAACTTCTAACTAGAGTTAACTTCTATGGGGTTATATAGCTAGAAAGTCATCACAGATCACCCTGGTTTTGCTGTGGACCTCATTTTCTCACCCAAAATGCCAGACTCCACTGTCTTTGTTCTCAGATATTTCCCAGAGTCCCCAGGGGACATGGCGCTTGTGATCGTGATGGACCTATGCCATTTGGGAACTACACTGTCCTGCCCTGTCTCCACCGGCGACCGGCTGTACTGGTCAGGCAATACAGTGTTCCCTGAGGAGCTGCAGTTGATTGCCAGGGTTCTGCTGAGTTGGCCACCCCAACTGATTGCCTAGGAAAACAATGCTCTGCTCGGCTTGGGATGACCAGCACCGAGGCTTTCCAGGCACCAAAACTAAAGTCCTTTTTGAGACCCATTTCTTCAGTTTCGGACTCTACCCTCCTTCTTAGAAAGACTGAACAATAATTCCTGGGCCCAGGTAAGGGGAACAAAGTATGTCCTTCCACCCTCCTCATCCCTTCTGTTTTCTGCATAATTCCCTATCTGAAAGAACAAAAATGGCTTCCCTTGGTTGACAAATAAATCAACTACACAGTAACAGCAGCCACAAACACAACCATGCCAGAATAAGAAACACAAAATTCATGGTTATCTACCCATGTCAATAGATATACAGATACCTCGGAAGGTTAACTTTCAGCAGGAAACCCAAGTTCTGAATTCCAGCTTTGACTCAGCAGGAACTCCTAGCTACAGAACCTACCTCTATCACTAAAAAACTCCTCAGTTTTCAAGCGTGCTCAAGCTTCCTCAAAGTTGAGTTTGTGTTACTGTTCTTCATAGAATAATCATTTCATCCCATCCACATTATGTTTAACACTCAAAATAACCTTGTGTGCTTGATGCAAGTATCCCCATACACTTCTCTTTTGAAGCTAACTCTGAGTAATTTTAGTTTGATTTTGCCTATTTTATCTGCAAACAATTCACAAAATTCATATGCAGAAGTCAGATCCTTCCACATAAATAAGTTTTCATGTGTTTTTACATTGTCCGCACTGTAACGTCCAAATCCAAAATAAAAGGCATGAAGCCATACATGTTGATTTTTTTCCCCACATTTGCTGCTATCACTCAACCTGACCTGATTCTGACTTTAGCTGGAGGAAAGGCATTATTTGTGCATGTGATGAATAATGTAAGTAGCACATACAGAAGAGGAGTGACTGATTAAACTATTGATTACCTTCACTGCTTAAACTAACACGTCAGATAGTGTAAACCACAGAAAGCACACTCAAATAATTAGGTAGAGAATGTGATCTATACCCAGAGGACCACAAAAATACAAAGCGCTAGAATTCACTGCAGCAGCCTGCACCAAGAAGGTTACCCAATCTGATAAAATTCTCCCAGGAGTTAGCTGAAGAATGAGGGCACAAACAAGGCCAGGTATATTCATATTATAAAAGTATGTTTTATTAGAATAAATTATGGAGATAGAAGAGTTCTGTTAAAACCCCTCAGACACTGGTTCCAAAGCTAGGTCAGAGAAGAGAAGATAAAGTTGATTCTATCCCGGGAGTGGTAATAAAATAGGTATCTGCTGAGGTCAGAGGTAGTAGCTGGAATGAAAAGTGAACCGGTCTTAACTGTGGAATAGGGTAGAGCTTGAAAAGGAAAAGAGGATTACAGGACGAGAAAAGATATGAATAGATCCAATTGACTAGGGTATGTGACTGCCAACATTGGAATTTTTCTCTAGACTCTCAAAGGGAGGAAATCCCAGTTCTTTACACTCATTGTCTTCTATAGTACTTGCTGCTCAATTCTTGCTCCAGTTTCCCCTTGAATTTATCACAATTAATTTCTTTTTAAAAACACCCTTTTTCCTCCTCTTCCCCATTCCTCTGACACTCACCAAGTAACCCTAAATAACCCTAGCCTTCTCTCTTTGTCCCACCTGTGATTTCTCTGCCCGTAAATTCCCTTTTCAATGTTAAATGTCAAATCAAACAGCTTTTGAGATCTCTTTGCCTTTCTCTGTTCTAATACATATGAAACCCCATCTGACAGTCCCCAGCCACCATTTGGAGATCTTCCCTCTCATGTATGCATCCAGTTGAAAACAAATCCATACCTTACTCCCTATTGATCAACAAAGCAGAGCATTTTCCCTCATTTGGATGCTTTAAATTTGTCTCTCCAGTTTAAAACTAGGTACTTTTAAAGCATCAAGTACTCTTCTGCTATTGGTGATCTTACAGTGTCCAAAATGAACTAAAATTCTTCCCGTATCCACAATTGTAATGAATAAAAAAATGAGGTTCGGATAGATAGATAGAGGTCCCAAAGTTTGATCTTAACAAAACAACTCTGAATACTACAGAAGCATCAGTACAATGTCTGTGATCACAAGCATGGGGAGGAAGAGTTTACGGCAATAAATTTTCTTCTGATTATTTTCTGCCACAAGTTCTCTTTAAAGAAAGAATTGGGCGAGCTAGGAAAGCATGTAATTCCAGAGTGCTGCATTTGTCTGCATGCCTCCAACCACTCCGTTCTCCAGGGCCAGCCGCTGTCCCCCTTGTTGTCACGACCAAGTTGTCACGACCAAGTGTCAGGGACACTTATCCTGTCTTTACCATTCCAGCCGTGCAGAGAAACTTAGCTACTGGACGATGAGGTAAGATTGAATCAAGCCCCTAGTAAGAGCACTGGTCATTCTGGATTGTGCTTTTAGGCACAGCCCCCTGGGACTCGTGGTTTTTCAGGGAATCACTCGCAGGCCAAACAAGGAATTGTAGAGGGCACACTTACACACTGCCCCTGTCAGTTTCCCCTAAAGCAAAAGACAAATCCACATTTCACTCTACCTGCCCCATCCTCACGCTTCCTCATTATTAGGGGGGCAGGAAGAATATTCTCGCACATTTACAAAGAGCTATCGGAGCCCTTCAACTAATATCATCTTCCTCCTTCTGCTCCTCTATTTCTGCTTGTTCCTCTTGGTTCCAGCAGCTCATTATGTCTTCCTGCTTCTCCCACCTAAAAGCCACTGGAATTTATATTTTTCCCTCTATCACTGTCCCCCCCACACCCCTGTGATTCCAGTTTTCCCAACTCCTTTACTGCATTAATACCAGTGTTTTCCAAACAGACTCTCATGACAGCCCAGTGCACCACTTATCCTGGAGCAGGAATGGCCTTTTTTAAATGACAAATCTGGTTTTGCTGCCATCACTGTTTAAATCTTTAACATCTATATGATAAGGTCTGACGATCTTACCATATAAAATTGACCATGATGTAGAACTGGCCTACCTCCCAAAGCTTTTTTATTTTGACTTTATTTTTTTATTAAAATTTTCTTTTTTTAAAAATTTTTTATTTCTTTGAGAGAGAGAGTGTGTGTGTGTGAGAGAGCAAGCATGGGGGGGTTTGGGGGGAAGGAAGGGCAGAGGAAGAGGGAGAAGCAGGCTCCCTAATGAGCAGAGAGCCTGATGTTTTTTAAAAAAATGTATATAAAGTCAACAGTAGATGTGATAAGGTATTTGCCGTTCCTCAAAACCACCACTCTTTGCTTGCCTCCAGACTTTTGCACATGTGCACTCTTTACCTGGAATTCCAGCTCTTCTTTTGTATACCCTAGGCCTAGATAATGAACATCTTACAAATCAAATCACATCTAAAATGTAAATCTATCTCTAAAGTTTCCTAGATCAATGAGGTTCGCCATGTATTGCAGTGGTAACCAGTGACCCTAAATCGTAGAGGTTTATAGCAAAACTTTATTTTGTGCTCACCTTTGTGTCTACAATAGGTCAGCTGTGGGTGAACTATGGCTCAGCTTCACTGTCTAAGACCAATACAGAAGGAATACCTCTTATCTGCTTCATGCCAATCTCATGGAAGAGTTCAAAGAGATGGTAGAGCTGTACCATTACATGGCTCCTTATATGGCTCCTAAGGCTTTTGTTGAGAAGTCAAACACAGGACTTCCACTCATATGTCCCTGTGTAAAGCAAGTCGTGAAGCCAAGGATGACATCAATGGTGGAGGAAGTAGAATTCTCCTTCAGGGAGGGTATCAGCAATTTGAAAGGTTATTAAAGCGTGTATTCTATGATAGTAAAATTATATGTAATTTAAAATAACAAAAGTGCTTGTATATGATAAATAACAAAATACACTCTCATATATTTGAGAAATAGCTTATGTAGGCCTTTGTATTTATGGGTGTATTGTTATACCTTCTTGGTTTTATTAGTGGGAAGTAAAATGTAATCTCCATTAGAATAGGCACTAATAGATTAGTTCCTCCTATGTTCTCGTGCCTAGAATAATACCTATAATAGGTGTTAAATACTGCTCAATATGTTTAAGGAAACTCCATAAATAGCTTCATGAAAAAAGCATTATTTATTCAAACAAGATTTGAAAACAGTATGTAAATTATTTCTCTTACAAGATACACAATACAAATTTGAGTTTTAAAAAATTTAAGAAATCTTGTAATGGGAAAACCTATTTAAATGCGATACGGCTTTTCTCACGCCTGTGTACTACAGAATCCCTCTCATAGATTATGCCTGGGAATAGCTCCCGTAAACAACCTCAAATGGGGACGCCTGGGTGGCTCAGTTGGTTAAGTGGCTGCCTTCAGCTCGGGTCATGATCCCAGGGTCCTGGGATCGAATCCCGCATAGGGCTCCTTGCTCGGTGGGGAGCCTGCTTCTCCTTCTGCCTCTGCCTGACACTCTGCCTGCTTGTGCTCTCTCTCTGTCTCTCTGACAAATAAATAAAGAAATTCTAAAAAAAAAAAAAACAAAAAACCCTCAAATGGAATACTTCTTGGGAAACACTATTGATGGTCCAAAACTAGTTTCTTAAAAGGAAGACTTTTTTTCTTTTGATCATTTCTGTGCTATTAAAGCTACTAAAACACAGCTCCACAAAGTTGTGTTTTTGTGTGTAGATACTCATTTCTCTTTCTAGGTAACATTAGCAAGAGACTTTCTCTTCTCTCAGTGCCTTTTTTTTCCCATTCCCATCTCTCATTATCTGTACTGTCATTAATAGACCCAGACAGGAATGTTGAACTGATCGGTACCATCACATTTTGTGTATTACATTTATTTACTGAGTTCTTAATAAACACCTACTATACAGCAGGCATCATTTTATGTGCTGGGGATAGAACAGTTTAAAAACAACAACAAAGATACCTGACTCATATATTATAGATTCAATAGAAGAGACGCCAACGATTTAAAGTATATATGGTTTGTCAGACAGTGAACTGGTAGAGTACAATAAAAGATTAAAATATGGAAAGGAGATAGAGAGTGATATGACAAGAGGAATGCACCTTTAAATATGCTATTCAGGAAATGCTTCACTGGTGTGAAAATATTTAAGCAAATACCTAAAGGAGATGAGAGATAAAGGCCTGAGACTGTATAGGAAAAAACAAAAACAAAAACATTTTAAGCCAATGGAACCTCAGATGCAAAGGCCCTGAAGTCAAAAAATTAATTGCCCATTTGAAGAGTATCAGAGATTTTAGTGACTGGCATGGACTGATCTAGGAGTGTGGAATGAAGAGAGGTCAGAGGGGTAGCATAGGGCCAGGTCATAAGGGGCTCTCTAGGCCATGGAAGGATGTTGGTTTATTTACTGAATGATATATAAAACCAAGAAGAGGTTTTGAGCATAACAATGAACTGACTTAAATTTTACAAATATCATCTTGACTGCCTGATGGACTGAAGAAGGGAAACAGCAGCATCAGGAAAGCCCTTCAGGGCTACCGCATTAATCTAACAGAGAGATGGTGGTGACTGAGACAAGAATATTAGTGGAGAAGATAATAAGGAAGAAGGCAAACCATACATTCTTATGGTGGGTAAATGCTGACCCATGGGGGTTGCTTTTAGAATTAACAGAGTTTAGAGATTTCAGATGCTACCTCAAAGACTTTGGTCTGAGTTGCTAGACAGTCATTTACTGCCATTTACTGAGATAAGTGAGGGATAAGAAATTTGGTTTTAAACATGGCAAGTATGGAATGGCAATGAGATGAAGCCACTGACTGGCCATTTAATTGTTTAAATCTAGAATTTAGGGTAAGTATGTAAACTGAAAACACTGATTTCAGAAATAAAAGCAATCATGCTGTTGAAAGCTACAGGACTGTACAAGATGGAGCAACCCAACACCGAGAGCTAGAAGCAAAGAGGATTAGGGCAGCTTTGAACCTACATGGAAATGGTTCATCAAGGGGGAGAAGGGAATGACCAACTGTGTCAAATGCTGCTAAATCTGACAACTGGTTATCAGATTCAGTAACTGAACATCCACTGCTTACATTCACAAGAGTCATTTCAGTGGGATGATAGTGACAAAAAAACTGACTGGAGTGGGTTCAAAAGAGAAAGAGGAGAGGAACTGACAAGAGTAATTATATTCAATTCTATGTCATTTTGTTCTAAAAGAGAACCAAGATGTGAACTGGTAGCTGGAATGCAATGTGTGGTCAAGATATTTTGAGGTTTTTACTTTGCTGGGAGAAACTATAATTCTATTTTCAAGTTAAAAGAGGAAATTGATCACACAAGGAACAGATCTGCTCTTGGATCTATAACCCTTTATAGTTGAAAAAGGAAAGAAATAAATGTTCAAGAAAAGATGCTGCCTCGGAAGTACAGAGCGTCCATTTCTAGTAATGAGAAAGAAGGCAAGAATTTTTATTACAGATATAGGGCAGAACATAGATGTGATAGTAGGAGCAGAAGGAAGGGCTTTTTATTTATTTTTTCCTTCAGTATTATACAAAGGCAAATCCTTAGAAGGATTAGAGCATAGGAAGATTGGGAGATTTGAGAAGAGAGGAGAAAGTATAAAATAGTTACCTAAGATAATGGAAGAGTGAATGGAGTAGGAAACTAACAGAACTATGGGGCTGGCTGCACTAAGGACAATTTCTGGTTAGTGTCAGAAATCGAAACGTGTCAGCACCTTTGTGAGTTTTTCCTTCCCAACAATCAGCCACTTGAGTACATGGCATGTAAGTAGGGATTTTCATTAGGACTGAAATTTTTGAGGTGAGAGAGACAAGATGAGAGAGATATGATGAGAGAGACAAGTATGTGATGATGGAGCATGGATCTAAACCAGTTTTAAAAATTAGTATGTTGTGAGGGGCGCCTGGGTGGCTCAGTTGGTTAAATGTCTGCCTTCAGCTCAGTTCGTGATCTCCTGGGTCCTAGGATCAAGCCCCCTGTCAGGCTCCCTGCTCAGCAGGGAGTCTGCTTCTCCCTCTCCCCTTCCTTCCCCACCCCCTTGTGAGCTCTTGTACACACTCTCTTAAATAATTAAATTAAAAAAAAATAGGATGTTGTGGGGAAAAAACATAAAGAGTAGATAACAACACTGAATTGTAAATCCTGGTTCAGTTAAAGAAATGTTGGAATTGGACTTCCTGAAGGAGTGGAGAATCAGGAAATGGTAATTAGATATCAGATGAAATTGAGTTTGAAATTAAGATCCCAGAGGAACTGAAGTTTTGTCAATGGTAGGTCTAGTTTATCACCATGGAAGTGAATGACTGAAGTGGGAGTAGCCCAAGACAATCAGAGGAAAGACAGACAAAGTCCTGATTAAGCCATGACATTGGAAGGGTCATCTACATATATATTGAAATGACCTACATATATATTGAAATGAATTCTGGAATCGTATTGGAGAGGGTGACTGACTGTGAGCCAGGAACTAAAATTTCTAAGGAGTGAAGCTAGGTAATCCAAGGATCTAAAGGTCACTGCAGTGAGGAAGGATGTTGTTAGAAATCTCTGAGGGCGCAAGATGATAAGATTGAAAACCAGAGGATCTGGGAAGGAGGGAGAGTCTGAAAACAGCAGGAAGGACCCACAAGACACATAACCCTAATTCCAAGTATAAGGAGTATGTCAGACCAATAGTCACACCTTGAGAGAGCCACAGAGGAAACCATATCCTTAGGAAAGAGTCAGAATCCCATTAGAGCAAGAAGGTGCAGGAGACAGAAGAGCTTAGTGATCCAAAGGATTTTTGCTATGGGGCAATAACAGGAGGTGTCTAAAATATGAGACTCTGAGGGCATGGCATGACATTGGTGTCTTAGACCGCTGTAGAAAGGGATGGCGGGTAGGATGGGGTGTGTGCTCCTATGGTCAAGGCTACTGGTGAAATTCTAAACGACAGAGAGGAGAGAAGGGTGAGCCCACCCTGGAATGGAGAGCTCTGAGGCTCCTAAATCCACACAGACCTGAACTTCAGTACTAGCACATGTATATAATGAACTTAATGAAATCCTGGGTTATCTGTAGAGCAACAGACGATTGCATGTTTTGTAGCTTTTCTTTTCTTCCATGTTTTAAAGAAATGTAATCCAGTTTGACAACCCGGCACAAAGATTTTCACATCTGACTCTAGAATCGTTTTCCTCTCATCCCATGTTTCAGGTTCTTACAGTTTCTTATAAATAGAAGCATTTCATTGGTTTGCACCATGACCAATTTTTAGAATACAAAGAACAGCAACTGGTAAGATAGTGGTTATAAAAAAAAAAAGTTCCTTTGTAGAAAATGTTCATTTTTATTTTATTTTAAAGTGATAGAGTGTGGTCATCAAAAGGGTGTGCTTGTAATAAAGGCAGGCCTAGGTCTGAATTCAGGCTGAGCTATGCACCATGTCTGTGACCTTAGACGAGTTATGTAACTACATGCAAATTTGTATAACGAGGGCATTGCGAAGGCCAAATGAGGCAATGATTAGAAAGCACTGAAATAGTACCTGGCATATATGAAACATAATAACTACCTGATATATACATACAGCTAAATTGTAGAATTTATCTTTACCATGATTAATTACCATTCAAAATTTACATTACTGGAGTACGTGGGTGGCTCATTTGGTTAAGCGCCAGAACTCTTGATTTCAGTTCAGGTCATGATCTCCAGGTCCTAAGGTCACGCCTCCGCAGGAAGTTGGCTTGATAGTCTTTCTCTCCCTTTCCCTTTGCTTCTCCCACTTCCTCTCTTCAAATAAATAAGTCTTTAAAAAGATTTTATGGTTGCTAAAATTAACTTCATGCACCTATATAAAATGTGCATTTTCAAAAATACTGAGGGCAAATCACCACAAAATGGAGGATCTTGTTCCATTTCCACAATAAACAAGCTGCACGATTTCATTAACAGAATTAAAATTTAGTCCCTGGGACGGTGACCTTCCCTTAGTGGCATGCAAAATATTTGAAAATTTATTGAAATGTATTATTCTTTCAATATCAGGACCTTAAATCTAGAAGGTAGTATTTTTGTTGAATTTCTAAAATCACAAATATAGTAAAATAGAATGTCTTGGCAAATGAAAAGAAGAGGAATTGTTCTACCAATCAAATACAAAAACTGCTTAGTATTTACAATTTCATTTTCCATAAAATACACTAAAAATACAAAAACAAAAACATTTTGAGCTTGCACATTTCCCCTTGTGCTTAGAATTTTAAAGCTTTCTTACACGCCTTCTTTTTTGACATTCAGCCACACACTGCCAATATGGTGGATCCCCCTACCATTTTGTTCTTTCATATGATATGCTGCTGTCATGAGATATATTTTATTAAATGACACAAAGATTTGGTCTTCTGTGAAATGTGGCTAATTAGCTAAGATTCCACCAGGATTCCAAAGGCAGGTAGAAACCTTGCAGGTGAAAATGACCCTCATCTCACTGAATATGTTTTTTAATTAATGTCCCATTAACTAGCTGACAATAACTCCTAAGCTAACTGAACAGATCTGAATATAATTCAACATTTATTAAGTGTGTGGCATCCCTCTTACAGCTATGGCCTCTCTCCCCTCCACTTAGGTCTGGGTGGAAATGAGAGAGGGAAAAAGAAGACAAAACCTGTATATCATCACCTAAATTCACTCAAACTTCTCATGCTTTTAAGACCCTGCCTTTGTACATATTATTCTTGTGTCAAGAATAACTTATTTGATAATTTCTGCCTTTGAAGATTTTCTCCATCCCTCAAATGAACCCCAGGTCAAGAAATGTAGGTTCCAATGAAACATACCCTTTTCCCATTTTCCTACTTTGCTCCATACTTTCCCACCCTTGCCCCCTGCCCATTCTATCACTTCCTCCTACTCATTAATTCGTGGAACACCATGTTGTGTGTGAGTGAAAGAGAGAGAGATCCCCCTAGTGAACAGAAACATTTCCCTCAAGTGGCGCTTACTTGAATTAACAGAGAGTTAAAATAATGCAAAGTCAGCCCATTGGGTTTTTCAAACACAGGGTCTGGAGACTGCTTGTTCATTATAACAGCACTTATTAAACTGTATTAACTGCTTTTCACTTTTGGTGGCAAAGACTCAACAGAAGACTGAGTCAGGCACAGCACCGGTAAACCAAGGAGCAGCTTTTCATATCGGAGATGGAAAATCAGGTCAGGCAATGAACCTGATAAGATCTGGCATGTTAAGTTCCCTATTAAGATTCTTCCGATTTTTTTCATTGCATTGTTTTAAAACAATAGAAAGTGTCCTTATTTTTCACTTTACTGATTCAGATTTATTTAGGAATCATCACTATACCTGGTGGTATAAATGACAGAGAAGTCTGGGGTTTGAAGACCCGCATTATTATAAGATATCTTACGAGCCAGAATAAAAGAACTTTTATTCAGTTATATGGAGCCAGATGCAATTTTTTTTCTCATATATTACTGTTTCTATTCTGGTACAAACTTCAATTTTCTGATCCTTCTTTTCTCTTTTGTTTTGGGGGAGGGGCGGCTGAAAGTGACAAACATACTCGTATATAACTATGGAGTTCTCCATTTTTCTTCATACCTTGAGAACATGATGGAATTCTAAGCTGTACTTTCTGAAATTCCTCTACTCCTAGGATTATAAGCATACCCTACTTCTTAAATATCATTATGAAAAATGACCCACCATCTGATTAGAAACATGGCAGTTTCCACTAATGAGGATCTGAATATAAGGAGGTGGAGAATGATATATTTTAAGTCCTCCTCAGAATCAATAAAGGAATTTTTGGTTTTATTCATTTTAACAAACTAAGGTATTGATTTTGTTCAAGAATATGGCTCTTTACAATGGGACAGATCTCTGGAAAAGCCTTAAATTATAAAAGAAGGGTTTATATAAACTTTGACTTTCTATTTAAAAGAACAGAATGCATATGAAATAACTTAAGCCCTGTTAGAAAAATCTTAACAAATTAGAAAAAAGCTCCAGCCTAACATTTACCTAAATAACCCGCCTACTCTGTCCCATCTCCATTTCTTCATAAGTCAGCCAATGTTCACTGGATTTAGTTATGAGCCCTCTTGTTGCCTTTCCATTTAAATGTTAAACCTTAAGAGAAAACTCAGAAATCCTGTGATGTAATGGAGGTGGAGTTTCAAAAGCTGAATAGAGAAGGCTGAAAGCTCAGTTAGTAGGGTCAGAATTAGTAGGCACATGTGACTATGAAAAATCAACCTAAAAGACTAGAGCAAAAGGTATCAACTGAAGAGAAAGGCTTTCAAAACCATTTATAGGCTGACAACTCTCAAATTTGTCTCTAGCCCATGTATACATGTATACAGCAACCTGCTTGGTATGTCCACTTCTCAGTCTCACAAATATTTTCTCTCAAGATGTTCAGAAGTGAACCAAATTGCAACTACCTGAAAAACAAAATTTCTCTTCCATTTTCTCCCACTTCGATAAATGATACCTACTAAATTTATCCAGTTGATCTGGTTTGAGAGATATTTTTACAACTCTTTGATGCCTCACCACACACATTCGATCATAACATTTTATAAGATTTGATGCAAAGTATGTATCTCAGGTAGAGATGCTTCTGCTCACAGGCACCGCTTTAACTTATCAGCATCTAATCTGGAACACTCCAAATCCAGACAGTAGAAACTGAGTTAGAAATGTCAATTAGATAGGAATTGTGATTGTTTGTTGTATGACACCCTCTTCTCCAAATACTGAGGCAGATGATTACTATCAGAAGAATCTAAAAGACATAGATGGGGACACAAACATGATGAACATTGACATGCATCAAAAGGCAAAAGGAAACACCAAGTATAACTTGGTGTTAAGTTGGCTTGGCTTAAGCCATGGACATACTAGCCTCTGGGCTCAGAATTACTGAAGATATCTGGAAATTCAAGACTATGGGGTAATAGAAATTAAGTAATACATGTAAGATAGCCAGCCAAAGGCAAGTTTAATGTTTAAAGCCAGGAGTCGTGGCAGGACTCATCATTCACATGAAAGGGGAGGAACGGAAGTGGAGGCAGACCCTTTCCCAGGGTTACAGATGTTTAGAGTAGCATACTGGGATTTTTGTGGTAACCACTAGGAACACGATTAAAAATATGAATACAGAATAAAACTAAAAACAAGCAAAAATGAAGAATAAATTGAACAAATAAAAATCATATAAACTCATATGTCAGATATAAGCCTGTCAGTAATTACATGAAATGAAAGTGGACTTAATGTTGTAGTTAAAAGAAAGTTTTAAAACTGGATTTTAAAAAATAAGTGAACCACTTTCTGTCAACATTAGTTACATCTAGAAATAAAAAAGAACTTTCAAAATATGAACACAATAAAGATATTTACAAACAACTACAGCAGATACCACCTTCCTCCAGAAATCAGTAACAGACAACAATATTTACTATCTACTCTTTAACATTAATTTTAACTAGTTGTGATGCAAGAAAGAAAATGAAAGATGTAAGAATTGATAAGAAAGATCTAAAAGACTGCTACCAATCATAGAGGACATGAATGTGTACATGAAAATATAAAAACAGAAGCAAGCCATCCAGAGAAAATCTATTGGAACTTACAAACTTGGCAAGCTTACTGAATATAAGGTCAATATACAAATACTGGCTTTATTGCCATATATTAGTTATATACAATTAGAGAATTTAATCTATGCTATAACAAAAATAGCACGAATATCAAATTCCTAGGAAAAAAATCTAAAAGCAAGACATTGTCACAAAAACAATAAAGCAGAGCACCTAGGTAGTTAAGCGTCTGCCTTTGGCTCAAGTCATGATCCCAGAGTCTTAGGATCCAGTCCCAGGTTGGGCTCCCTGCTCAGCAGGGAGTCTGCTTCTCTACCCTTCCCCTGGCTCATGCTTACTCTCTTGTTCACTCTTTTGCTCATTCTCTCTCTCTAATAAATAATTAAAATCTCTAAAAACAACAATAATAACAAAGCATTACTAAGAGTAATGTTAAAAAATTTAGATAAATTGAGCAATGTAAATGCCTATGAATTAAAAAACTAATTATGTTAAATTGATTTATAGAATCAAAGCAATTTGAATCAAAGTATGGCACGCTTCCTATGGAAAATGTCAAGTTGAACTAAAACTTATATGGCAATGCAGGGGTGCCTTGGTAGCTCAGTCAGTTGAGCATCCAACTCTTGGTTTCAGCTCAGGTCATGATCTCAGGGTCATGAGATTGAGCCCCTCAGCACAGAGCATCTGAGCATCTCTGCTTGGGATTCTCTCTTTCCCTCTGCCCCGCTCCCAGCTCATGTGCTCTCTCTCTCTCTCTAATAAATAAATAAAATCTTAAAAAAAAAAAAAAGAAAGAAATGCAAAGGTCCATGAATAGTGCAGGTAATACTGAAGGAGCACAACAAACTAAGGGGACATGCATTGTCAGATATCAATCCGTACTGTAAGCTAAAATAATTAAAACAGTGGGGTATTGATACAAAGGTAGACAAATAGGCCAATAAGATAAATTATAGAAATAGACCTTTTAGCTATAAGTAAAAGTATCACATACATGTATTGTAATACTCCTGATCAATGAAAATATATGAATACATATAAAATATTAGTCAAAAGAAGCAATGCATAAAAAAGAAAAAGCATGACACTATATTATGTACAAGTAAAATTTTAAAAAATTATGTAGGGGTACATAAAGAGACTGTAAAAATGTTTTTTTAATCTGGAATATAATTACCATAAAAGCCCGTGGTTATTTCTAGAAAGGACAGAGAGGGTTATAATCAAAGAGGTAAATTGCCTTGAAACAGACACAATTACTGAACATAAAGGCAAAGATAAACTTATTTGATTTAAAATTCACTTTTCTATCAATAGTAAAAAGGCAATCCAGAGAGTGGGACAAGAATGTATTGAAACATATACCTGAAAACAATTTACATCCGAAGAATAAAAAGTACTCCTATGAATCAATTACAAAAACGCAGACAACCTAATTAAAAAAAAAAAATCAAAAGACTTAAATAGGAATTTGATTTAAAAACATTTCCAAATGCTTTTAAAATACTGGAAAAGATGCTTACATTCATTAGATATCAGTGAATGGAAATTAAATGTATAATTAGATTAATATACACACTTAACACTTTGACTAAAAAACACTGATAATACCAAGTGTTGGTAAAAAGGCAGGCTAGCTAGAATAGAACTCTCAGACATTCCTGATGGGTATGTAAATTGAAACAGCTGCTTTGGAACACAGTCATTTTCTAGTGAGTGTTAGACATAAATTAATTTATGAGCAAACAATTCCACTTTTAGGTTTGTGTGCTTCAGAAATGTGATACATATACACCGAGAGCCTTATAGAATGACATTCATAACTATTCATCATAATAGCCTCAAACTAAAAACAATATACGTCCTTTAACAATGAATAGAAAAGAAATACATAAGTCATACAATAGAATACAATACGTGAAGAATAAATGACTTGTAGCTATATGCAACACGACAGATGGATTTTACAAAAATGATCATGAACAAAAGAAAACATGAAAGATACACATCAATATTCATATTATGATCTTTTTAAAGACAAAAATTTAATCGTAGCATTTAGGGATAAATGCTTAGGTAGCAACAAATAAAAACAAAGCAAGGGAATGATAAAATCAAAATAGTTCTTGCCTTCAGAAAGGATGGAGATGATGATTCTGCAGGGCCATCAGAATGCTTCTAAAATAGTTCAATGTTACTATTTCTTAACCTTAGTGGTTTTTGCCCAGGTATTCTTACTATTAAGCTATTTTATGCTCTTCTCTAAATATATACTATATTTCAAATATAAAAATATAAAGGTTCAATACTCCCTTGGAATGCTCTAACTAGACAAGATTAAGTACCATTTTTATACTCTAGTGATCAAAATGAAGGATGAGAATTTTCTAGCCTTTGCTGACATAACGATAATTCCTCATCATTACAAAAGGTCTTGAGATGCTAGACATCAGTAATGAAATGTGTCAAAAACATCATTTTTAAAATATAATAGACAAAAAATAGGATGCAACACATAATGAAAGTAAGCTTATTTCATGAATCATGTTTTAATTTTTTGTATGTATATGCATTTACATGGATGCATTATGCTTAGTAACGAAAGAATATATATTTCTCAACATAGCATGGGAAATAATTTGATAAACATTGCTAATCATGGGTACAAGGAATACTGCCAATTGAGTTCATATTCCTCTTGGCTGGTACCTTTTAATTCATTTTCTTTAAACAGAATATAAACCATTCATTTTCCTGAGAGTAAGTTCTGTTAAGAGATATATCATTAATTTATTTTATTTTTTTTATTTTTTAAAAGATTTTATTTATTTATTCTAGAGAAAGAAAAAGGGAGAGAGAAAAGGGGGAGAAGCAGAGGGAGAGGGACAAGCAGAATCTGTGCAGAGCCCAACACTGGGCTCAATCTTAGGGCCCCAAGATCATGACCTGAGCTGAAACCAAGAGTCAAATACTTAAGCAGCTGAGCCACCCAGATGCCCCATATCACTATTTTAATGTGCAATTCTTTTTATAAACATGTAATAAGATATGGAAAGGGGGAAATAACTACTACTGAGAGAAGAACATGAAACTTGGAGGATGTATGTGCATTAATAATTATCTTTTCTATAATTCTCAAAGGTCAAAAATTTTCAAAAGCAACATTGATGGGAAATAAGAATTTTGTAACATGTAAAGATAGGCAAGAATTTCAAGGATGATAAAGACATAACAGAAAAGTACTTCTGGCAATTAATTTAAAAACAGCAACAGCGAGGGGCACCTGGGTGGCTCAGTTGGTTAAGTGACTGCCTTTGGCTCAGGTCATGATCCCAGAGTCCTGAGATCGAGTCCCACATCGGGCTCCCAGTTCCATGGGGAGTCCGCTTCTCACTCTGACCTTCTCCCTTCTTATGCTCTCTCTCACTCTCTCTCTTTCCTAATAAATAAATAAATAAAATCTTTTAAAATCAGCAACAGCGCAGGGTAAAAGGTATAACATCGGGAGTAGCCAATGATATTGGTAATAGTGTTGAATGATGACAGATGGTAGCTATAGTTGTGGTGAGCACAGCATAACATAGAAGGCTGTTGAATAACTATGTTGTACTCCTGAAACTAATGTAACATTGTATGTCAACTACCTTTCAATTTAAAAAAACCACCAAGTATTTCTCATAGGATATTAAGAAATATAACTTACAAAATAATTCAGTCAAAGCATGCAACTTGGAAGACAATTATTTCACAAGTTATGAGAAATTATTGCTTCTAATGTGAGTTCTGGGCTAAAGGTTCAGTGAGTCTTGAAACATTCTATATGAAATTGGATTCTGGAGTTGGAGTGTGGGGCAAAAAAAAAAAAAAAGGATCAAAGGCAACTCGTATCACTGGCGATGATGATTTTTGGTCTTACATGATAGCTCGTAAAATTACAGAGCTTGTACAATCGATACAGTGCTTTTTGATAGCTGGAAATCATGACACTAACTGCAAGGAAATATAAGTGGAGGCTGGAAACTTTTCCTTACCTGTTACCTACTCAAGTAAAACAGGGGCTCATCCAAATAGTGAATTCTTTTCCTTAGAAGCTAAGCTACCTTAGCTTTTAAACAAACAGGAACCCCTCTCCATTCTTCTATTCCTAAGGATAGTTATCTTATTGCCTATGTCAGGTGCGTACGAGAACGTTGCCAAAAATGACACAATTGTGTTCAAGCGACCATCAGGAAGCAGGAGGGAGGAGAGCCTCTCCTGAATTTCCATTGTAGCAGTCAACCACTCACTAGTGATCCCAAAGTGACTGTGGATTAAAGACCAGGCTGTACTGCCTCAGCTCAGCAAGGTGGTACAAACACCACCCAAACTCCCCCCCACCGCCCTCCCCCTTTCCTTTCTTCTCCTTTATTAATCTAACAGGATAGCTCTTTAAATTACTCTTCAACGTCTTCTAAAATTTTGCGTTGGCAGCAGAGTATTTATCCTCAGGCCAAAACATGGGAACCGCTCCCTAAAGAAATGGGAAAAAAGCCGCCTTGGAAGAACTAGAACGGCCGGTGTGAATCTTGTCACAGCGTAATGCCCTCCTTAATGACCGTGTGAGTTTCGTTTATAAGTAATTCTATTTCCAAATTCCCACGTAGACACCATCAGGGAGGTGCAGCCTCCCTGATGCAAGCTCACACTCAAACGACCCAGTGAAAAAACAGGCTATGAACCAGCAGTAACTCCCGACAGCCATTTACATTAAGTATTACTATTGTCTTAATATGGGCCTGACTTCTTAAAAAAAAAATGAAACAAAACAGGATAAAGATTAAAACACATACCGGGCATGAAAAACATAATTTGGAGATTATGAAGAAACAAAATTAGGGGTGCTTGGAAGGCTCAGTGGGTTAAAGCCTCTGCCTTCCGCTCGGGTCATGATCAGGGTCCTGGGATCAAGCCCTGCATCGGGCTCTCTGCTCAGCAGGGAGCCTGCTTCCCCCTCTCCCTCTGCCTGCCTCTCTGCCTACTTGTGATCTCTCTCTCTCTCTCTCTGTCAAATAAGTAAATAAAATCTTTAAAAAAATAAACAAAATCAGTATTTTAAGAAAGTTTAAAGGAGATTGGATACATTTTATACAAATATGTTACTTACAGAATTCTACTTCTGGAAACAAAGAAGTAACCAGTGAGAATTTGACCTCTCACTATAAATAACCAGAACCCTGGGTAAAATATACAAAATAACAATTTTCAGCCTGTGGAAATCAAGTAGAGCAGAACTGTGGTCCCTATAAACAAAAACAACAAACCAAACCAAACCAACAAACAAAAAAGGAGACTTCCTTTTGCGTAAGATTGCATAACCTTTCCATCCGAAGACAATTTCTTGACCACCGCAGGCCTCTACCAAGCAAAGTATGGCAGTTTCGCTGAGTTAAAGAGAGCTCAAAGTTCAGGACTGATAAGATGGCTAGAATTTTAAGAACAGGGTAGAAGAAAAAAATGGAGATACACAGAGGAAAAAAGTGTTGCACTGAAAATACTTGTTGATGCATTAACAGGGAGTCTGTAAAAGGCAATACAAAAAGAACAGCCAGGAGCCATATACTGAACAAATGTCACTCATAGGTCTAGGAGATGTTTGGAAATCTGACCAAAAGGCATGGTCAGCATTACGACTGACATACACATGAAGCAGCCAACATAGTGCAACTAATAACACATACCCAGGAAGAACACATCTGAGGATTGGCTACCAAGATCCCCACTGCCCATTTAACTTAATGAAGAGTGCAAAAAATATAATAGACACTATCTGATACTTCTACCTGGTATTACAGAGGGAAAAAATATTCCTGTGGTTTGTGGCATATTTTATTTTTCTTCCAACTGATTTTGGACTATGGAACCAGAACCTTTAAGAGATTTAGTGGTTTTGAATCCAGATAAATTCCAGTGGGGCTTATTTTGTATCAAGGCTTTTAATTTTTTTCCCTTCCTATTTCACAGTTGGGCATTTCTCCTTGAGCCATATTACCACCATCAATGGTGTCCACGAAGCTCTTAATGTTACAGTCACATAAGATGAGAAATCAAGCAGAAGAGTGGGAAGCAGGAACACATAAGCTGTTATTTAACTCTTCCATTGTTCAGTTTGAAGCGAGCATTTTTGAGTAAATAACATGTTGCCTTTTGCTTCCATTACTGTACATTTGAGGGTGACTGATGACTTAACAAGCTGATTTGTGTTCAGCAGCCCACAGAGGGAAATGCACTGTGTTTTGCAGTGATTAGTCTAGAGGGGTAGAATTCATCTAACTTGAAAGCAGTTTGTGACCAGCTGTCCTGTAAGTTTTGTATAGAGCATTTCTTTTCAAACTTCTCATCTCTAAACTGCTTTATATCTTGTTGCCCTAATGCACAGCCAGCCATTCTCTGTTAGTTTCCTAAGATTGCTGCAACAAAGAACCACTGAGTAAAGAAGTTTAAAACAATAGGAAATTTAATATCTGACAGTTTGGGGACTAGAAGTCCAAAAATAAGGTGTCAACATGATCATATTTTCTATGAAGAGTCTAGGGGGAAAGCTGGGTTTTTTTCCTTAGGATGTGGAGTTGCCAACAATCCTTAACATTCATTGGCTTGGAGATGCATGACTCCAATCTCTACCTCCACCATCACATGATCATCTTCTCCTGTGTGTGTCTCCTTGTGTCTCTCCCCCTCTTCTAAGAGCACTGGTCATACTGATAAAAGGCACACCATACTCCTGCATGATATCATATTAATCAATTATATGTGCAATGACCCTATTTCCAAATAAGCTTACCGGCTGAGGTACTGGGAGTTAAAACTTTAACATATCATTTTGGGATATAAAATTCAGCCTATAAAACATGCATAGAAGGAACATATCTGAGTATTTTCTACCAGATTCTTGAATTAGAATTTCTCTATATATATACTTTCCTTGAAGTCATCAAGATAACCTATACTTTATATATCTGCTGACTGATAAAGACCATGCAAGTATATCCCACCAGTATTTGTTTGAGGAATTATCATTGACCCTTCTTTGTTACCTGTTCTACATCTGATATGATTCTCATCTTATTTTGACTCTAGGCTGTATTTATCCAAACCAATTAAATCTAGGTCACACCACCTTGTGGTTACAATGAAGTTAGAGATATTATTGCCTAGACTTTGCTTGCTTATTTCTCCCATCTTTCCTACCTCATGTTGCTTCCACTCCAAAGTCTCTCCACTTACATGTAGGAGGTCCTTAGAGAACTCAAGCATGCTCAACATGAATCATATGATTATCAATGGTCATCTCAATAAATGCAGAAAAAGCATTTGACAAAATTCAACATCTTTTCATGATAAAAACTCAATAAATTGGGTCTAGAAAGAACATAACTCAACATAATAAAGGCCATATATGCCAAACCACAACTAACATTGTATTCAATGGCAAAAACTGAAAGCTTTTTCTCTAATATCAAGAACAAGGCAGGGTGCCTGGGTGGCTCAGTGGGTTAAAGCCTCTGCCTTCGGCTCAGGTCATGATCTCAGGGTCCTGGGATCGAGCCCCACATTGGGTTCTCTGTTCAGCGGGGTGCCTGCTTCCCCCTCTCTCTCTACCTGCCTCTCTGCCTGCTTGTGGTCTCTTTCTCTCTGTCAAATAAATGAATAAAATCTTTAAAAAAAAAAAAAAAGAACAAGGCAAGGACACTCTCTCCACTTCTATTCAACATAGGACTAGAAGTCCTACCTAAAGCGCTTAGGCAAGAAAAATACTAAAAGGCATCCAAGGGAAAAAAAAAGGCATCTTATGGAACCAGAAAAGACTATGAATAGCCAGAGGAATGTTGAAAAAGAAAACCAAAGTCAGCGGCATCACAATTCCAGACTTCAAGCTCTATTACAAAGCGGTAATCATCAAGATAGTGTGGTACTGGCACAAAAACAGACACATAGATCAATGGAACAGAAGAGAGCCCAGAAATGGAACCTCAACTCTATGGTCAACTAATTTTCGACAAAGCAGGAAAGAATATTCAATGGAAAAAAGACAGTCTCTTCAACAAATGGTGTTGGGAAAACTGGACAGCCACATGCAAAAGAATGAAACTGGACCATTTCCTTATACCACACACAAAAATAGACTCAAAATGGATCAAAGACGTCAATGTGAGACAAGACTCCATCAAAATCCTGGAGGAGAACACAGGGAACAACCTCTTTGACCT
>CM052815.1:19060129-19094800 GCA_028533885.1 Nasua narica
AAACAAACTAAGGGTTGCTGGGAGGTTGGGGGGGGGGGGTAGGGATATGGACATTGGGGAGGGTATGTGCTATGGCAAATGCTGTGAAAAGTGTAAGCCTGATGATTCACAGACCTGTACCCTGGGGTAAATAATACATTATATGTTAATAAAAAATTTTTTAAAAAAAGGCATCCAAGGAAGAAAGGCAGAAGTAAAATGATTTCTGTTCACAGATGACAAGATTCTATGCAGAATACCCTAACAATTCCTTACAAAACTTTTCATACTAAACAACCAATTCAATGAATTGCAGTATACAAAATCAACATACAAAAATCAGTTGCATTTTTAGGAACTAACGAGAAACAATCTGGGAAGGATATTAAGGAAACAATCCCATTTGTTCCATAGCATCCAAACAAAAACAAAAATACAAAAAGCTTAGGAATAAATTTAAGCAAGAAAGCAGAAGACTCGTGTACCAAAAACTACAAAACATCACTGAAAGAAATTAAAGATGACAAAATTAAATGGGAAAATAGCCAGTGTTCATGGATAGGAAGACAAAATATTGTTAAAATGCTTATACTATAAAAATCAATTTATACATTCACTCCAATCCCTGTCAATGGGCCAAAGGCATTTTTTAAAAAAATAAATAAAACAATTTTAAAAGTCATATGGGACCACATAGGATCTCAAATAGTCAAAACAATCTTGAGAAAAAAGAATAAAGCAGGAGGCCAAACACATCCTGACTGCAGAATACATTACAAAGCTATAGTAATCAAATCGGTATGGAACTGGCCTAAAAACAGACTTACAGACCAGTAGAATAGAATAGAGAACTCCAGAATAAACACAAATACATGTAAGGTCAAATTATCTTCTACAAGGATATCAGGACTACACAATGAGAAAAAAAATAGTCTCATCAACAGATCACGTTAGGAAAACTGGATATCCACAAGTAAAAGAATGAAATTGGACCCTTACCTTATACCATACATAAAAACAAATTCAAAATAGATTAAAGACTTATGCTTAAGACTTAATGTTATAAAACTTCTCCTAGGAGAAAACATAGGGAAAAGCTTCATAAAATTAGTTTTTAACAATTTCTTGGATATGACACCAAAAACACAGGTAACAAAAGCAAAAGCAAACCAGTGGGATTACATCAAACTAACATGCTCCTACATGGGGAACGAACAGTGTGAAAAGGCAACCTATGGAATTGCAGAGAATATTTGAAAATCATATATCTGATAGGAAGTTAATTTGCAAAACACAGAACAAACTTCTACAATTCAATAGCAAAAAACCACAAAGAGCCCAATTAAAAACTGGCCTAAAGCCTTCAATAGACATTTTTCCAAAGAAGATATACAAATGGACACAGAAGAAAGATTTTTGAGATGAGCTCAAGATCACTCTTTATCAGGGAAATGCAAATCAAAACCATAGGGAGACATCATCTCACACCTGTTATGATGGCCACTATCAGCAAACGGAAAATAACAAGTGTTGATGATTATGTGGAGAAATTTAAACATTTGTGCACTATTGGTGGGAATATAAAATGGTGCAGCCACTATGGAAAATAGTTTGTAAGTGCCTCACACAAATTAAAAATATAACTATAATATAATCCAGTAATATAAATACCCACTTCTGGATATTTATCCAAAAGAATTCAAAATAAGATTTTGAAGAGATATTTGCACTTCCATGTTCATTGCATTATTATTCACAATAGTAAAGAGGTGGAAACAATCCAAATGTTCACAGATAGATGAAAAAATAAAGAAAATGTGATAAATATCGACAACAGAATATTATTCAGCTTTAATATACAATGGAATATTACTCAGCCATAAAAAGGAATGGAATCTAGTCATCTGTGACATGCATGGACCTAGAGGGTATTATGTGAAGTGAAATAAGTCAGAAAAATACTGTATGATTTCATTTATGTGTGGAATATAAAAAACCAAACAAATGAACAAAACAGAAATAGACTCATTTATAGAGAGAATAATATGATGGTTGCCAGAAGGGAGGGGTGGTGGGAAAGTGGGAAAAATAAGGGAAGAGGATTAGAAGGTACAAAATGCCAGTTTTAAAATAACCCACAAGGGGCACCTGGGTGGCTCAGTTGGTTGAGCAACTGCCTTCAGCTCAGGTCACGATCCTTGAGTTCCAGGATCGAGTCCCACATTGGGCTCCCAGCTCCATGGGGAGTCTGCTTTTTCCTCTAACCTTCTCTCTTCTCATGCTCTCTCTCACTTTCTCTGTCTCTCAAATAAATAAAATCTTTTAAAAAAATAAAAAATAAATAAATACATAAATAAAATAACCCACAGGGATGTAACGTTTAGCATAGGAAATATCGTTAATTTTATAACATCTTTGTATATTGATAGATAAGAACTAGCTCTATCATGGTGATCATTTCCTAATGTATATAAATGTTGAAGCACTATGATGTACCCCTGAAACTAATATTATATGTGAACTGTATTTTAATTTTTAGAAAGGATATCCTATCATGAACTACAACATGAACACCTTGAAGGGACACTATGCTATGGGAAAAAAGTCACTTACAGAAGGATAAATACTGACGATGCCACTTACATGGGGTATTGAAATCAGTCAATGTCAGAAACAGAAAGTAGAATGGTGGTTGCAAGTGGCTGGCTGGAAGAGAAAGAAATAGGGAGGTGCTTCTGAGTGGGTATAGAGTTTCACTCATAAAGAAAATTCTAGAGATCTGCTGAATGACAAGAGACACACAGTCAATACTATACTGTACACTCAGACGTTAGAGACTAGAAAGAGAACAGATTTCGTGTTATGTGTTTCTTACAAAAAAAAAAAAAAACATATCCCACATGAGTATTACCAGTGCCACACACAAATCTCCACCTAGTATTAGCCAGTATGCCCTGAAATATCCTTCTGCTTCTAGTTCTTTTTACATGGACATTTGTATCTGGTCTTTATTGCTCTGGATTCTCTGGTCTAACTCAAGAATTTTGGCTCAAGTTGACCACTAGCAAAACCCTACTGAGTAACTCCAGAGCACCACACCTCACACTAGTTCTGGGCAGACTGACTCGAATCTCAGCCATGTTCACCATGTCACCTCAATGTCCTCATATTTCAATCTAAATTTACCAAATTGCTAATTTGGATCCAGCAATAACACCAGCCAATTGAGATATAAGAAATCAGATATAGATAGGTCTTTTAAACAATTGAACATTTAGTGAAACCTGACATCTATTATTCAATCTCAAGACATTTTCGTCAGATTAGAAGAGGCGCCAGAGGATTAAGAGGTGTTCACAGAAAGCAGCATTTGATTCCAAGCAACGAAATCTCATTCAAACCACCTCAAGACAGAGTTTTATTACAGATTATGGTGGAATACAAGATGAAACTAAAGAAACAGGTTTTAGGGAAAAGCAAGAAGTAGAATAGTTCCAGAACCTTCTACAGAACTTTCCACATCTGCACTTTATTGTTTTGCCAAGAATGTGACTCAGCTCTGTGCTTCTAGGCTTACTTCTTTACCCATTTTTCTTGGTGTTTTTATTTCAAAACCTAGGAGTGCAAATGGATCGACTCAGCTTCAGTTCTTTGTCTATCCAAATCATTTGTGACTCGAGACATCAGACCCTTTACGGTTCTAGTTGCTTGGGCTATAAGTGTAGAGTGACCCCTAACACAGTAGTGTTACCAACTGGAGAGGAAACTTGCTTAGTACACACCACAACCCAATTCTCTATCTTGATTGAAAGTCTCAATCTGGACTATTGGTATTATTTGCCTTTTATTGAATGCACTGAAGTATTGGCTTGAGTACCTCCTTCATGCATATAACTGAACAGGGTGAGGGATAAATTTATAAACAATTTATAATTAGTTTATAATTATAAACAGATGTTTATAAAGCAAAGTTAAACACAATAGTTGTAAAATAAAGTGCTCTGGGAAGAATGCCCTTAAACCCCAAAAAAGACAAGAGTCGGGGGAAAGACTCAAGGAAATAACAGTATTTGAACTGATCTATGAAACTAGATAAGGACTTCCTCAAGCATAGGAAACTAGCAGGGAGGGCATTCTAAGCAGAAAGAGTATGAGTGATGCCATAAAAGCAAGGGTATGCAGGGCAGGTTTAGGAAATTTCCCATGTTCTGTTATCATTGCACTTTGGGTATATGGGTCTTGATGACTAGTGACACGAAATAAGCAGGTTAAAGCCAAAGCCAAAGAAATAGATTTATATACCAATGTTAGTAGGAATGAGAATGAAGAATGGATGGAAGAGATATTTTGGACAAAAGTCCACAGAATAACATTAATAACGAATTTCATATGAGGAGCAGAAAAAAACATCAAATCTGAATTTGAATGGTTGAAGGAATCTTAGAACTAGAAGGAACTTCAGAGACTACATAACTTCTTCATTCTACAGATAAATAATCTGATGTCTCAAAAGGATGTCTTACCAACTTGCCCACGAATAGTTAACAGTAAGTCTGGATTATAACCTGGTGTCTCACTTCTCTGTCCAGTTTCAATCTTCAGAGAAATTATGCCCTGGTATCTATACTGCAAGGTAAGACAACTTATTCTACCCTAAGCTCTCCTTGCAGTCTTTCTCCAGCATTTTTCATGTGCTCTGTGGTCTGGCCAAACTGAATCGCTTACATAAGGCTAGATGTGTGCAGTGACTTTCTGCTTCAAGGCCTTTGTTCATATTACTTTCATCAGGAATTCTGTGTGTTTGCCATGACTGCTTGCCTATGGTCTCATATATTCTTCAAAGCACAGCCCCAGTACTGCCTTCTCTAGCAGTCCACCTAAAGTCTCCCCACCATCCCATCCCAGTCAGAAGTAATCTCTCTTTTCTGAATTCCCTACAAGACTATAAGTCCCTTGATATATATTCTATTACATATTACATTGAAGTTACAGAAACATATTCTATCACGTAATAAACTAAGAGACTCTCAAATGAAGCAAACATAGTCTATTCACACTCATTGTATCCCATAGCATCAGCCCCAAACTTGTCAGATAGGTAGATGCTAAATAAGTATATACTGCATGAATAAATACTGCCGATTTAAAATGTGTGTGTGGAGGAGGGAACTCTTTGCTTTTTGTCATGTGAATACTTCTTCAGTTTGGACATAATTAACATTTAAACAACTCTATCTTCCCTAATCTGCTATTTTAATCAAAGTAGTAGTTTTCATATTGAGCATAAACACCTCTTTTGAGATGCAACTTCTCATTTCAGAAAGATATTGCAAAGGTAGATTTATCATAAAAGGTTTACTATACCGGTCCTCATCCTTTTCAAATTTTTATCACTAAGCAATTTCTTTTCTTGACATGCCTACAGAAGAAGCCATAATATATCTCCCAGGCAACCAGCCATTTACATAGCCGAGATTATTAAAATAAACTGAGGGTTTATCCTATGTATAAAAAGTGGGTTTAAATTACCCTGCAGATCGATATAATCTCATGGATAGTAGATAGGTCTTTATTCCTACAATGATTTTACCTACTTGCTTATCCTGGCTTGAAATTCATGGAGCTAAGGATCCATTTATTTCACAACTGGAAATGAAGCTAAAAATGCTTCAGCTACTCATCTCTCTGACATTATCAGAATAAACCCAGAATTTATCTTATGTATAAAAAATAGGCTTAAATTATTATTTGATAAATATAATATCATGTGTAATCGATGAGTTACTATTCCTAAAATGATCTTGCCTACCTGATTACTCTTGCTTGAAATCTGAGTGGGAACAGGGGTGGAGACTTTCATTCTATAGTCAGAAATCAGGTAACTTCATCAGAATGCCTCATAGACTCAAAGTCACATTACGGTATAAGTGATTTGTGTTAGATACTTTTCTGCAGCAGACTTTAAGAGCAGAAAGGGCCTTAGGTGACTTAAAAGAAAAATAGTTCTTACGAGTGGGGAAAAGGAAGATTTCTCTAGTAATTATACACACTTTAATCAAGAACCCTAGAGCCCAACAACATAAATAGCTTCTTCATTATAAGTATTTTTAGATTATTCTAGGGATTTGAATTATTCAGGTAATTGTTCCTCAGATATAAAGGTTGGGTCTGAATATACATGGCTATAGTTAAGCATTCAAAATTAATTCATGATTTTAGCCTTAAAATCAGTTCCTCTTCTATTTCTTTTTCTCAAGAGAATAGTACCATCATTAATCCAGTTGCACAACCTAGAAATCTAAATATCATCCTTAATATCGAACTCTTCCTTGCCACCTACATTCAATTGACCACTAAATGCTGTCTATTATTTTATAAATACCTCTTGAAAGCATATACTGCCCTCCCTCTACTACCATCACCAACCTAATTCAAGCAATCATCACGCATCAATGACTTTCCAACCCAAGTTATAACAATTCTGAAATCCTTCCAATCCATTTTTCATACTGTATTCATTCATTCATTCATCCATCCATTCATCCATTCAACAAGTATGTGGTGAGCACCTACCTAGGGCCAAGCACTCTCCTAGATACAAAGAAAACATCAGTGAATAAAACAGAGTGTCTGCAATCATGAAGCTAAACATTTGAGTGGTGAGAGATGGGGAATAAACGAAGAGTTGTATAGAGTTAATAAAAACAAAGAATTATACAAACAAAGGACAAGAGTGGTAAGTACTGTGAAAAAAGTACATCAGAAGGATTTAGAAGGAAAAAAAAGGAAATAGAACATATGGAATAAAGCTTTTTTGATAATCAAGAAAAGCTTCTCTAAAATGATATTTGAGCAGAGACCTAAAAAATTGATGGAATAAGACTTAAAGATAGGTAGAGGAACAGCATGCCATGGAAAGGTAAGTCAGTATAAAAGCACTGAGTAAGTTTATTATGTTGAGGAATAGCAAAAAAGTAGTGTGCTGGGGTAGCATGAGTGATAGAAAGTGGTAAGACATTAAGTCAAAAAGGTAATGGTGTAGAACCTCATAGGCCACATTAACAATCTTAGGAATTTATTTTGAGTGAGATGGGAATCCTTTACGGGAATTTGAGCAGCAAAGTTACTTAATCTCTTTAAATTTTTGGAAGGTCACTCTGGCTGCTTTGTGGCACAGACTCTATAGGGGGCATTAAAATTGAAAGAAGACAGACCAGTTGTGGATCCATTAAAATAGTCCAGAAAAAAAGATACTAGTGACTAGAATGGTCATGGTGGAAAGGTCAAGGACAGACTCTGCAGCTATCTTGAAGATGGAGCAGATAGAATGTGCTACAATAAGACATGTACAGTGTCAGGGTAATAGAGGGATCAGATGTAACCCCCAGATATTTCGACTTAGCAACTTAAGGATGACGCTACCAGTCATTACAACTGAAGGAGACTGGGGGAGGATCAGAGGTGTGTGTGTGTGTGTGTGTGTGTGTGTGTGTGTGTGTGTGTTGTTATTGCTCCTTGTTTCTGGAGGTGTTACAGGGAGGAGAAGGGGGAAAACCAAAGGTTCTGTTGTGGTATACACTAAGTTTTAAGTACTATTTAATCTGCCTTAAGAAATGTTTAAGTGGCTGACCCAATGTAGAAGTCTGGAATTTGGAGGAAGTTTTGGGTCCAAAGATATACAGATGGTCAGTCCATAGATTGTAAGATAGGAGAGACTGCCTTTAAGCATAAAAGTATATGAAGAAGATACAGATCTGAGCCCTGAGATGTAGGGAACTACAATACTGGGACGTCAAGATTATGAGAAAAAAATTAGCAAAGAGAACTAAGGAGGAATAGTTCATGAAGTACAGGAAAATTAAGAGAATGGTGACCTCCACTAAGTTGAAACGTGATCACAATACCTTTTTCCCAATAGTGCCCAATGACTTTTAATTTCACATTCTCCATAGCAGCAATGTCCATAATAACCAAACTGTGGAAGGAGCCCAGATGCCCTTCAACAGATGAATGGATAAAGAAAATGTGGTACTTAAACACAATGGAATATTATTCAGCTATCAGAAATGATGACTACCCACCATTTGCTTGGACATGGATGGAACTTGAGGAGATTATGCTAAATGAACTAAGTCAAGCAGAGAAAGATAATTATCATATGGATTCACTCATATGTGGAACATAAGCAATAGCACAGAGGACCATAGGGGAAGGGAGGGAAATCCAAAGGGGGAGAGAGGGAAGTGAACCATGAGAAACTATGGACCCCGAGAACAATCTAGGGGTTTCAGAGAGGAGGGGGGAAAGGGTAACAGGGTGAAGGGTATTAAGGAAGGCACATGCTATGATGAGCACTGGGTGTTAACTAATGAATTATTGAACACTGCATCAAGGACTAATTATGTTCTATGCAGTGGCTAACTAAACATAATAAAAAAAATTCACATTCTCTCTTTTGTATGCTTTTGCATCACTAGGGATAAAACACCTATAAAGTGTATAACAAACTCCCTAATAATCTGGGTTTTTGTTAGATTCTTCTAATGAGATGTGCTGAATGAATAGAAGGTGATAGAAAAGGAGGAGCCCTTTTATTCTGATTCTGAGGGCAATTAAAACAGCAGCTGCAGTATCAGCAAAGAAATTATGTACAATGGCACATAAAACAGGCTCCAGCTGTGTCAATGGAAGTTTCAGAAGGTTCAGTGGGACAGACTTCTGTATTCCTCCTTAGCAGCAATAGCAAGCAAGGACATTTTTCTAAGCCCTTCATGGTTTTCTATCAAGGACCATTACAATTTCTTGATCTTTAGGAAACAATATCCTTCTCCCATTTGTTACTCCAGCTCATCCAATACTTTTCTGAACTTTGCCTAAATTTACTCTCCTCCTGCTTGAAATGTACAAAACAGTCTACCTTTTCCTGACAGCACCATGACCAATATAGTACTTGAGAATTCCCTAAAAGGTTGAAGTCGGGAATTGAATTCCAAACTCTATTATGCTTAAACACAGTGCTTACCTCATTGCCAGTGTAAACAGAATGTTGGTGTGAATGGGTAACAGTTTATGGTATGACTGGAAGGCTAGAAATTTGAGAAGGACAAGATTAGAAAACTGGAGATCTAGGGAATAGAGACGTATTAGGAATGGGCACTATGTGAGGGTATTAACATCCAGCTATGAATATTCTTCTGTGGTCACAGACTATAAGGAAGGATTTCAATGATCTGGGGGAGAAGATGTCAAACCAATTCTGTAGGTATCTTTTCTCAATCATCTACGGCTTGTTCAGCGAGCTTGTACACAAACTGTCCACAACATTAGGTATAAAGGCAATACATACACTTGACCTCACCAAGGATGACTAGCTAACAAGATGGCAGGGATAATATTGATTACCCTATCCAAAATTCTTTAATAGTTTTCCATTGCTCTTCGGATAAAGATAACAGTAATTAATATTGATTAAAATGTTGTACATAATGTAGCCTTGTATCAATCAGACTAATCTAGGTAACACGGTAGTATCAAGCATCTCATCAATCTCCTCTTAGGCTTAAAATAAAAAATGCTTTCTTTCTCTCTCATGCTACATGTCCACTGTGGGTTGGCTGAGGTTCCACATAATCCTATTTGAAGGACCTATGTGGATAGATCGGCAACCAGCTATGGTGGTTGTTTCAAAGGAAGAGTACAGTGAATTCATTAACCCAATTCATTAACCAAGGCATATCATACCATCAGACCTAATGTCACAAAGTAAAGAAATATAATCACATCATGCTATTTTCTATACCAGTCTCAGAGTTCTATGCATCATTCTCTTTCCTTATATGGGAACTTTTCCTAGCTTAAAATGGTCTTTCTTTTATTCACCAAGTTAACTCTGTGTCAAATATAAGATCTCAACTCATGCGTTACTTATTTGAAGAAAGCCTTCCTTTATTTGCATGATTCAGTTATATATCTCCATCATACACTCTTAGTTCTGGGTACACTGTGTACCTCTACCTAGATTGCCAACATCGCATAAGCAAGGGTCTTATTTTTTTTCAATCAATGTATACTCAGCACTGCCCTGGGCTTTAGAGTTAATAGTTGCTAAATACCTACTGCTTAAATAAGTGCATGGATGCAGCAGAAAGAGACCAACTCTTTCCTCTCCAGTAATTCTTATATTCTATTAAGAATAGTCAAGACTTATCAATACGAGATGTTATTTCTCTCTGTCTTCTATCACCACTGTTATCACCTGAGTTCTTACAGTGCACATCTTTACAACGACCTCAATGTTCTCTACCACATATATCACACTATGCACCTACCATCATCCTGTTCAAAGGCCTCCAAGGGTGATTAAAATTAATTAAAGATAATGTTTTATTTCTTAAAATCACTCCTGCTGTATATTTTAACTTACCAGTATAAATTCCCCAAATGCTGACATTAGGAATATACAGGAGCTGTCCTTCACTAGAGCAGATAATCTTAAACCTATGAAGTTAGAATCTCAAACAAAATTGTCTGCAGTACCAGTTTTAGTTGACATTCATAAAGCACTTGCAGTTTCAGTCCCCTGCTCAAAATGCAATTGTCTTTTTCCTGCCACATGAATGAATGAAGGACTACTCTATTCTTCCCTGTGGTGGGTTAGCCTAAACCAATCCAAAACAAAGTTTTTCTTCATGAAGGCTTACATTACTTCTTAATTGCTTGATTCCACTGAGAGGCTGCTGATTTTTCTCTCCCAAATAAATAGCTCTCTTTAGTTAGCCTCTGTGGTATGTATGAAAAGGCTTGAATGCCAAACATAAAACAGACTGAAAGAGTCAGAAACTGAGAACATGCAGATCACTTCCCCAGAATTCCCTAATGCAGTGAAATGATTCCACTGCTTTGTTATGCTACCAGACTGCATTTCTAATGCCTCTTCTCTTCATTCATGAGTGTTTAAACATTTTAATGAATATGTTATTTACTGTAATAAAGTCAGAGTCTGCTGTTAAATTAATAGAGCAGTGTAACCAAGAATCCCATAACAGCAATTTATCCCTGCTCAGTATTTCAGTATTACTGAATTCTAAACACAAGATTGCTATATGTTTGAATCCTCTGCTAGTTTACAGATGTAGTATACTCTTTAGCTGCAAATGATAATCAAATTCAAATGTGTGTGTGTGTGTGTGTGTGTGTGTGTGTGTGTGTGTGTGTGTGTGCGTGTGTGCAGGCATGTTTGTGTATATTATGCTTCAATGTGGTTCTGGGAATCAGTGAGCCATGGAGATACATAGGCTAGTTTCAAATCCTGGGTCCACGAGCTGGGTATACATTACATTCTCTCTAAGCCACAGTTTTCTCATCTGTAAAAGGGGGATGATACCGGTGTCTCCCTCATTAGGTGGTTGAGATAAAATGAGATCTTATGCACAGAACATGATGCCTGATATGTGTCTAGGCTATAATTATCAGCTATCAATAGCATCAAACACAAGCGCCGATCATTGTCACTACTCATTCATTCACAGCATTTTTAATATTAGAAAAAGTCACCCCTCGCTGCAGAAGAAGCAATCCTATTACAAAGTGTAGAACTCCATTAGGGAAGCATGAACTATATTTCAGCACACAGGCATCTTCTTAGTTGAACATGCTCGTACAGAGTAAAACTTGCCTAAAAAAATGCTTTATCTGTGGAGTCGATCTTGTAGTCTTCCTTTCTACCTCAATCGACATATCTCCTTTCTCTTTGCTTTCATCAAAATTTTGGAATGAGTTGAGTTTCAGATCAATTGAAAATGATATCTAGAAGAGAAAAATATCTCTATCTTCTTTGGTGTAGGTCTCCCAAGGTAAGAATTTTGTCTTTCTTTCTGATTCTTGAGCACCTAGACCTGGACAGACCCTATAATGGAAATTCAGTAAGTATTTGTTGAATGCATGAAGTAAGAATTAATAAGAAAGGGTATGTGCCACTTTGTCTTAAAATTTAATTGATAAATTAAATTGATAAATCTTATTAGTCAGAATTTCACTTTAAACATCTCTAATACCATGACAATATAAACAAAATTTTAAATAGATCCATAGAATCCTACTATATTCTAAAAATCATCATAAGCACATGTAATTCGGAGGAGGAACCAAATGATAATGGAAAATTGAGTTCTTGATCAGACACTGACATCAAGACGAGAACTGATCCTAACGTAAGTTAACTAGCTCCAGTTTAAAAGTTTCTGCAGAGCAGTCTTACTGTTTCTTAATCAGGCCTGAATTTTTTATTTCATAGCCAATGTAGGGTAACAAAAGATACTGAAAAGTCCAGACAACTGACTTCTCTCCTGTTGAATTAGCCAATTTTTAAAATATGATTGCTTATTCAGGTAACCCACTGAATATAAAAACAATGTTTTTCTCTCTGTAAAGCCATTGAAATCATAGTTTTCTAACTCAATTCACATTCAAACGATGTGACAAGAATGAAATAGAAGCACAGAACCATAACACGGGTTCAGTGAATGAAACACAACAAGATAAAATCCAAGGTGATCCTGAGTGTTAAGCAATCGTCACAGTTACAATCACACTTACGTAAAATATTGAAACAGAGGCAGAGTTTGTATCATATCAAGGATAACAAAATGTATTTCCATTAGTTCAGAGTTACAGCCCGGAAGAAAACCCAAATATCTGAAGCAAAGTGATCTTTTTAAATCGTAATTTAATCACCAAAGACTGCCCTGACTGCTTTATTTAAAATCACAGATAATTTTCACATCGCACCCCTGGCATTCCTGACCTTATGTGGCCTTGAATTTCATTTTACCAATAGAACTTGTTGCTTTTTGATTTATCATAAAATTCAATTATTAGGCCTACTGTTTGTTGCCTGTCTTCACCCCCTATACACAAACTAGGGTATAAGCTTATGTCCAACACACACTAGAATGTGTGTTTTATCTTACAAACGTATGCCAAGGACCTACAACCTTTCTGGGCATATATTAAGACTTTCAACACATATCTATTGAATCAATTAATGTCACTCCTTTGGTATAATATTTTATTGAATTCCATGACAGAAATTAAAATCTATATGCTTAACTAAGGCCGTGTACCCTTCGCCCTTCCCATTTCAGCTTGTATCTCTCTCTTGCCTACATTACTATGAACCTTTGGACTCCTGCCCTGAGACAAATAGGCCAAATCCTTTCCTATATCAGGGCCTTCTTACAAGTTGTTTCTTCTACCTGAAACATTCTCCTTCCGACTTCCCCCTCCTACCAGTTTCCTGCTCTTTTATTAGCCAAGTTCTTAATCTATCTTTTAAAGGATATCTTTCTACAGGCGTCCTTTCCCTCATTATCCTAAGTGAGCGTCTCCCTGCCCTCCACACACACACACATTTTTTTTTTCTCCATCTTAGTACTAAACAATTGACAACTGCATATGTGTTTAGTTGGTTTCTCCCTCTGGCCTCCATTAAATTCTATCATAAGAATAAAAACTTCATATTTCACTAGGGGTTGGTTTCCTAGATTTAGCACATAACAAACACTAGAAAAATGGTGGGTGAGTACATGAGTAGACAATCAATCCTCTTAGAACAAAGCTCTTAATTCCTTTCCCAGGGAATTTCTTTACCCTGAGTCTGCTTGACCCCCTATTTCCCAGACTCAGACTTCTAATTCTAATTCAAAGTCAAAATTCATCAAGCATTCTGATCATTCTTCATTAAGTTGAGCATGGCCGTGCAATGCTACACCTGCAGCTATTCAGAAATATGCAGATGTCTAGTGTCAGGACAAAGACTAACAAAATGTTTGGGCATTTTTTCACTATATTCTTTGTGAATATGTATTTGAGAGAGAAGACTCATTGCAAGTGATTTACACTAGTTAATTACTGATGTGTCCATACACGTATATTTTACTATCATCTGAATCAATATGCAATTCAGATTGGCCCTAAATCCTCTCCACTTTTATTTCATATAAATTTATTACTCCTCACTCAGTGCTGTAAAGTTTAATTAAAGTCAGTGACTGCATCTTGATTACTCTAATTACTTGACACATAGCTTGTGAGCACTTACAATGCTAAGGACTAAGCAGGGATCAGTTCCTCTTATTTTATTAAACTTTCTTTCTGACTACCATTTATAGAAAAGACATTTTACTGATCATTGGAGAGTGAATGACCTACAGCCTCTGTCTTCAGTTAGTATGTAATTGGACATGCCATAACTCTTAATTTAGTTGTTGTGTTTATTATTGTTGTTGTTTACCTGTTAGTTTCAGGGACTCTAGAGTATCACCGTCCACAAAATATTTGTTATTAAATGTGCACAATAAAACTGTACATGTTTACTTAAAAACAACTATGCCACTAGCCCTTCCAACTTCCATCCCTATACGTTGCTCTTATCACCTGCTGATCTAGACCTTCTTCCCAGGCCACTGACTCTTCAAGGTACGTGTTAAATCTTACTTCTCCTGGAGGGTGATCCTGATTACCACAAATTCCTTACATCTCAACTTTTTGACTTACAAAACCTACACCTGTTACTACATCATTTTTGTTCATTAATATATTACACAACATTATTTTTCAGGAGTTTCATGGATTCACACATGTGGTAAATTCTTGGTTGGACAGCAGTAATGGACCCTACGATGGTCAACCCAATCTCTCCCTTCAGGACCAATGAAGTCACTCCCAGATGCAGGGAGCATTGGCTACTTACCACCCAACTGAGCACCTCCCCAGGATTCACTTTCAGATAAAGAAAACTATCACACCCATATTTTCATTCCCCCAGCCTTGGGGCAGTCTACATCCATGACTGCCCAATGTGAAAACATACATACCAATTGCCCTTCCCTCAAAGGTCAACTTTGAAGGGCTATGTCAGTGCCAGAGCTCTCAAGGAGTTCACCTGAAGCAAGGGGCACCTGCATGTCAGTTCGAATCCACCCTCCACTCAGAGAAGCTAATGAAAGCACTCATCAATAAACTTCCCATGCGGATTCCATTTCAGAGTCTCTTTCCTAGGAAAACAGACCTACTATATCTCAGCTATGCTTCGAGGCTTGGTTCTTGGAAGAATTTATCAATTCAGGAATCCTGGGGAGGTAATTTATAATAGCAATGATGAAAATTATCATACAGAGCACTTCTTTAGCACTTACGAACCAACACTGTGTTATTAATTCCTCACATCACCCTTGTGAGTGTTATGGTAATCCCTTTCCAGATGAAAAAAACTAAAGGTCAGAAAGTTTAGGTAACTTGCACAAGGACCTACAGCAAGAATATGGCTAGTAACAAAATGTGCATCCTAAATTAATATACAATGTAAATGATTACACTAGCTTAATTCTTTTAAAAACATTTCATCACCAACCTCTTGGGTAAAGCTTCACCCACCCTTTCTGAAAGTGCTGTGTTAGGAAGCAAGCACCCTGCAGTAAGAAACCTCCTTTGAGGAGATTCATATTTTAAAGGAAGAGAAACAAGAGAAAAATTTGAATCCAGGTAATAGTGCAGATAATACCTACTGATATTGGCTAACTACAATAGCATTTCTCTGGTTCATCAGATTTTCTATGGAGAAAACTCACATAATTTGGAAGACTATTATAGAATCATGACCAACAGCTAAAGTAAAACTGATTAACACAGCTTCCAATAACACGATATCTCCCAGCCACCAAGTAGAGATTCAGGTTTCCAAAGACAAAAAGCCCTGGCATTTCTGAAGAACTTAGATTCCTTTTCAGTAATTAGCATTTGTTTCCCAAATGAGGGTGGGAATGAAAGTAGGGAAAAGAGGGGTAGGAAGCAAGGAAGGAAGAAAATGCAACAGGAAGAGCAGGATAGTTTTTTTAGGAGTAGATGAGATATATAGCAAATATTATTTCCACTATAATTATACTTACATTAATTATGAAGTTAATTATGAGATTGATATCATTAAGATCTGTAACAAATCCACTCTGTCACTGCTTATGCATCCTGTTTAAAGTTTGGTTTCTGTTGGTCTAGTAGAAGCAATTTATTACCAGGATGACCAAAAAAAAAAAAAAAAAAAGCTTTCTCTACCTATTTTAATTCTTCCCTCACACTCACATTTAGTATTCTGCAAGGAAATGTTTTAAAAGGATGAAGAAATCTGTCGACATTTTTTCTGGAGTATAATTTTTAAAAGTTGATTGGGCAAGAAAGTCTTTCCAACATACTTGAATTGGAATAGGGCTACGTGGAAGGTAAAAAATAGGTGGAGGGGACATCTTCATCCTATAGTAATTCAGAGAATTCACATTTTGTAGCCTGAAACTGCCTATTCGTGCGACTTGCAGAAATTTGAAAATCTCACTGTACCTCTGAGTTTGAGAACAGACTCAAAAGAGAAAGAAGATGAATAATTTTTGAGGATCTTTGACTCTGGTTTCAAAGCTTGAAAAGAATAATTCTTTATAATTATAGAAGGTGATGAAAGACTGAAGGAAAGCTGATTAGTCCCCATGTAAATGAAATTGTAATATTTTAGAGCTGGAAATATCTTTATGTACCCTGTCAAAGAACACAGCCAAACTTATGAAAAGGTAAGCATAAAATATTTTGTTTGTCTATTACAATTGGGAGCCTTTTCTTTAGTCATTGTCAAATGTCTAAAGGAAAGAAGCTTCATTCTGAGATACAAAACATAAAGTCAGGGTATTAATAAAGCATCAAACCCTGGCTTTCTATTCAATAAACAAACTGATCACATCAGAAATTTATGAGAAGAAAGAGAAATGCACTAACTTCTAATGGCCCCTGTAATTACTCCTTGGTTACAGAGTCCGGAAATTAGCAAGGATATAGGTCATACTTCAAGGCAGAAATATTGTACTTGATCAAATATTCTTCATATACATATAAATATCAAAGTAGATTTACCATGCTACGTTCTCTTTAAGCTCTAGAAACTATAGAAAGACTCTAAACTTAAATTTCATGTAAGCCACAAAGCACAGTTTATTTCATAAATTGATTATTTGATTTCTTTGATGTGGGTCAAAGACACCTATCTCAATTCATGATGACATGTACTGAACACTAGATGAAAAGCACTGCATTAAGTATTATGAAAAATGTAAATATGAATAACATTTCATTCTGCAGTTAGTAAGGTTAGAGTATAATTCAGTGATTTATAAAAATGTGTTTAGCTAAACTCTTAATGGGGCCCATGGGGGAGCATTTCCTGAGTTGTCATAGTAGGAGAACAGGATGGGGGAGATGAGGAACAAGTTGAGGAAGCTCGTGTTTACTCAAAATTATTTTCCTTTCATTCATATCTCATACTCCTTTACAAAATGTATTTTAAAGTTTCTGAGGAAAGTTTTCTGTCTGATCAAAAGGCTTTTCTTGTTTTGCTTTGCAAAAATTTATTATTTATTATCTTTTTAAAGAAGTTTTCTTTTTTAAAGATTTTATTTATTTATTTACTTACTTACTTATTTATTATTTATTTAACATAGAGATCACAAGTAGGCAGAGAGGCAGGCAGAGAGAGAGGGGGAAGCAGGCTCCCCGCTGAGCAGAGAGCCCTATGTAGGGCTCAATCCCAGGACCCTGAGACCATGACCTTAGCCAAAGGCAGAGGCTTTAACTTGCTGAGCCACCCTGGCACCCCGCTTCACAAAAATTTAAAAAGCAGTGGAGAAATGAAACAAATTTGGATAAGTTTCTGTGCTTTACTCATTTATTCAACTTCAACAAATATTTACTTTCTACAAATCCTATAAACATTAAAAGAATATAAGAGAATACTGCGAACTTCATGCCAATTAATTTGATGACTTACATGGAAATGTACAAAATATTTGAAAAACACAAGTTACCAAAACTGACACAAGAAGAAGTAGAAAATACAAATGTTCCCATATTTATTAAAGAATTTGAATTTGAAATTAAAATTTTTCACACGAAAAAATCTTCAGGCCTAGATATCTTTAGCAGTGAATTCCACTGAATATTTAAGGAGGAAATAATACCCGTTATATAAAAATTCTCAGAAAATAGAGGATAACTTCTCCCTAAATCTCTGATATCAAAGTTTGGCAAATTCATAAACTCATTTTAAGAAAATTACATTCCAATATACCTCATGAACATACACACAAAATTTTAAAGAAATGTAGCAAATGAATCTGGCAATTTATATAAAGAATAATACATCATAACCATGTACAGCTTATTCCAAAAATATAAGAACAGTTGAAAATCATCCAATGTCACTTCCATATTAATAGAATAAGGCAGGAAAGCTATATTATCTCTTCAATAGCTACAGTAAAGTATTTGAAATAATTCAATACTTATTCATAAAAACAATTCTCAGCGTACTAGTAATAATGAATGTCTATGAAAAGCTTAATGCTAACATTATACTTTAGGGTAAAGTATTAGAAAGTTTTACCCCAAGGCAAGTAATTCTACTCTTTCAGCTATTCAAAACTCTACTAGGTATTGGAAAAATAGCAGTAAATAGCACTGAGCAAGATGAGCAAACACCTATCTCTCAAAAAATTTAGATACTTTCATATAATGAGTAATAATATATTACTTTCATTAGAAGTATTCGAACTTACCTAATTATTTTAGTTAAGGCGCCACATGGATACATTACCTAACATTTGACTTAAATGGAAATATGCCACAAACTAATGTAACATGCTAGTTTTCTGGCCACATCATTACAAGTAGGAACTGAAAAATATTCAAAAGCTAGGCTCTATGCCATGATCACAAGCATTCCACATCACCAATTTGTCCTATATATGCAATTGATTTTCTTAAAAATCCTTTTCTGAGCTTACTGCTCTTTGAAACATATTTCATATCTAAAAATAATATACATGTATATACCAACTGTAAAGAAAGAGGGGAGATCTATTCAAACTGTAAGCTTTCAGAAAATATGCACACCCACGATGAGGCTGTGTGAGGTGCAAAGCTCCAATTACCATAGTACAATCAAGCCTGTACTTAGTTTGTTTATACCTCTCCCAGGCTGCACACAAAGCATTTTTGGAATCTAATGGGCATGGAAGGCAGGATAAACTATGCACAACAAATTGGGTGTGAAACAATGTTCATTTGGATTATCCCCATTCCACAAAAGAGCTATTTGGGAAGTTTTTCAAAAACACCTAGGGGTTCGAAGGCTTTCTTAAATTGACACTTGGTGCAGTCTCTTGACTGACTTCCACAGGAGTTGTTTGGTTATGAATTGATGCTTTTACTTAAAATGCTACTCTTTGGAATATGCCTCTTTCATATCCTGAGAGCATGGCATTATAGTCAAAGCTGCACAAGATGATCATAAATTAGTCTTTTGCAAGCGGAGGTCATTCAAATCAGATTATTTTATTAAAATGGGATACAAATTACAATGGGGGATCAGTAGATGCTTTGAAGCAAAACCTATATTACCTATGTTTCATTTATCCAAAAACACTGCAGAAAGAAATCTGGTTTGATAGATGATCAATAGTAATTCCCATCTAGTGTTAAATATTATTGTTTAAAAAGTAATGCTCTCCAGGAACAAATTCTATAGTCTTTGTACTTGGGACTTATTTTTCCTCCTCTGGCTTTCAGATCACAAATTACCTATTTCAATTGTTTGCTTGGTTCTTGTTCTTGAATTTCAAAATCTCCTTAAGGAAATGGTATAACCATCCTTTTATGTACTAGTCCCTAGTAAATGTCCTGTCTCATGGTATGCACTCAATATGTTATTACAGAAGGAAGGAGGGACAGAAGAAATGAAGGTCCCCAGAATGGAAAAGGAGAAAATTAGAAAATTAGGTTTAGCCAAACTAACTTGATAATACAAATGTTTAGTTCAAGAAAGAATCTAATAAATTTTTTTTTAAACTTTCCTGCTCAAGGCAACCACTTTGGGGCCATAACTAACATAAAACTTTCATATTTATGAGATCATTCCCATCGCCATATAAGCATGTTGTTATAGCTCTGATATTAAAAAAGAAAATTCTCTTCCCCTCTTTCCTCTATGTTGTAAGATCAAAGAAGTTGTAAGACTTCCCCAAGGCCACACAAAGATTTAGGTGAAGACTAAACACTAGAACTGGGTCTCCGTCTTGTTGAGTTCTTTTATTACTTTAAAAACCAAACATAACAGGATAGGACTACAGGATAAAATCACATCTTCCCCTTATCCTCACGCTTTCTTGCAAGGTATATTCTCTTTCCTGGCCAGATTATAAATGCCAAAGTACTCCATTTTTAAATTCTATTCATGCATTCCTGGATTCCATGTGATGAGCTTTTCTGATTTCAACTATTACAATTCTCTAAAAACAGAGGTCAGCCTCTTGCTCAGCCAGGATGTGGCCAGTATGCAGACATGGAAATAAAGGGCTTTGTTCTTCATGAAAAGAGAATGGGGCATCTCTTTCTGAGCCTGACACTGGAGATTCCTTTGGCCAAGTACCAATCTATAGCTCTTCTTCAGCTCCCAAACCAAAGTTCTGTATCTGCTTTTTTTGTTTTAGAAACAACTGCCTCATTGGGGCTCCTGGGTGTCTCGGTTAAGCATCTGCCTCTGCCCAGGTCATGGTCCCACAGTTCTGGGATCACGTCCCACACTGGGCTCCTTGCTCAGCCAGGAGTCACTTGTCCCTCTCCCTCTGCCTTCTCCCTTCCCCTACTTGTGCTCTCTCTCAAATAAATAAAATCTTTGAAAAAAGAAAAAACAAAGCAAAACAAAACAATCGTCTCATTGACTTATCTACTTAAACACACTTCCGCCTCCAGGCCTCAATCCTCATTGTCTTGACACTGACATGTATCCATAATGGTCTCCTCCAACCTCCACAGGAACCTAAGGTGTGCTCATGCCTCATTCACAATAGCTTTCTACTACTCATCTCCTCTGATGCCCAAGAGACTGCATATTTAATGATCCCTCAATAGTCATGGATATGCCTCCATCTTGAGTTTCACTGTGTAAAAGGGAGCAAATGTCTCAGGAGGAAGAAGGGTCTCCATATTATCTCTGTATTCTTGAAAGCATCTGGCAAAGAGGTCTTCACTTAATTCACCATTACTCCATATATTCATCAAACATACTGAGTGTGGCCAGACTCTATACATGCCTTCTCATAATCCTACCAACCACAGCTTCATTTGTCTTTTTTTTTTTTTTTTGCAATCGACATCCTCACATGAGTTGACCAGACTCTCTCCCTCCCTTGTCATATTCTTTTCAAAGACTAATTTATTCTGGCTTCACTTGTTACTTGACATTGCTTTGTTAAGTTCCCTAATGACCTTCACGGTAAGTCCATTTTTTCCATTTTTTAAAATCTATCCAGATCATGTGATCCAGCTGATAACTTCCCCTCTTAATATATTTTATCCATATTACTCCCAGGATAGAGTACCCTCGCTTCTTGCATTCCCTCCTACCTCATAGATCATTCCTTCCTGGATTCCTTTGAGGTTCTACCTGTTCTGCCTGATTCCTTTACATTGAACTACCTCCCATGCCAGTTCCTGTCTCCATTTTTATGTCCTGTTTCATGAATCTAATCCAGTCTCAGAATCTTAAGGCTGATTGCTGACAGCCCCCAGACTTTTTCCCTCTCTGAAGATGATGTCTGCACTGTAACCATATCCACTCAGGTACTACTATTTTAGGACATTCAACTGCCTTAGAATTTCAGTTGCCAAAGTCTGCATCTATTCACCAAAGGAAGTTCTCTAGCCTCTGATCCTGCTTTCCCTGGGCAAGGAGCAGGACAGAATTGCCTAACAATACGTTTTCTGAAAGCCAGCCTCAACAAATCACAACAGGAATTGATATATCAGGACCCATCTCATCCTTCTGTTTGGGTATTTGTTTTACAGAGGCTCCCAGTATTCCCTAATGACATTTAGGCCTAATTCCCCACTATTATTAATTTGCTTGGTAACTTATCCTTTACTGGCTGGCCATTTTCCATTTTTAGTCTCACTTTCCCACTTCCCCAGTGCTTCCTGGGTTCCTAAAATAAATTGAGTACACTTGAGTCCTTCTCCTGGAGGTTTATTTCTGGGATGAAAACAGACACTCAACTACAATTTCATATATCCAACTGGTAACCACATGTCCACTTGGATTTCTGATGGACATGCAAAACATAAAATGCATAATACTGAACTCTGACCTTCTCTCTCTGGAAATATGTATTGTAGCTGCAGTCTTCCTCCTCTTCATTTATGCAAACTACCTTTGCATTTGGGCCACCTCTAGTCCCTAAATTATTGTTGATTCATCTGCATTTCTCACAGTTGAAAAGTTTCCTACATCATCTTGTTCTACATTTTGTTTTTCTATACTACTTCTGTGTAAAAATACGCAGATTATAGTTTTGTTTTCTGTTCCACTTTGCTAGAATATAAACTCCATGAAAAACTGGAGCTTTGCCGTGTTCACTGGACATGATCTTATCTTCTATTTGCTCATGATGTAGATTTATCCAATTTTTTGAGAAGTTTCAGATTTTTAGGAAGCATGTGTTTACATAATTATTTCTACATAGATAGTTTTGAACTTAAATTGAAGGTAGAGACAAACCTAACAATCTTTTGTGCCCAGGATCTGTAATGATCACATAAATCATTTTTAATGTCAGTTGAGTACAAATATATGGAAAGCCTAATATGTAATGTATAGAAGATATTCAAAATATATTAAATTAGACTGATAAGTAGTTTGGTACTTTTTGTAAAAGTACAAAAATTTGTACTTTTTGTAGGTCCAATTTGGCCCAATTTGAAATAGCACATAATCAACAAAGTCATTTTTCTAAAGTTTCAAGGGAAAAATTCTCAACAATCACAACTATTTCAAAGAAAGAGTAACAGATTTCACTTTTAATTTTTATTAAGATTAGTCAAAGAAAAGTCTTTGGCATACATCACTGAAATTTTGTCTAATTCTTACAGGCACATAGGTCTATTTCCTTATTTAATGGAAATATTTGAAATGCTAAATTGATATCTAGTATTTGCTTTGCTTATTTGTTGATATTTTCTTTTTAGGGAATAGTATTGCTTAACTTATTCATAGAAAAACAGGTTTTATAATTACTGGCAAGTTGGCTTAGTAAAAGTTTAAAATATACAGATCAATTAAGGTATTGCCATTGTGTGTCATCGAAGCAAAAATGGTATGATTAATTCAAACTAAGACCCAATTTTAAGACAAGCTGACAAATTCGGTAATTTATTTGTGTTTTGAGTGACATCCAATGGCCCATTTAACTTCACAGGTTTCTCTGGTTGCTTTTTTCTTCTCCTTACTCACTACCCTCATCTGTAGAAGTCACCTGTAATCATCTTTCCAACTTTATAATCTGATTCTTCTCTGCAGGATTCTCAATTGCTGCCACCCCAGCTCCATGAAAGCTTATCTAGTGACTCAAGGGTAGACTATTCTTGAAGCAAGTGCAAGTTGTATGATAAAAGGAAAGTGGTTTTGGTTCCCCACCACCACCATACTGGGTTTCAATTAACCACAGAGATCACTATGAACTTGGGAGGACAGTGAGAGGAGGAAAGAGGGGGGAGAATACTTTACTAGCTGAAAAGTCAACCTCTGTGAACCTTGCTTTCCTTAACCATCAAGGCAAAATTGCTCCATAAAGGGTATTGAGAATAATGTAGTATGTTACATATGTCTGGCCCACAGAAGTTACCCAATAAGCAGCAGATACAATTAATACTCATTTCTACAGCTTTCCTATCTCCACTTATTGTACGACTAAGAACATTTTCCTTTTTATTACTTAATAAGCCCTATACCACAGTGCTGCTTGTTAAAAGCCTACTTCCTACTTCAGAGGAGCATTTATCTTCATTAAACAACCATTGGGTTTTTGTTTTCCATTTACTATATAACTCATCAGTTTCTGAATCTCCCTGACCTACCAAAGTCTATAAAGTCTATAAACTGAAGGTCAATCAGTAGCAGTTATATGGCTCCTATGATTACTACATTTGGTTTTCTGTACTTAAGCTGCAATGCTAGCAAAAATGCTTCATTGCTGGGTTTTTTTTTCAACCATCTCAAACCCTACTTAGGAGTGTTGGGATATAATAAATGACATTAAAATTTTAAGTAGTCTCCCCAGAAGTGAAGAATCTTCACTTTAGATTCAAAAGGATAATTTAGTCCTGGTTTAGATGAGGTTTATCTTTGCATTCTCCTTGAAGACTTTTACTGAGCAAAATAAAAGGGCAAAATTCATCATAAGATAGGTTATTTATCTCACTCATTTTCTGGTCTTTTATAAGTATTTCATATGTTAGCTATAAAGGTTTCATTTGATTAAAGCAGGATATCTAGAAGACACGCTTGATAATATTTTGTTAGTTTATTTTGAGTTATTGTCTACTACTAAAATACTACAAGATTGTTTTTCTTAGTTTCATACAAATCAGTTTTATTTTCACAAATGTATTGCCTGCTTGGTGCAAATTAATGAGATATTAAGTCAGACACAATGATTAAATTAATAGGACTTTTGTTTTTTCTGTAGGCTTCCAGGAAAATACTGGTTCTTGCGTACATAACCAAATATTATTTGTACCATTCTATCTGAATGCGCTTTAGTTTGTATAGCACTTATTAACAGCCTGAAGACTTGTTCTTCTGTCAGGTGAAAACTACTTTCCCTTCATCCATCATTAAAGATTGTTTATCAAGATGCTGCAGGTGAATTAGTGTGAGCCTTATCATCCAATGTAGCCCAGCTGGATACCTTAGCTGAAATGAGTTCTTGAAATTAAGAAGTTTGGTGATAAGAAATGTACATTATTTTGCCCTTAAGAAAGTAAAAAAAAAAAAAAAGTCTTGAGAAACAGACACGTAAGAAGGAAACTCTTTTTTAAAAAAAAAAAAGATTTTATTTATTTGACAGAGAGTACAAGTAAGCAGAGTAGCGGGCAGAGGGAGAGAGAGAAGCAGGCTCTCTACGGAGCAGGGAGCCTGATGCGGGATTCGATCCTGGGACTTCAGGATCACGACCTGAGCCGAAGGCAGCCGCTTAACCAACTGAGCCACCAGGCGCCCCAAGAAGGAAACTTATACTGCAATTGGTGCAGCAATTAGCAACCACAGGGACAGTAACTATCATACAGGAACCAAAATAACGCACCTACTTTTTAATGGCTTGGTGCACACTAGAATGGTACATAGTTCTTAATTTCTTTTGGAATGGTTAAAGTTTGGTAGTATCACTGCGAGTATTGACAATCCTCCTGAAAACACCATTACAAAGATAGCTTTTTAGGTAGGTGCTGCTTTGATGCTAACTATTATAAGTTGTTCAAAGCAACTATAAAACAGAGAGCTTAATTTCCCAGCAGTCTCAAGCTAGAACTTACTTTATTTACACAAAGGAATAAATATCCCATGATACTAATATGGCTTCAAAAGGGTTTATAGACTTGTGAAGACATCAACTTCCCACCTATGTGTGCACTAGGAGACAATGCTAAAACTTGGTCAAACTAGAATACAAAACTCAGAATAGGAGAGAAAGAATTTCAGGGCACAAATAGTTGTCCACAAAGAATTTCTTTTTGAGCACATAACGAAGAGTTAATAATCATATTTTTCAACTTAATTTATTGAAGAGCTAAACAAATTTGTGTTTGCTTTGTTATTCTCTTTAACTGAAATATAAATCACATTTGATGTTCTAATTTTTTTCTTTTGATACTAGACTACACCTGCTACCCATAAGGAGTTATAGAAACAAGGTAAGAAAAAAAAAGGAAGGAAGGAAGGAAGAGAGAGAGAGGGAGAGAGAAAAAGAGAGAGAGAGAGAGAAAGAAAGACAGAAAGAAAGAAAGAGAAAGAAACAGGGTGAGACTCATCAGTTCTCTCATTCCTGTTTTCAGAAGAAAAAATATTCTCAGAACATAAGAAAACATGGAACTCTGGAATATTTTGTTATAATTATATTCCACTAAACTGAATTTAAGGAAGATCCATGTTATTCTTACATATTTCCTTTAAGTGTCCATAAAAATATACATACTAAATAGTACTTCATACAGCATCACATTTAGTTGAGAAATTCTTGACAAATGAGGGGAAATAAGTAGTTAGATGCTCTAGTTCTCAGCGTCCAATAAAGTAACCTATGTATATTATTCTGGCACTGAAATATAAACTTATTCTTTATATGAGGCTTTGAGTTACACAGTGGACAGTTTATTAAGTCCAAACATTTGTATTAAAGACTTTAAGTTCTGTAGGGTTTTTTTCTTGCTTTATTTGTATTAATTTTTTATTTCTAATTTTATTCATGTATAGTTGACAAATAAAAGTTGTATATATTAAGAGTATACACCATGATGATTATAGGTATAGGTCATCAGGTCATTGCCATATTTCAGTGAAATAACCCATCTGTTACTTTTTTTGTATGTGGTAAGACCACTTACATTCGCTTACCAAATTTCAAGTATACAATACAGCATTGACTAGAATCACCATGCTATTCACTACATCCCCAGAACTTAATCATCTTATAACTCAAAGTTTGTAAACTTTGACTAACATCTCTCCATTTTCCATATTCCCCAGCTCCTAGCAACCACCATTCTTTTTCCTTTAAAGATTTTATTTGAAAGGTTATTTTAAATTTTATTTAAATTCAATTAACATATATTATTTGCTTCAGGGGTACAGGTCTGTGATTCATCGGTTTTATATAATACCCAGGGCTCATTACTACATATACCCTCCCCAATGTCCATCACCCAGTTACCCCATCCCTCAATCCCCTGCCCCTCCAGCAACCCTCAGTTTGTTTCCTATGATTAAGAGTCTCTTATGGTTTGTCTCCCTTTCTGGTTTCATCTTATTTCATTTTTTCCTCTCTTCTCCTATTATTCTCCCCTATTTCTTAAATTTAACATATCAGTAAGACCAAAAGTTATTTTTTTAAAGATTTTATTTATTTATTTGACAGAGAAAGAGAAAGAGAGCACAAGCAGGAGAAGCAGCAGGCAGAAAGAGAAGCAGGCTACTCGCTGAGCAGAGAGCCAGACATGGGACTCAATCCAAGACCCTGGCATCATGATCTGAACTGAAGGCAGATGCTTAACTTACTGAGAGACCCAGGTGCCCCTGGTAACCAACATTCTAGTCTCTGGTTCTATGAGTTCTGCTTTTTTAGTTTCCACATATAAGATCATACAGTATTTGTCTTGCTGTGTCTGACTTCTTTCCTTAACATAATGTCCTCTAAGTTCATCTCTGTTTTACTTCTGATGATTAAAGTACAAATTACATATAATCCTTGTTCTCAGGAAACTAAGAATCTAAGAGGGAAGACAAACACAGAGACCATGTTACAACAAAAAAAGCATGATAGATGCACAGGGCCTCGTGGGGGTGGAGGATAGAGGGATAAGAAACTTCATGAATCTGTACCTGACAGAAGTCAAAAAGATATAGTTAAGGATACAAAGTGAAAATTGGTTTCAGGGGTCAGGGCAAGGACACGTGAGAAGCAGTGAGATGGACAGCCTGGCCCAGGGAAGAGACTGCACAGGTCAAGATTATAAAGAAAGCACATTGTTTTAACCAGTTGTACTTCTTCATCTATGAATCTTTTTTGCCCACATTTCTTCTGATTGACTTAATTTGTATTGAATTGTTGGCAGTCTTTTCCTGGAAATGAATATATTTCAAAGGAAAGTTACAAAATTTCTTCCATACTGAAATTTTCATTTTGATATAAAGTTTATAAATTTATGACTTTTTCCTTATTCAAAGACTATTCCTTTCCCCCAAATAATAACCATAAAAATGTCATCGTGTTTTATATTTTTGTTTTTATTTTTAGTCATTTAAACAATTCATGACAAAGCATAAGAAAAAGTCTTAAAGGATGTTATTGTGAATTGTGTCCCCCAAGAAAAGGTATGTTAAAATCCTCAACACACATATATCCAAATATAAACTCACTTTTTAAAAAGGTTTGAGAGAGAAAGAGAGAGTGCATGCATGAGCACAAGTGAGGGAGGGGCAGAGGGACAGAATCGTCTAGCAGACTCCCCAGTGGATGCCAACTCCCCGACATGGGGCTTGATCTCATGACCCATGAGATCATGACCTGAGCTGAAACCAAGTCAGACACCTAATCCACTGAGCCAGCCACGCTTTGCTGAACATAAACTTCTTTAGAAATAGAACGTTTGCACATGTAATTAGTTAAGATGAGATCACACTGGATGGGGTAGGTCCTTAATCCAAAAGAACTGGTGTCACCGTGAAAAGAATACTATGTAAAGAGATGAGCACACAGGAAGCACAGGATTGATGCATCTACAAGCCAAGGAGTATCAAAGATTGCCAGAAAACCCACCAAAAACTAGAAAGAGTCAAGAGAGGAATCCCCCACAGGTTTCAGAGGAAGCATGGTCCTAGTGACACCCTGATTTTGTACTGCCATCTTCAAAGCTGTGAGACAGTAAGTTTCCATTGTTTTAAGTCAGCCATTTTTTTGGGATAGCAGCCCTGCGAAATAGAGATGAATACCAAATTGATCACAGTGGTTAGAGCTGCAAGTTGGGTGGTGGGGCAGGGCAAGAGAGACTAGAACAGGAGGTAGGGGATCAGAGGAGACAGCTGGATTGGAGGTCATCCCACACTATGACAAATCGTGGGGAGCGGGAAAAGGAATCCCATAATAGCCCAGAATGCTAAGGCATAAAGTGTGAGTCAGACTATTAAATGCTGAGTCAGAAGAGAAAAAAGAATACATAGAATGGATATAAGTATATGCAGTGCATTAAAGAACTTAAGAGGTAAGCAATGTTTCTTGAAGGGTTCAGCCTCTATGTCACAACATCTAATAGCAGGAAAGTGTTGAAACATACAGGTGTGCTTATCTTTTAAATTTATGGGTATCACTAATAGGACAGGTTTAAATGAAGGCATCCAGGTCTCATCCACAAAGATTCTGACAGATTCTATAATTCTGAGAATGAGCCTATATGTCCATAGAACATACACCTATATCTTAACATGTGCCTCAGATGATCCCGATGTAGATGGCCTTTGTGTCCCAATTTGAGAAACATCACATTAGTGGGTGTGGTGAAAAAATCCAAACATATTCATGGTGAATAGATTTTTTGAAGTTTGACATATTTTGCTTTATATTAATATCTATTATCAAAGAATATGCTAACTCTATAATCAATTCAAAAATCTGATTTCCTATTTTAAAGTGTTTAACTTATCAAAGTTTCCCATATATGTGTATATATACAATATATACAGATATAGCAATTTTTTAATTCTATGTCAAAGATGGCCCATTCAGTACAAATTCAAGTTCAGGCAAATAACTATGGCCAAAGATAAGGACTCATGATCCCTATTATACACAACCTAATTCATGATGAATCATATGCCTAAATACCTAAAGTTAACAAGAAAAATTTGTAGAAAACAGGAATATGCATACCTTTATGACTTTGGGGAAGGCAAAGATTTCATAATTAAGATATAATAGAGGGAAAGATTAAATATTTAACTTCATTATAATTGAGAACCTATTTTTATTAAAATATGCAACAAGAGACTAGACAATACACAAACTGGTGAATACATTTGTAATGCATCAAAATTATGCATGGATATGTAGGTAAGGATAATACAATCAAAATTAAAAGCATGACAACTCAGTACAAAAACAGGCAAAAATCATTAAATTCAGAGACTATCCAAATGGTCAACCAACATATAAAAGGGTGTCAACATTAATTCCTCAACTCAGAAAAAAAATAAATTAAAACCACAATAAAATGTCATTAAACTGTCACTAGAATGACTAAAATTAAAAGACAAATAATACAGAAAAGATGGAGAATAACAGTTTTGTCAGCAAGATTTGAAACTCCCGAATCCTTAATAGGGACTAGGGTAAAGTACAAAAATGTCCACAGAATCTTCCCATCTGGTGCAGGTACCCTTTTGCAATGTTACCTTGAAGCTCTTCCCATTAAAAGGTAGAGTCTAACACTAGTCCTTGACTTACTTTGTTAAATGTAACACTAAAAAAATTTAAAAAGTGACCAAAGCACAGGCTTGAAAACACTTTCCACCTCTGTGCTAGCATTGTTTTGCTCCTCTAAAAGAACTCTGTAACATTCACCATGTGATGAAGCCTGGATTAGCCAAAGACAGGCTGTTCAATCACTGATAGCACTATGGCCAACAACTAACACCAACTAGGAGCCAGCATCCACCCCAAGCACATGAGAGAGGCCAGCCCAGATCAGCCAGTCTCCCAATCTGCCAACTGACTGAAGCCATAGGAGGAAGCAAGGCAAAGCTCACCAGCAAAAGAACTGCCTTGATCGAACTGCTGACTCAATGAATCAAGAGCAAATTGTTATTTAAAATCGTATGTTTTGATATAGTTTATGTAGAAAAGGTTAATTTATACAGCGTATTTGAATAAGTCTCTTCTTTTACCAAGAATTATCCAAATGCAATTATCCTACAACCCTCTACAGTAAGACTATTAAATAATGTACCCAAACATCTGTCTTGATTCAGTCCTCAAAGCTCATTTGTATTGCAAGGGTCTTGTCATATGCTATAAAATGTTCAGTTTGGGCTTGCAGTTACTGATTAAAGGAACCTAATATTAAAAAAGAATACATGGAATAGGTTAATTTGTGAGTTATGCTTTTCATTATGAAGAGAACAAGAAATGTACTCGCTTCATCCAGATTTCACTTCCTGTCGTAAAAAAATAAAAATGCCACTTTGAATTTGAAAACTAACTAGGACCTACCCAACCAGCTAGGTCAGGTCTTAAAAGTTGCATTGCATTTAATTTTAATGTATCTATCAACACAAGTATTTAAATGTTTCTTTACAAAATATACTTTTACTACCCAAACTGAATGTGCTGACAAGAAGATAAAAGGACAAATTATTTGAGATAATGCATCCTCAGTGAATGCCACAGCAGCTTCTGGAGAATTCTGAAACCCCCACACCTTGATTCTGATGACCTTTCCATGTCAGGGACTTGTATCCATCTTTGCACATGTACTTAATTTTGTTCCCAAGTCAACTATAGCCATCTTTAAAAAGATCCTCACACCTTGTTGAAAATCTTCATAAATTTAATATAGAAAGACTGTTCTTAACTAAAATAAACAGAAGTCAATGGGAAAGATAATAATTCCTCTAAATATAAGTGACATAACTAAATAACGCTCTATATCAAGCCAGTTGTTCAAATACATCTTTTGAACATATTCAAAAGTCTGTTAGATTAGATCACTAGGTAATAACCTTTTTTGTCTTTCTTCTTCTCTGGTTGCCTCTTTTTGATGCAAAATATATCTGGCCTTGTCTATAGTACAGAACTCAACCATATTACCTCCAATTATAGGGCACTCACATCTTATTATGACAATGACAATTAAGCTTAAAGAATTTTTACTTTCTCATTTTATTGTATCTATTATGGCATTATACCTAGATTTCTTTTAGAAGACATTACAATTCTTATAAAATTTCTATGACTGACCTTTAAGATTGACAGTTGTAATACTGTATTCATATTTTTTTGAGATATCAAGTACTAGGTTCATTGGAATCATTAAAATAAAGTTTTTAAGTTTCAGAGAGGAAGAACCTATGGTTCTTAGATGTGGTGGGAAATTATAATCATAGTGGGGTTATGTTACTATTATCTTTTTTGAGTTCATTTTAGGAGTACCAAAGACAACACTGCCCTGAGACAACCCTTATCAGTTTCAGGTTTTTCTGAATATGATATTCAAATACCTCAGTAAGTTATCAATAGCTCATGTGTTTTTACTAGCTGCAGATTTATTGTGATTGCTAATCTGTTTTTCAAAATAAGATACCACTTTTATATTTAATGTTATTAAAATATAAAATGGTAATTGAAAATGGCATTAAAATTGCTACACAACCAAGAATGGAAACTTCTTTTAAGTGGGAATCAAAGTGAGGTAGAATTTAGAACCATTCTGAAGATTACCAAATCTTACAGTATTGCCAAAGCTTTCCCGCTGAGCTTCTGGACATTTGATTATCAGAAGTACCTCCAGCTCAATTTGTTCAAAACCAAGGTTAGAGAGAAGAGGGTTAGATAGAGGTGGAGTAGGAGGACTCTAGGCTCATCTCATTACACAAATACAACTAGGTAAGTATCAAATCAGCCTAAGTACCCCAAAAGTCGACCTGAAGACTGGCAGAGCAAACTCTGCAACTAAAGGTATAGAAGAGGCCACATCAGAAAAGGTAGGAAGTGTGGAGACAGGATTTAGGGGAGAAACAGATAGCTGCTGTGATGGGGAGGGAGCTGCAGTCACAGAGAAGGGTGAAAGACCAACCACCACACAGGGGAATGTGCAGGGAAAACAAATCCCCAAAGCAATTGGCTTGGAAAGCGAAAGGGCCCAAATTTCATAGCTTCTGGTGACTCAAGGGGCTTAAAGTCTGGAGTTCTAGAGGTCAGCTGGCTTGGGCTGGGGAGAGCCCAGAGGGCATTGGGGCTGCTCTTAGAGAGAAGGAAGGGCAAAAAGCCCACAGATATACAGTGTGGAAACAATGATCTGAAGAGCACCTGGGGCACCAACGGGGAGGTATTTTGCTCATCTTGGAGCATGGCCCAGAGAGACAGCATTCGTGGAGAGACCCCTCCAGGAATAAAGGAACCGACATGCACCATTTCCCTCCCCTCCCCCTCAGCATAAGCACAGGGCCACATGTGAGAACCAGTAGGGCCTACATTCACTACCTAACTTGCTTATACCACCACCCCAAATTCCCTCCCCTTACCCCCCCCACCACCACTCCTGCCCCTGCAATCCAGTGGAACCACCCTTCCAGTCATATTTGCCTCAGTCCCAGCCTGTTGAGCCCCCTCCCCCAACAGACCAGCCCAACCACCTATCCACACCATGACTCCCAACCAGGGAGTTTTGTAGGGCCTCAGTTCCAGTGACAGTGGTGACAGGTCTCATTTCTAAGCAGACCAGCGTACACTTAGCTAAAATTTGCCACATTTAGGCCAGAACACAATAGGAGAGAGCACACAGCATGCATTGGAGACACTCCCTGAAGTGCCAGGCTTTGGGGAATAGGGAACACTACGCACTGCAGGGCACTAAAGGGCATCTTCTTCATAAGGCCACCCTCAAATTCAGAAGATATAGCGGACTTTCCTAACACAGAGAAGCAGGAAGAGACAGACAAAATGAGAAGACAGAAGAATTATTCCCAAATAAAAGAACAAGGCCACAACCAGAGATCTAAGTAAAACAGAAATAAGTAACATGACTGATAGAGAATTTAAAGTAAAGATCATAAAGATACTCACTGGATTTGAAAAGAATGGAACATATGAGTGAGACCCTTAACACAGAGACAAGGAATAGCATCGCAGAGATCAAGGGGCCAATAAACAAAATGAGAAACACACCTGATAGAATGAACAGTCTAGAAGAAGCAGAGGAACAAATTAATGACCTAGAAAGTCAGAGTAATGGAAAGTAATCAAGCTAAACAAAAGAGAGAAAAAAGAATTACACAAAATGAGAACAGACTTAAGGAACTTAGGGACTCCTTCAAATGTAATAAAATTCACATTACAAGAGTCCTAGAAGAAGAGAGGAAAAAAAGAGACAGAAAATTTATTTGAAGAGATAGTAGCTGAAAACTTTCCAAATCTGGAGAAGAAAACAGATATCCATATCTAGGAGGCACAGAGAGAACCCTTGACAAAAATCAACCAAAGCAGAGCCACACCAAGATATATTATAATTAAAATGGCAAAATATGATAAAGAAAAAAATTTTTAAAGCAACAAAATAAGACAGTCACATAGAAGGAAACCCATAAATCTATCAGGGGATTTTTCAGCAGAAACTTTCCAAGCCAGAAGGGAGTACATGATTTATTCAAAGTGCTGAATGGGAAAAATCTATAGCCAAGAACACTCTATCTCTCTTTCTATTCTGAGTGATAGCCTTGCTAGATAAAGAGTTTCCCAGACAAACAAAAACTGAAGGAATTCATGACCACTAAACCAGCCCTGCAAGAAATATTAAATGGGACTCTTTGAATGGAAAAGAGAGACCAAAAGTGACAGTATAAAGGTAGAAAGCACGAACAATAAAAATGAATATTTTTGTAAAATATTAGTCAAGGAACTCACATGATAAAAGGATATAAAATATGACACCAAATACCCATACACCAATACCTGACTTACATACATCCCATCACTATCCCTTACACAAAATACATACACATACACACACATCCATGATGAAAGTTCCCCTGTTCTGAGCACCTGTGTGGCTTCTACTAGCTCTAGCATAGAATTTACCTGTGCTGAATTTACCATATGAATTTACCATATGCTGTGCTATAAATGTTTCTTCCAATGGGAAAAAGTTCCCAAAAGTTAGAAATTGTGCTTTATTCTCCATTACCTATTGAATGGCTATAACAGTGTCTACTCCATGGTAGGTACTCAAAAGGTACACAATGAAAGAACAGAGAAGATGTGCATTAATAAATCCTATAGCCAATTCCAA
>CM052815.1:19095300-19249128 GCA_028533885.1 Nasua narica
CCATTGTAAGTTGAGGAAGATCTGTATTAGTTCACTCAGTCTGCTCATAGCCTGTGAGATGGATTCTATGATCATTTCTCCAGAAGAAGAAGTTGGGAAACAGAAGGGTTAAATGAATTGCCAAGAGCCTGTGTTCTAAGTCATCTAGTGATTCTCAACTCTGGCTGTGATTAAAATCACCTGAGGAGCTTTTAGTACCCTAACCCAATTAAGACAGAATCTCTAGAAATGGCCCTCGGTCGTCTGTAAAACTCCCCAAGTCACAGCACTAGGCTACCCTGCATTACACATGCAGTTCAGACAAAATGTAAGAGGGGAAATCCTGCAGGCTCAGCTCATGGCCATGCCAGGTTCTTGTTATAATGCTCGCCCCACAAGTCTAAAGGGTCCCAGGGTAACATGAAGAAAAGAAGGCCCAGCAGCAATTGCTTACTAAAGTAGTGGAAGACAATACACTTACCTTTGTTATGACTAATGGCCTCAGTAGAAAAGAACAATTAGCAGTTCCATTGGTCAGTGTTCTTTCTGCTCTTGCTCTAGAGACAACCACGAGGTAGACAATATTCTTGTCTCTGTGATCTCGATTTCCTGTTATGTGAGGTAAGATCATTTGAAATGAAGTTATATTTATTCACAGCTACATGTAACTTAATCAAAGCAGAAGACATTTAAATGAGTAGCACTGAAAAAGGAAAATAATACGATCCCTGATTAATACAATAACTAATTTTCTCTCCACTTATATTCTCATTCATTCATTTATTCAGCATTTACGGAGCATCTATATTGCCCTAGATGCTCAGCTAGTAACTTGCACTGATGAAGTTAAACAAGTTCAATTCCCCTAGATCATACAATCTACCATTAACTAAGAAAGTGGAATTTTATAAAGCTAATGACAAGGAACTACAGTCTTGATTTTTGAAAATCTCCATTCAATATAGCAACTGTTTATCAGATTCTGATTAAGTTAATTAAACATGGAAGTCAAGCAGACAGAGGTGGTACTAATGCCTTAGCAGTTTACCTAAGCAAACCCAAACCTAAGGCTGTAAAATGCCTCAGTGTGAAGAATTCAAAACCAAAGGACAACCAATCACCAACAGCCAACTGGGCTTTAGCTATATCTAATCAAATAATTTCCTTTCTTTGCTTCCACATTTTCTCCATACAAGTGCCTTTCCTACCTGTCTACAGAGTACTCCTAACTGCTTCCGCTTTGATGCTGCCCACTTAGAATAGTTTCTATTCAAATAAACTCGTAATTTCTAATATGCCTCAGTTTATCTTTCAACAGAATTTTCCAAAACTTCTTTCTGGCTTGAAGACATAGTTAAACAAAATCTAAGCAAGTTCCTTTCATACCCTAAAAGTGGTATAAATCTGGAAAGAAAAAAAAAACTTAGCCTCATTAAAATACTAAGAATATCTGATGAAATTCAGAGTATGGGTTAGTGAGAACAAATTAGTTCCTCAGGTTAAAAAAAAAAAAAACACCCAAATCATACTTGCAGGATTATATTATTCATGAAAGATCAAACCCAAAGCAGATAATAAAAGATGTATATAAATAGTTCTTAGGGCTAGAACCATACTCTACCTTCTCAAGAGAGAGAAACCTTCTGTTTCCCAACTTCCCCTTCTGGAAAAATGATCATAGAATCATCTCACAGGCTATGAGCAGACTAAGTGAATTAATACAGATCTTCCTTCATATATGACCCACAATAATGTCAGTAATTTGATAGTTTTCCAATGATTTATAATTCAAATTTTAATCATTTCATAATTTTTAACAAAATATTTCTCAACAACTCCATTTATCTCCTTTAAATTTGACTTTTATAAAATGAAGATCATTATAGCCTATGATCATTCAATCAGGTAACAGGAAAAATGGAGATTCCTTTCCCTTTTCCCTTCACTCCTACCAGGACAGGTAAAGTTAAAATCAATTTCTACAATTCAACCAACTTGTCCTTGTCTTTCTCATCTGTGTACTTCTACAAATATGTTAAAACATTATTGGGTATGCTGCTAGGGAGAAGAGAACATAATGTGAAAATATTAATTTTCATTGTAAACAAAGAACCTTTTTTTTTAATAAGAATGGGAGACGAGGAATATGTATTGTTTGATAACTATTGCCAAGGTTCCTCCCGAGTTAAGTGAGAAGCAAGGATGAATAAACTACATTCGAAAGGAAAAATATTTCTTTGAAGTGAAATTTTATATCCAAATGTCTCTTCCTACTCCTTCTTGTCTCAGATCTTCCTTAATACCTAAGGACCCTGTAGTAAGGAGAGATCTTCGTACAAACTTAAAGTATAGATGAAATAATCCTGTGTCAGATCTACTTAATTTCATAAATTCCAACTGCTGAAAGCCATGGATGGCTGGAGATGGAAAAGAAATAAGGTACAGCTGCAAGTGTCTCTTCAGTACCATCTGGTTTTCATTCCAAATTCATCAATTATCTAGTCCCTGACACCTGCTAAGCTTTCTTAAAACCTTATGAATCTACCCTGAAAGTTAACACAGATAATGTCATTTTCTGCCATCCTTTTCTTGGTCCCTTCTTCCCTAAAGTTACTTTCCACACAGTATCTTTGACACTACATAATTCCTAACTTTTGGAATTCTTTCTTTTTTTACTAAGTTTCATTACCTGAAATAATTTATAGTCCTCCTAGGAGGGTATGCCTTTATAAGATGCTCATAATTGAAGGTCACTAAGGGATCAGCAGAAAAGAAGTCTTTTCTGATCTTCCCTTGTCTGACTAAATCGGAGCATCCTAAAAATAAAGCCAAAAATACAGCTGCCATTAACCCCTCTCTGAGGGAGTCCTATTTGGGAGATTTATCCTTCACAGGCAGGGGGTGGATTTAGCTAGCAGAAACCCCCTACACTCTATGGGAGCTTCCAGCCCAGAAGAGGACTGTTCATCATCAGAATGAAAAGGCCCAATAGAATCTTCCATACTTTACCACTGAAGTTCTAACCACAACCATCCCCTTTTGTTAAGCTGACATAAACCCTTACTTCTCGAATTCTGAGTTACTGCTGAGTATTCCCATATGGGTAATCAACTTTTCTCCTGTTAATACATTACTAATTAATTCAGAGTCCCAAACACTGCACCTAAATTGGCAAAAGGAAAGGTTTTCCCGCCAAGATATTTCCACATGTATTTTTGATACCATAGATGTTTCTGGAAGAAGAGAAAGAAGTAAAGATCTAGTACATTCTTTTTTTGAGATTTTCCTAAACAGTATAAGTAGCTTACGAGTTCCCCCAAATAACATGAATTCTTGGTATTGTGCAAATATAGGCCATAGCCCAGATAATGATATTTAGATAGAGCAAATCCGAGTAGGGTATTTTTTCACTGCCCCCACTGACAGTTTTAACCACAAATCAAGAACTAGATTGAGAACCAAAGAACTAGAGGGAAGGGAGAGAATTTGTTGCCAAACCCACGTGCTGCCTTGAGTGGAAACATGCTCCTTAAAAGTGCAAATTTCATACGTGACTGCCAACTGATGAACTATTTAAAACAGCCCAATTCTAGCCGAGGCTAAACATAACTGAACCAGACAAAATAGTTTTTAGCCAACTAACACAATATGCTCATTTAAACTAATTGTTACCAATAAAACAAATTACAGAATTTGTCCCATTATTGCCTAGGATCTACTAATACTGGGAAGAAAAAAAAAACCAACATTATTCATCCGAAATTCAAATTTATCCTGTATTTTATCTATCAGCTCTATTTTTTTAGTTCTCTGGAGGATTATAATATGGAGATAGGATTAAAAGTTACTACAACACAGTAAATATCTACACCCATTTATAATATTTTCCCCTTATTGTGTTGCTCATATTATTCCTCTTTGGGGACAAGAGTAAATAGCATGAACAAATCTTTAGTAACAACCCTTTATTGGGGTAAAAATAGAAGTCTCTGTATCTAACTAGATCCTAAATCATTAACAAATATAAATAAAGGAAATTTCTAGGGCTCAAAGCAATAATCGAGCTGAAGCACAGTCCCACCTCTAATGCCTAAATAACAAGTAGGCATTTAGCAAGACTCTGATGGAGTGGGAGACAGAGCTTGGAGAACTAAATGAAAATGGAGGGGTAAGAGAAAGGTGGAGCTCGCCACCCAAAGTGTGGTGTATGGAGTGGCACAACCAGCATCACCTGGTAGCTTTTTAGAAACACAGACTCTCAAGATACCCTCAGACCCAATGAATTAGAATTGTTGTTTTAATAAGATCTCCAAAAGATTTATACACACGGTAAAGTCTGGGAACTACTCTAGATAATGGGATTCTAAATAGGGTAAATATGGGCACCCAGGGTCACTAAAAAGGGGAAGAGAACACAAAACACAGCACTAAAGCCTGTCAAATGCAGAGATTCCCTGTCTTCGCCAGTTTCTATAAGCAACAAGTAGCCCCTAGTTCCTGTGAACAGATGGAGTTGCTAAGGAGAAAGGACTTAGTTTGCTCAAGCCTCTACAACAAAAGTGCTATGACAGGGTGTCACAAGCAACATTTAGCTCTCACAGTTCTGGAGGCTAGGCATTCCAAGGTGACAGCAGACTAGATGTCAAGTGAGATCACTCGTCTGGGTTCAAAGATGTTGTCTTCTCATTGCTTCCTCACAGGTGGAAGGAGAGAAGTACCTTTCTATAAGGGTACTGATCCCTATCATGAACTTTCCACCTTCATGACCTACTCACCTCCTACAGGCCCCACCTGCAAATGCCATCACACTGGGGATTTGGTTTCAAAATATGAACTCAGTGGGGGACAAAAACATTTAGTCCATAGCAATATCCCTGGACCCTTCGGAATCAGCAAGCCTACCAAGGTGAATTAACTAAAAGCCAGCTCACTGTCATTTATATACACTCCTCTGAAAGAATCTGGGATACAACCCAGCACAAATAAAAGAGGAGCATCAGGCACTTTCTAATCAAATTTAAGCCTTGTATAAACAAGCAGATGTAATTATTCCGGATACATCAGCAAAATCTGCAGCTAGAGTGCCAAGTCAATCTTGTTTCAGTTGCATATATATTGATGAAAATCTGATCTTAACTACATTTATTTGAAAAATATATCTACTATAATATATGATAGCCATAAGAATGCCAAGGGCAGGGATATATTTAATAGGGTTTGTAATCTCATCCACTTAAAATTACCTTGGGAAACATTGCCATTTTTCTCACCGAGGACAAGAAATATCAATATGTATAATAGAATCGAATCATATTTTATTTAGATATATTCTTCTCCAGTATTTTGAAAGTGTTAGCACAGTCTTTCCTAAGCAGCTTGGACAACTTTCTAAGATATAACTCATTATAAACTCTGCCTAGCAAAAGAGGTACAGTGATCAAGGAAAAAAAAAAAACACGTTAGTTAAATCAATATATTTAAATATCTGTCCCATTTATTAGAGGAAGGTAGAGAATATGGGAAAAGTGAGTCAGTTGTAAAACAAAATCTGCTAATTAATTGATTTTTGATCATTAATCTGGCCAAACCTCTTCCCTTGTTACCGTCAATCCAGGCAAAAGGAGCAAGTTAGAATTTGATTGGATTAAAGCAAGATATGCTCTGGAAGGATTATACTCCTGTGTGCTGTGGGGCAATACAAGTGTATTAGCAAAACTGTCACAAGAAGCATGTTTCCTCTTTTCAATTTCAGTAGCAAGTGATAGGCATTTATCAAAGGAAATTGAACTGAGGCTATTGCGGCTGAATCCGAGAGAAATTAGATTCAGATGATCTCTACCAAGTAGGCCAAAACCCTATGATAAAAACAAATTATTATCATCTCTACCTTCCCTTGTTCTTTGCAGCTAGAACTAGTTCTTTAAGAGCAGTTCCCTTCTATATGGCCGCTGATCAGGAAAAAAGCTTCTCCCTAGCTTCAGGAGTGAATGTCCACGTGTCTAGGCCAACCAAGATAATTTATTTTCCCTTGCCACTGACTGGTTTAGAAATAGGTATGTGATAGCATTCTGAACAATAAATATGATTCTGCCAGGAGGCTATAGGCTTCTTTACTCTTAAGTAGAGGTAGAGAAAGAGAGACTTCTACTTCTCTCTCTGGATGAAATTATCTGCACAAGATACTTGGAATTGCCATAAGCCCTCTGAGGGCCATGAAAAAAGCTAACCTAAGAAAACAAATCAACATTGTTAAAGTTGGCAGCAAGAAAAAGTAAAAAGAACCTGGGTCCCTAATCATATAATCAAGCAATGAATAAGTCAAATCTGGAATCACCTAATTTGTTATAGAAGATAATAAATCTATTTTGAGTTTGGCTTCTTGTACTTGCATCCAAACTTTCTTAACCAACTAAAAACTCATTAGCCAGAAATTCTATTATTCATATTCTATCTATTCCAAAGAAACACATCAGGTGCAAACTCACATAGGACATTGCATAGAAGAATGACTACTCACAAAATGTGTCTTCACTCAAGCAAAGGGAAGAATGTTCTGCAAACTAAGGCAATATATTATTATGAGAGTAGACCACTAGTGTTTCCTTCTACAGTGTGAAGGCATCTGCACACCATGATACTTTGACTTATATACTTGTGAGTTAACCAATCAGAATTTAAAATACCAAGATGCTTTTCACCTAATATCTGATCTCCACTTAGTTTGGCTCTATTAAATGGTTTCCTGCACATCGTATATGATATTCCTTCAGATTGCCCATAACTATCACAAAGGACTCTGTTGCAAGTAAAAGCCTCAACTGAAATTGGCTAGAAATATAAAGAGAATTTATTGGCTCATAAAATCCAGTTGCTCTAATTGTATCAATGAGGAGTCTGGTTACTCTCTGATTCTCTCTTCTGCCTTCTGAAGGCTTTGGCTTCATCCTCAGCCTCTACTAAACTTCCTCTTCAACCAAACCAGCATCAACACATCTGTCCACACTCTTGCTTCATGGCAGAAAAATGACTATAGCAGTTCTCAATCTCAAATCCTAACGCCACAGTATCAAGGGGAAGAAAGAAATCTCCTCTTTCTCAGAAGAGTCAACAAACATCTCAAAACTCATTCACTGGCTTTGATATGTATATAACAATTATCTAGATTAAAAGGAAGGAGCACATCAAATGGTGTAGTCTAATCAGTGCCAACACCTGGAACTGGGGTGGGGTTAATTCTACCTAAACAACTTGGTTGATAAGAAAAGGGAATATCAGGCGCCTGGGTGGCTTGGTTGGTTGGGCGACTGCCTTTGGCTCAGGTCGTGATTCTGGAGTCTCAGGATAGAGTCCCACATCGGGCTCCCTGCTCTGGGGGGAACCTGCTTCTCCCTCTGATCTCTCCCCTCTCATTCTCTCTCTCTCTCTCTCTCTGTCTCAATTAAGTAAAATAAATCTTTAAAAAAAAGAAAGGGGAATATTCAAAAGGGAAAGTGTTGCCCTCTTGCTGAGATGAATAGGGAAGAATGGATGCTTGGGAGGCAAAAATAAACATCCATTATATCATGAGAAATTAGCATGGGTTATTTAAAGAGACCATGCAGGCAAATGAGTGAACTTTTATTTTACTATTCTTAAATCCTAATTTTTTTTTAAAGATATGACTTCTACCTAATGAGTTTAGGGATGTAGGGCAGATTTGATCTATGAGAAACAGACAACAGTACAGAAAAATTACATACATTACTGTACAACTCAAGTCCCAAGGTTTATACTTAGCAGGTTGATTATTCATTGAATATTTTTTTTATTTTCCCTCAAACATTAAATTCTAACTATTCTACAGCCCCACAAATCTGTCATTTGTTTTGCTTTAAAAGCACCAAGAACATAAGCCACAAAGAAAACTTAAAAGGAAGTTTAAATGTACTTTTGTCTATCATTTATTCTTATGCACAAATCTGCCCTACCCCTTTTTGTTCCTCTCAATACCTCTACATGGCCGACATCTAGTTCACTGGGGGTAGAAAAAGGAAAAGAAATTTAAAATAGAAATATTAGTTTTTAATGCCCACAATTTCCACATAATAAATTTTCTTTTCACATTAAATACTTGCAGAGTGTATTCAGCTATGCCCCATTTAGCACCACGTTATACAATTTTTAGCTAATTGTACATTGTTTCCTGTATAAGATTACCACTGTGTTATGGCATTCATCTTATTGTAAGCTTTCCGCTCTTTTGAACAATGCAGAGTACAAAACAGCAGAGAAATGCTGGATATGACTCTCATCATTACCATACGTTAGTAGTTTTAATGAGGTAGGGCTTAGTAATTCATAATAAGGATTATACAATTTTCAATATTGCAATTTTAAAAGTGGTTTAGTATCTGCTCAATTTACCGGTTATTTCAAATATGCATCACATTATAACATTCAGGTAAAAATTCTAGCTATTCACCAGTATCATGATAAAATCATCATCTGATACATTTATTCAAATTCATTAAGATGCAGTCCACATAGTCTATTGTAATAGAATTGTATTTCATTTATTTATCCATCCATTTATTTGTGCACAAAAGCACTCAGGCATATTCTAAGTCAGGTACTATATATACAAAATATAATACAACACACACTTTATCTCTAAAAAGTTCACTAACTCATCCATGTGCTCAAGCAATTTATTAACCAGGTGGATTTCCCAACTTCTCTGTGCCTCAGTTTCGTCTTCCGTCTAATGAAGATAATCATAGTACCTATCTGGAAGACCTGTGGTGACACTGAAATAAGAAAATATACATGAAGTGCTAAGAACAGCTCTAGCAACCTAATATGTACTCATTGTTAGCTGTTATTGTTAGTATTACATAAGAGAATAAAAACCACAAAAATAGTAACTAGTTCTGTTAATTTGTTCAACATATTCTGAGTGGTCACTGTGTTCTGGTCTATGCAAGGCCCTGATAATATAGCAGTGAAGGAGACAGATACATTATCTACCCTCGTGGGGCATCCAATCTAACTCAGGAATGAGAAAATCATAGTAATATTCAAAGGAAGTGTATGACATGGAGGAGACAATATAAAATATGTTGAATATCTCGTATGTCTCACATCTTGTGCCAGAAACTTTAGAGAAATTATCTCATTTTATTATCCTATGAGGTAAAGCTCAAATAGGGGTCCAAGGTCATATCATACATTTCCTAGAAGAGAACCCAGATCCAAATATAAATTAATTTTTTAATCTCTATACTATAAAGACCTAATAAATCACAGAAAGCAATTAGGTTAGTTTGGAAAGTCTTTGCCAAGAAAATAAAGAGCTTTGAAAGATACCACTTTGACAAATAAATTTGAAGTAACTAATTTAATATTCCCCAATGCGTGTTCTGTGGAGTACTATTTATACAAAATATGGATAAAATCAGTTAATGTAGAGAAGATAGCAGTGGTGGTATAGTTTCTTAATCTTGAATCTCATCGTAAAATCAGAGCAACTAGGAAAACAAAACCAATAACTCACATAAAAATCTTTATCAAAACCAAGGAGCAAAATAGCTCTATTACACAATATGAATAATATGAAAATCACCACCAACTCTAAAGCATATATCCATTATGGGGGCAAACAGAGTGAAGCAACTGATAAACCAGAGAACAGAAAAACCTTAAAATTCTCAAAAGATTCTCAGCACTGGACCAAGCTTCTAAACTATAGAGGGGTTTCACACATGCGTAGGTGATTGGAAGGAGTTAGTGGTAAAATCTGAAGGACTGAAGCTATGCCCTTCCTAACCCATCTGCCAAAACTCCCCAGGAACAACAGCAGCCAAGGAGAAACTTCTGGAAATTGATTTGAAATTAGACAAAATGGAGATATTAAAGAAAAAATGGACTATCCAGATAAAAATTGGAGAGGGGAAAAGCAAGTATAAGAATGTGGTTTAAGGGCGCCTGGGTGGCTCAGTTGATTAAGCGACTGCCTTCGGCTCAGGTCATGATCCCGGAGTCCCGAGATCGAGTCCCATATCGGACTCCCGGCTTTGCGGGAGGTCTGCTTCTCCCTCTGACCTTCTTCTCCCCTCTCATTCTCAGTCTCTCTCTCTCTAATAAATAAATAAAATTTAAAAAAAAAAAAAAAGAATGTGGTTTAAGAGTTCACAAAATAACAGAAAAGGTATTTATAGACCAGTAATGTTAAAAACAATTATGATCAAATTTCCTCTTTAAAATAAAAAAGCCAGGAAAACAAATTTTATTCAAAAAAATCATCAACAGAAAAAATTGCTGTAAAATCCCATAAAGAGAATAAGGATTTAAATAACATCATTATAATTAAGTCATGCCAGCAAGATGCCTAGTAACTGATGAAAAGTACAACACAACATTCTAATATAGAGAAATATGTAAAGAAAAACAATGTAAACTATAAAAGTATAATATAAGTAATAAATAGGGAACTCATAAATTGGTTTTAAAACTCAATAAAAAACATACATTAAAAAAAAAATCCAGGGCAGAAATGAAGGCTAAACCAAAGGGTATATAAGAGCAAATGAATGTGTGTGCATACACACACACAAACACATGCTTCAAGGGAAGCAGTGCCTGAAAAATCTTAAGAAAAATGAAAATATGTAATAAATATAAAATATTAAATAATTTGAGGAAAATATAAAATATAACAGAAGGAAAGAGAAGACTCAACACAAGTATAATTGGTTTCCCAAGGAAGAAAATCCAGGCAATGTAGCAAAGCCAGTGTTAAAAAACTCTGAGTCCAGAACACTTATATGAAATGTATAAAGAAATGGCATATTGCAAAATATATATCTATGAAACTACATATTAAAACATACATATCATACATATTTATATCCATATAGGAATATATAAATTCATTTATGTAAATATATTTATCTTTTATGTGAATAAAATATATGTTCATAGATATGAAAAAATGTACTTTCACATATAAATGAAACTACATATTGAAAATGATGAATTATGGTATAGGCCATAGTTTCAAAATAAATTCTTTAAATTTCTTTAAAGATTTATTTATTTACTTGAAAGAGAGTGTGTGTGCTCAGGGGAGCAGCGGTAAGGGCAGAGAGAATGAATCTCTAGGAGATTCCCCACTGAGTGTAGAACCCCATGTGGGGCTCAGTCTCACAACCCTGAGATCATGAACTGAGCCAAAATCAAGAGTTGGATTCTTAACTGACTGAGCCACCCAGGCATCCCCAAAACACAAATTTCTGATTCTTCATTTGATAAATCTACAACAACTATCCAGCAACCCTACAGCTAAAAAGCTAATCTCAAGGAATTTTAAAACAAACCCTCCTTTTAATTCATTTATTATTTTCAGGAAACTAGTACTCTTTTTTTTTTTTTTTTTAGGAAACTATTACTCTTAAATGTATAATTGTTCTCATAAGTCTTTTAAAATATAAACAAATTTGTTTGCTTAAAAGTCAAATGAACTCACTAATTCATCTGTATCCGAATTAGAGAACTTAAAAAAAATTCAGTATGTCTCTGGACTACAAGCTGATAAAAAACATGTAACGAAGTTCCGATGGCCTTTAAAGTTATAAGCATAAATTAAAGTAAGATTAGGTGTCCATTGTGTCTGATCTGACACTGCACACATAACCCATGAAACCTACCAATTTTCTTACGAGCACCCAAAACACGTAACATGCAAAACTCTCCAACCCTTTCAAATCATTCTATACAATGTTAACTAGCCACCCTGACCATTATTTCCCTCACTCTTAACTTCCATGGAAATTACTTTCTCTTATTTGGCCCAATCCCTCCTACTCGGTAAAACTTCTTTGAGCTGGTCACACCAAATTTTTGCCTCACACATAAAGTTATGGTTGTCCTCTGGCTCACTCCGTATCTGGCACTCTACATAACACCACTGCTTGCCTTGTTCCTCATCATCATTAGTTCTCCAGGATGATTCTTCCTTGAGTTAGGATCTTCCATCTGAAAGATCCGCCCATGCAGATCACCCAAGTGGGCAGACTGAACAGGATGGAGCAAGGCCCCATACTTCCACATCTTTCCAAAAGACCGAGGAGCGCTACAACTAAGAATCTCTCCTGCATGCAAAATAGGTCATTTTGTGTACCCTGCCATTTGCTGTGGCTATTACACATGTCCTAATTTCTCCTTTCATTCCATTCGAGGCATAAATTTAACCTCGGCATTGCTCACTCATACTTAAGACCATTATCTACATGGGAAATCCATCATCTACAGAAAATATATCATTCAGCAATATTTTTTCCTTTCACATCAAGTATAAACATCAACAAAGACTTTACTGGCACAAAAGTGTTCTGATAATTTTCTTGTAAATAATGTGGTTTAGATCTTGCCACTTTGAAAGTACAGTAAAAATGGTAAATTTGATTTGCTAACATGAATGTGTAGACACTGATGAGAAGACCTCGGGATGGTATGAGCCGTGTGCTGACATCATATTTTTTGAAAACATAGTCATTTTCATCATTTTTTATGGAATAGCTAATAATACAGAACACTGCATAGAAGAGCCCAGGATTAAGCCTCCAATCACAAATTATTTTCAGCAGCTGCTTTAGAAATAGATGCCTGTGTAAGTGATTTGATTAGTTGGACAAGTTACTTAATATTGCTTTCCAAAAGCCCAAATTACCAGATTAGCAATTTCAATAGCTGTTTTTGCTGATGTTGGTCTGATTCCATTTAAGTGCGATATAATTATCTATATACGATCAAGGTAATTCCTAAGTGTTGAGACTTAATACTTACTTTATCCAAGTACCTTACTCTGATGTTTTTGAATGAGTGCAATCTTGTTTTTTTTTTCCCCGAAGATTCTTTCAACCTGTTTGGAGAACTGAGTCCAAGGCTGTGAGTGATATGTCCAGTGAAAGAGAGAACATCAAATTACATCTGAAAATGTTTATAGAGAGAATAATTCGTAGCAGAAAGGCAGGAAGGGAACCCCAAACTCCAATTTATCCTGGTCAGTCTGCTACAATGCTGCAGGACCGTTACATGCAAGCCTGAATTGTAGGGAGCCGAGTGCGAGGCTGAGGTTTGGGTGAGCAAAAGCGCTTGTGACCGCCTACCTCAGGCGACCTGACCTCCACCCTTGTGTGCATGGAGCCATGAGACTGAAGCAACAGCAAGGCACAATTAAAGATTGCTGACAGAGGGTCGGGGTAATCTAAATAAAGACTTCCCAGGTTAAGAGGGAAGTACGGTTTGCAACTAGGACAAAAGAAATAAGGAACTATGGTTGAGGCCAAGGCGAAACTATGTGCTGCCCTAATTGTGGATATCCTGCTTTGTTACGTAACCACGCCTATAAAACTGTGTAAGCTGCAAAATAAAGTTGACATCGAGTGCCATCAGCCTTGGTGTCCCTCTTGCTCCCATCTGTGTCTCTCTTCTTTTCCCATTCCCCTTCCCTCCAGCCCTGGACGGTTGTCGTGCAGGCCGCGACACTGAATTACCTTTAATCTGTGAATTCCAGGGGGTTAACCATTTTAATGAGAGTCACGTTATTTGGTTCTGACTCTTTTAGTAGTCCTATAGAGAGAGTCTGAGACAAAATTACTGTCAAATGAAGCTCTTTTGGGGACTACCTCAAATAATAGTGGCTAATACCATTTATTTGTAACTATTTATTATGTGCCCGGCACACTGCTACATAGTGTTTTATATGTGGGTGATAGTTAATGCACATGCCAACTTGACTGGGCCGCAGTGCCCAGAATATCTGGTCACACATTATTCTGGGTGGGAAGGTATTTTTTAGATGAAATTTAACATTTAAATCAGTAGGCTTCAGGCAAAGTGGATTACTCTCCACAACATAAGTGGGACTCATCTAATTAGTTGAAGACTGTAAGAGAACCACGACTGACCTGCCTTGAGCAAGAATGAATTTTGCCAGCAAACTGCAACTCTCCCGTGGGTCTCCAGCCTGTCAGCCTACCCCGCAGAGTTTGCTCTTGCTAAGCCTCCGCGTTCACGTGAGCCAATTCCTTAAAATGTCTCTTTCTCTACACACACACACACACACACACACACACACACACACCCTATTGGTTCTGCTTCTCTGGAGAACGCTGACTAGTACAATGTGTTACCTGAGAAAGTACTCCAACAACTCTGTAAAGCAAATACTCCTGATATTCTGGAATTATCAAGAGACTAACCAAATCAAGATGATAAAGCTTCAACTTAAGTTTGTCCACCTCCAAAGCCAAAGCTTAGGCTGCTATACCGTAATGCAAATCCAGCAAGCAAATAAAGCTGCAATACTAGAATGTAAATGAATGTGAAGTAAGCAAGTATGTGGACATGTGTGTGCATGGGTATGTATGTGCATGTGTGTTCACATGTGTTTGAGCACATGTGTGCATGTGTGTGTGTGTGTGTGTGTGAGAGAGAGAGCGAGCATGTATGTGTATGTTGGGAGGGTGGTAGCTATACACAATTTAGATGAAGGCAATTTTGCTCTGCATATTTATAGTGTAAATTCCTCCATTTAAAACGGTCTGGCATTTCTTAACTGGTTGCTCTATGTTTTTTAAATTAAATAAGCATTATTAGAAGCTCCATCTCCATGTGAGAAAGTCCTGTCTTCTTGGATCTGGAGGGAAATTCTAGGTCACTCTCATGCTAATGAAAAGAAAATTATTTTTAGAGGACAGGCAGAGGATAAGTGTCAAGTTATTTAGGCTTATATCCCACAGAGTAGGGCTTAACATCTTATTCCTTTGGCACACTGCTGACATAGAGGTGTTCTCCTATCTACCACATTGTCTAATTACGTACTTAAAATTCTTCATATATATGGTATGTTTATGTTTGATCTTGATATTCCCCCATGTCTATGGGGCAGACTGTGATTCATGTACTTGTTAGGAAAGGAAGAATATATTTCTTCGCCATGCCCATTTATTCCCACAAAGTAAACCTGGGCTAGATCCAGAGGTATCAATGAGCTAATACACCTCCCCAAGTGCCCAACGCATGATTAACACAGTCAGGTCACAAAGGTACCACTTAGCAGTTCTGGAAGAAGGCCTAACTCACTGCCAGGCAGTAGTTCAGAGGCCCCAGGAATTTGGCTCAACATCATACGCAGTAGCTCTGGGAAGCACGCTAAATCATACTCGTCAAGATCTCTGCCAACAGTGAGGCTGAATGGGTTCCACAATTATGCTAAAGCCTTTCCAGGGATACCGCCTGTGGTAACAAACACATTCTTACATTTTAGAATAGAATCAAGAAATGTCAGAGTGGTATGACAATTTAGAGATCATAAATCAGCACCCTAATTTTCCAGCTATAAAGACTCAGTCTCAAAGAAGGGAAGTGACTTGTTCAAGGGTCCCAAATGGCTGTGAGCACTATTTTCCCTTCCATGTTTGATTTTGTGTTATTTCCATTGCCCCATGCTCCTCTGAATGACTCGTCTCTGTACCCACACCCTTCACAATTTGCCTTCCTGCCGTAAAAAGGTGGCATCTCCTCTCCTTCCTTGTGAATCTCGGCTGGCTCCCTGACTTGCTCTGATCCTTGTTATGCAGTGGAAGAAGGGCTGTGCCAGTTCCAAGACTAGGACTCAAGAGTCCTTACACACTTGCCAGAAATTTCAGGCTACGATAATTCAATCACAACCAGAGATTTTTGTCTTTTGTCTATTCCTTCATTACTTTTCCTAGTAACTTTCCCCAGGAAATCATGAGTTTTGTTTTGGCATTTCGAGATGCTGCAAGCATCCTTCTCTGAGTGATCCTGAGTTTATCAGTTTTATTAACAGGAGTGGAAACCCTCTTTCCTCTGATGTGGAAGGCAGAAAGCCTGCAGCCCCGACAGCAGAGCCCTGAGCCTGGTACCTCCCCGTGCACAGGCACTTGTTTTCACCTTCCCATGCCCTTGCTACAAACCTTGCTGCTCATATTTGCCAAACATCAGGGGGTTCTGCAATGTTTCTGTCAACAACGGTGGCAAAAAAAAAAAAAAAAAAAATAGGCCAGAAGAGTGAAACTCAGAAGCCTGGAGCAAAGCCAGACAGGCCAAGGGGAGGCAGAGGAATCCCAGAGAGCCATAGTCCTTGGGGAGCTCAAAATGGGCATCTTTTCCTGAGTTTTGATATATTTTATATCATTTGTAAGATGAAAATGGGAAAGGTAGCCAGAATCCACAGTTTCCTCTCTACTAGATACAGTTCTCAGCACCCCACATATCGCATCCCCTAAGGCGCTATGTATGAGTGCCTATTACGTGTCCGATACTGATGAAGAAACTGACCCAGGGCACCCAGGCAGCCACTGACGGAACGAGAAGCTTGACTCCAGGGTCCTTGTTCAACGGCCTGTGTTAAACAGCAGGCACATTTCATGGGGGTGTAAGAATGCTAATCACAAAAAGCAATGTACTCCTAAATGGTAAATAAAACCCACCGTGTTCCTCATAAGGACCGTAACCTAGGCTTTTTCTAATTATTAGTGATAAAATAGGAAACCGGACTTGTAAAATCCTAAATCCAGAAATAGGAAATTCAATCAATTCAGTCAACCAGTTGATTTAATTTATTCACTTAAAAAAAATAAACAAAATCTATTCATTTCACTAAAAAAGGAAAGGAAGTTTACCTTGAATGATTAATCAGTTCCATCAAAACAATTTGGTGGCTCAGTGTGGGCACTAGCACCCTCTTGGGAAAGACAGCAGCATAGTCTGATGCAAACAGCACGAGTTTTCATAGCTTCTCGGTAAAAAGGAGAGAGGCCAAAAGGATGCTAAAATATCAGAGCAAAATTTGTTACATCAATAAGATAGCAAATTAAAAGCTGGGGTAATAAATAAGAGAAAAAAAAGTCAGACAGCTGAAACTGGCATCGACAAGAGTCTTAAGAGCATTTCTCTGAATAGGCAGGAATCTTGTAGTTTGAACTTGAAGGACCTACAGATGAAATTAACAGAAGTGAAATTTGGAAGGTCACCAGCGCGTAAATGAGATCTCTAGTCATAGCGCAAACTGAAATGACACCAAGCAGGATTGCCATTAGTTATGTAAATGTGGATGTCTATACTGACAACCTGATTGATGGAGGTTCAAAAGGGTAAACAAGAACCAATTCAAACATTGCCAGCTTAGAAACAATACCAGGTCTCGGTGCAGGTAGCAAGGAGCATGGGACAAAGATGAATTATCTGTTAAGAAATTGAACTCAAGAAATCCTGGTTTTGCATGTCAGGCAACTCATCAGGAAATTAAGTTCCAACAAGCAATAGTCAAAACATTGTATTATGTGGGGCGCCTGGGTGGCTCAGTCAGTTAAGCATCTGACTTCAGCTCAGGTCTTAGATCTTAGATCTAAGATCATGATCTTAGATCCTGGGATTGAACCCTGCATTAGGCTCCCTGCCCTGCAGGGAGTCTGCTTCCCCCTCTCTGCCTTCCCCCCGCTTGTGCGCACTCTCTCTCTCGAATAAATAAATAAAATCTTTTAAAAAAATGGTATTATGGTGGTCATTGTGAGAACAAATGAATATAACCTATAACTTGAAATAAAGAATAACAATCTAGTATCAAGCTAAGTCTTCCAGTTTAAAATGACTCCCAATTCCTGATGTAGGCTTTCTCAACTTCTGAGCAAAATTTCAGTAAAAACTCTTATTCACAGGACAAAAAAACTGAGCTTCTCAAGGGAAGAATATTGTAAAGAAATTTAGTTCCAGCTAGGCAGTGAGCGGGGAGAAGGGCAATTTAAACACCCTTTTATTATATGCCCCACAGCTCTAGCTGGTCCTTTCCTGGCTTCGAAATAAACATAGAAAAATAAACCACGACATGGAGCCTGTTCAAAACACATATTAATACCCGAGAAACAGAATGTTGCCTGCGACAGAATGCAAAAAACTGGCCACAATCCATGACTCGTCTCTGTACCCACACCCTTCACAATTTGCTTTCCTGCCGTAAAAAGGCGGAATCTCCTCTCCTTCCCTGTGAATCTCGGCTGGCCCCTAACTTGCTCTGATCCTTGTTATGCAGTGGAAGCAATGCTGTGCCATTTCCAAGACTAGGACTCAAGAGTCCTTACACACTTCCATTGTCTCCTGGAAACGCACTGCTGCCATGTGAAAGAGCCCAAGCAAGCTGGAGGGTGGCAAGAGACCAAGTGTGTAGAGGTGAGCTGTCCCCCATGAGCCTGTGCGAGACCAGCCAGCCCCCCACTGACCTGGCGCTGGCTGAAATCTAATGATTGAGCTCAGCCAGGCAAGAAGATTACTTGCCTTGAGCCCAGCTCAAATTTCTGACCTGCAAAATAGCAAGATTAATAAATGTTGTTTCAAAGCCACTAAGTTTTGGTGTGGTTTGTTTTACAGTCTATTTGATATATGACCCGAAAGACTTCTTATTAGGAGTACAGAACCCTAATAAGGATTTATTACTAGAATCAGAACCTAATCTTAGCAGATATTTGTCAGGGTGTTCTAAATATGATACATCCACTTGTAAGTTGAGAGGAATGATGTCTTCATATTCATTGCATTAAAACCACTCTATTTTTCTTAGTAGGTATTTGTGTTCATATGTCATGGAAGCCGTTTCTCCTTACAAAGAAAGTATGAGATAAGATGGCAAGATGAGACTGAAAAAAAAAAAAAAGCAAAAAAACTAAAATTTCAATAGTGAATTAAAATATATATTGGATGCTAAATAAAACAGAACTGACCTTTAGAAAATGGATTCGATAAAATGAAAGGCAAAATTGAGACATTTAACCAGGATACAGAGGAAAAGAACCAGAAAGAAAATAAAAAACATTACACTATCAAGAATTTATATAAAACTTCCAAGGCTATGATAACTAAAACTATGAAAATTGGATAGGAAAAGGCAAACAGATCAATGGCATACAACAGAGGGTCAAGATCACCCATTCCACTGCCCCATACATGAACAAACCCTTGAACTTCGACAGAGCTGGCTTTGCTAAACAGGGAAAATGGTTAGATATTTTACATTTAAAGATAAGCATATGATAAAATTTTAACAAAAGGAAAATGTTACACACAAAATTCAGGAACTCACTGAAGTTTTAAAGCTAATGGCAAAGTTTTATTTCATAAGCTGGATGCTAAGTGCAAAAGTGTTTATTGAATTTTTAGTCTATTATCTTACATACGTATTCTACCATTATCCTATTTACCTGAGCAATATTTAATGAGCCATCTTTGAAAAAAGATATTCTAGAATAAAAAAATGTAATGAAGTATCAAGTATATATTTAGATTTTTTTTAATTTCCACTTCTAAAATTTTAACTCTTTAACAAGATCTATAAACCCATAAAAAATTAATTAGAGATACTGATAAATGTGTTAGGTTTTATGCTGGCCTGAAGTTAGATACATCTCTTTTCTTTTAATAAGTTTGTAATATACCCTAGTCCTTAGAATCAGGTCTTAGCATACCATAGCACATTTAATAATACTACTATATCTTTATCAGTTGTGCCCAACGTACAGTCCAGCACCTATGAATTAGATCAGAGTGAAAGGAATTTAGTGTAAGTGACAAAGTCTAGGTTTAGGGGAAGGAGAATTCAATTATCAAAATAAACACAACCACAGCAACTCCTACTATTTATGGAATACTTTTTATGGATTTGATACTATGCCCAGTTTGAATGGCTCAGCTAAGCAACACTTCTTCCCAAGTGATGCCTGGGCGAAACTTATGCCTTCTTTCTTGAGTGGGACTTCAGCTTTCCTAGTAGTTCTGAACAGAAAAATAATGTTACCGGTCTATTTATCAGCCAGTTGTGTGGCGGTAGCAGGTGCTTTGGAAAGAAGGAGAAATCCTTTGACGACATGCAATAAAGCCTCTCCAGAAAACAGTTGCCTTGTCTGATGACAGTTGCCATTGAAGTTGATTAAATTAGAAAACAGGCATGTAATGAACAAGGTACAGGCAAGACCCTGCTGACCCGGTTAACCAGCCATAGGCTTATCCCTTATTAGAAAGTGTCCTTGGGGCACCTGGGTGGCTCAACTGTTAAGCATCTGCTTTTGGCTCAGGTCATGATCCCGGGGTGCTGGGATCGAGCCCCGCATCGGGCTTCGTTGCTCAGAGGGAAGCCTGCTTCTCCTTTCTCCCACTCCCCCTGCTTGTGTTCCCTCTCTCGCTATCTTTCTCTGTGTTAAATACATAAAAATATTAAAAAAAAAAAAAGAAAGAAAGCGTCCTTGCCCTCCCCCTCCTAGAGTTTTATATTCTAGGAATACTAAACTGGCTATCATTCTAATTCCATATCCTGTGGTGTTTCACACCTTTGTATGTTTGGCCATGCAGCTTCCTCACCTTTGCACATCTTTCCATCATCCTCTTACCCGTCATTCCACCAGTCACAGACCCATCCCATTTGCTCTTCCCTGGGTAAATCTACCGATTATTCAAGGCTCAGCCTAAATGCCCACTTCTCCAAGACTCCGCAACAGCCCTCCCAAGAGTCCTGGTATTCTCAAAGCATTCACAGGGTTCTCCAGGTGGTTCTATTTCCAGACAATGAGCACAGGTATTGAAAAGATCCATTCACTTAACTGTTCCTCTCTTAAAGGAGAAATGCTGATAAATAATACAGAAGTAAATAAAGTAAAAATAGGAAAGTTTATCACTTTCTATTTCACTATTTACACTCATGAAATAATGTGTAACAACATTAAAATGCTCGTGAAGTATAATGTAATTAAAATAAAGTAATAATACTTGTGCAGTGGAGAGGTATTGTTTGTGAGATCCTTGACAGGGAAGCCACAACGTCAGCATGTGTGTGACCTCCTGTCATCATCAGCTAATTCCATTAGTTCATTTACAAACAACAGCCACAAAACCTTCTTATAAGAATTTTTTTTTTTAAAGATTTTATTTATTGATTTGAAAGAGAGAGACAGTGAGAGAGAGAACACAAGCAGAGGGAGGGGAGAGGGAGAAGCAGGCTTCCCGCTGAGCCTGATGTGGGACTCGATCCCAGGACCCTGGGATCACGACCTGAGCTGAAGGCAGACGTTTAATGACTGAGCCACCCAGGCACCCCTCTTATAAGAATTCTTGAAGGAAATTAATGTTATACTTCCCAACACAAAGAAGTTTAGATTAAATTAAAAAGTGAAGATTTAAATAATCTCTTGAGGGGTGCCTGGAGGGCATTATGAAAAGGAAAGGAAGGGTGAATGGGGGGAAATCGGAGGGGGTGATGAACCATGAGAGATTGTGGACCCTGAGCAACAAACTGAGGGTTTTGGAGGTGAGGGGGTGATGGGTTGGGCCAGCTTGGTGGTGGGTTTTGAAGAGAGCACAGGTACTGCATGGAGCAATGGGTGTGGTGCATGAACAATTAATCTTGTAACACTGAAAAAATAAAATAAACGTATTTGTGAAAGAAAAAAGAAAAAATAAATAAAAATAAATAAAAGAGGATGCCTGAGTGGCTCAGTTGGTTAAGCAACTGCCTTTGGCTCAGGTCATGATCCTGGAGTCACAGGATCAAGTCCTACAGGGAGCCTGCTTCTTCCTCTGACCTCTCCCCTCTCATGCTCTCTCTCTCTCTCTCTGACTCAAATAAATAGAATAAAAATCTTTAAATAAATAAATAAATAAGCACCTATTTTTTTTGAAATGTGATTGTTAATTATTTTTACCTTACTATTTATTTTGTTAATGGACTTTGGTTTATTCACATAAATCACTCACACTTGTTAGCTACCTATTCCTGAGGAGACAGTAAATCCTTTTTATCAATGCATAAACTAGTTCTGCTTGTCAATTTAAAGAGTGCACCCAGTTAGCGTCCTAGAAACAGTTTAGTCAGTTGACACATAGATGGCAACTCTTCAGCATGTACTTATTTCATATACACCAGGCTACCTTACAGTGCTTTATGATTTATAGTTACCTATATATACATTATCTCATTTGAGCCTCACGGCAATTCTACATGATAAGTATTCTCCATTTTGCAGATGGGGAAATGAAAACAAGCAGCCGATGTGGACTCCAACTCAAGGCTTCTTACTCCAATTCCAATGCGCTACACCTAGCCCAATCTTCACTTGATCTTAGCCAAAAGGCCGAGAAGCAATACACCTAGCCCAATCTTAATAATATATATAATAAATTCATTTACAGTACATATCATAGTACAGGGTTTTAAGTACACACACAAAACTCATGGTTTGTGATTGCTTTTCATTCATATACAATAGTGACAGTCACATATTCGATGAACATGTACAAAACCACTGAAGACAATGAAACAAATTCATGTCTGGGGAAGGTTAGAGAAAATCAACAAAGACAATAATACACAGAGTTTTAACTAAAAATTTATCTTTCATCTCTTCAATTATTTTCAATACCCTAGAAGCTATACTAGTATTTACCTAGTAAATATTTCACTTTTTATAAAAGCGCTGGAATAATTTAGCTTGTTTGATTTTAGTTTATTTACTAATAAATTCATTTAGCAGGTTAAACCATATGGAATTGCCAGCATTCAAATATTTTTGACCTAGAAAAACAGTAATTTCAGATGGTTCAATTTAATGTTTGTATAAAGTAGGATAGAACAGCAATATTTTCTGTCTCTCCTGTCAGCAAACAGATGACATCAAATTTGATGAGATGCCATCCAGCCTAAGACAGACTGGCAATTTCCTGAAATAGTCAGCATGCTAGTATGAGTAATAAATCTCACATTTAGCATTATTTAATGCACTTTTAAGGAAAATTTCTGAGCTTTTTTGGCCTGGCTTACCTCCATGTACCACCATAGAAATATCAGTATCATGACAGAGTGAGAACCACAGGGGTGTCAAATCTGCTACAAAAGTAGCAGTATTGGGGGAGTATTTCAAATCACATCAGTCAATAGCAGTTGACTCGGTAATAAATCAATTGTTTTCACCTTTTTGTGTATTTTATAATGTCATCAAAGAATATAAAAATAAACACTTAAGGAAATTCTGTTTGGGTCCATTGGGTTGGGATCCAGGCATGCACTTTTACAAACTTCTTAAATTATTTTGATACATGCCATAAGGTTAGAAGCCACAACAATAAATGCCAATTGAATGAGATAAATGTTGAAAATAATTCATTCACATGGGCACTCCCAGTCTGCTATGTCTGTAAATATAATTTATGAGGAAAGCTGAAGAGCAACCTGTCAGCACATATTGGAGGATCCTTGTTAGAGGGCAGTATTCAGATATGAGCAGAAAATACCAGTGTATTACAAAGCTATCTTTACATATCCAGATTCATAGTATTCTAAGCCAGAAAGTGCAGCTAGGACACAATAAAGCACTCACTGCCACTCACTTTCATTCAGAATGGACCATCTCAAATATAACCTAGTCTATATCTCTGCTGAGGTCAATGAGACTTTATCATCCTTCTCGAGTTATTTACTTACGCTGCTATACCCAACTACCACAAACTCAGTGGCTTAAAGCAATACAAATTTATTCTTTTATAGTTCCAGTTAGATGTCAATTATCAAACTGTTGGCAGGGCTACATCCCCTCCAAAGCTTCAGAAGCGAATCTGTTTCCTTACTTCTTCAAGCTTCTAGAACCACATTCCCTCTATTCCTTGGCTTAGGACCCCTTCCTCCACCTGGAAAGCCAGAAGTGCGGTCACATACCCATCTCCTCATCTCTTCTGTAGTCAAATCTGCCTGTCTTTTATAAGAATACATTACAGTTAGCGCCCACCCAGATAGTTCAGGATAATCTCCTCATCTGAGGGTTTTTAACTTAATCACATTTGCAAAGTCCCTTTTGTCATATAAAATAACATTCACAGATTCCAGGGATTAGGTCATGGATATCTGTGGTATCTATGGAGAGACAGATGTCATGGGTATCTATTCAGTCTACCACACTTCTCAATACAACTTTCCAGCAACCACTGATAATAGGTGGGAGTCTGGATGCTATGGAAGTCTGCTATGTCTATGGGAGTCTGCTATGAAACCTCATTTCCTGAGATGAAGTCTCTTTGGATTCCGAGTATGCAATTTTAGAACTCTAAGTTCTCTCATCCAAAATCTTCATTTTACAGATCATAAAACTGAAATCTCCCAGGGGCCTGCATTAGGTTTCTTGGACGGCAGATCTTCCTGGTGGCAAAGATATGTCTAGAGCCCATGCTTCTTAATAGTGACACCAATGCTCAGTCTGTCATCATCCAATGACCTAATAAACAGATACTTGGAAGGCAGCAGGATGTGGACAGCTCGATGAACTGTGATCAGCCTGCTCTTCGCCAAGGACTGAGAGACGGAAAGGGCTCCTATTGCTTGCTCCAGGCCTCCATGAAAATCCCAGTGTCCTGGAATGGGTAAGGCTTTACACAGGATTGTAGAAAAGCCAATCAATTCTTGGTTGCAAGAGTAGTTCCTACTCTAAATTTAGTCAGAATGTGAGCTTAAAGGCACAAAAGACAGCTATTTGTGGTTTTCTTATAAACTTACGTTGACTGTTTTCCATACCGATCTTGGAAGAATGATTTGCTACAGCAGAAAGAGGGAAGAGAGGAAGAGAGGTTTCCTTAGGTGGACGATAGGACAACTAATCAGTAATAGACAACTTTTTCTTCTTGAAAAACATAGGGCAGCATTTGTGGTGCGGTGGGATTGGATCTGGAAGCTGTCTGCAGAATTTGCCCATCCCGCAGGATATGACCGTGACATGGACACTGACAGCCTGGTGCTGAACTTATGCCTCTTAATTAGGTTCTGTGCCAGTGAAAGTAACAGAATACTTCCTTGATAAGAGCTTAACCCATAAGCATACAGCGCGCTTATCTAACAAGACCTCTGAAGGCAGAAATCCCAGGGCTGGTTCCAGACTGAGTGATGCCATTAAGGACCCAAGAACTTTCCATGTGTCGGCACCACCATCCTCAGCACGCAGGTGTCCATCCACAGACCAACTACCTCACAGACCCCCACATTCCTGCCACAGTGACATTCAGTCACTGCGTCTTAACAGAGTAGCACCAAGAGCAGGAATGTGGTTGGGAAAGGAATCCAGAGACAGAATGACATATATTCTTGTGTCTCTTTCATTTCAGGAAAGAAAAACTTTCCCAGAAGTCACCAACAGTCTTCTCCTGACATCCTAGTGGCCGTAAGTAGGTGAAAAGCTTTCTGAAGATCATTCACTGGTATGGGTGAACTGAATTACTAAGACTGCCTAGAGCAACTGTACGTCATCCTTTGCGCCTAAGCCCGCTGGCACATGAAGAGCCAAGGGTTCTGTAATGAAAAAGAAATCAGGAAATACTGTTGGTCAGGCCAAAATAAAGTGCCTGCCACCACCTCCATGGGTAGGCAGCGCAGAGCTGCTTTCTTACACATTATGTATTCTCGAACTCTCAGCCACCGACTGCCCCACCCTGGCGCCTCCTGGGCTCAGCCCCGACCCACGCTGGGCCCCGGGGGCAAGGAGGGACCACCGCCCAGACCTCCGGTCACAGGTCACCGCCGGCACCTGAGCGTTGGGACCCAGCCACGATCCGCCTCCACCGCCTCCGTCAGATGGTGAATGTCGGAAAGCAGATCGTCCGTTTGGTGACTCTGAGGACTGGGGGAACTGTGGGCGAACCCGGCCTCTGGATGCGACCACCTGTGAAAGACTGGAGAGAAGACCCGGGACCCAGCAGAGTTTGTTGAAGACCTCGGAGACACACCTAACACATTCCAAGACCATGATGTCTCGTTTGGGAGCGGTGGACGTTTTAACAGTTAAACTGGGTGGAGCTCTAGGAACCTGTGTGATCAACAAGCAGACCCCAAACAAGCAAATCTAGTTATCTTCGCACTCCAGAGGGCCCAAGGGCTCTGACTGGACTGGGAAGGACTGGGTGTGCCCCCGCTACGGTCAGTCCCTCCGCGGGCTGCTGGCCACGGGGCTCACTAAAGCCTTAAAAGCCAAATTGGATGTATCTTCTCTGGCCTATTGCAGAAAAGACACTTGCTGCCCCAACCAATTCCAAAGACAAAAAAAAAAGCTATAAAGCCAAGACCCCAGCTTCATTCTGCAGCTGAGTATCTGTTTTTTTCCATTCCCACTTTTGAGGACAGTTGCATGGAGTGTAACAGCTTTGAAGAAATGTGTTGGTTCCTACCCTACCCCAAGTTCAGGTTTTTAATTTCCATAGTTTTTTTGGATTTATTGTCTGATTTGCTCCCTCACAGGACATCTCTTCTCTTTTATAGTGCCCATATACTCATACATTTCTATATAACCTTACAACAAAGAAAAATAAGAAGGAAGAAAAATTCCAGGAAGAGAAATGACTTGATTTCACTATTCGTTCGTAGAAGGGCTTAACTGCCTAAAACCCCAATAACAGTGCCTGGCTGACCTCCCCTTTCTGTTCCCAAATGGGACTCATTGAAGAGTTGCCTATATATATTGAAAAAAAAATCTATGCGCATGGAGGAAAACACTCTAAGGTTTAAAAGACATAAAATATGGTATGGTAAGACCTAATTGTCAGGGTTTAACACATGTCCTGGTTGGCCTGGGACATTTCCAGTGTAACCTGTTGCCCTGTGTAAGTATGAATCCTATCCAGTTTCACTTTCAAAAGTGTTCTGATTTGGACAATAAATTATTTGATCCCTTACCTAGTACATTTTTTTAAAGACTTTTTTTTTTTTTTAAGATTTTATTCATTTATTTGACAGAGAGAAGTCACAAGTAGGCAGAGAGGCAGGCAGAGAGAGAGGGAGAAGCAGTCTCCCCGCTGAGCAGAGAGCCCGATGCGGGGCTTGATCCCAGGACCCTGAGATCATGACCCGAGCAGAAGGCAGAGGCTTTAACCCACTGAGCCATCCAGGCACCCCCTAGTACATCTTTCATGACATAGTATATGTACACATAACCAATGTAAACTTGTGACTACAAGTAAGGAAACGCAGGTCAAACTAGGTTAGGAAGAAAAGGGGAATTCAGTGGCTTCTGTTAACTAAAACTTCCAAAAATAATTGGCTTCAGGAGTTGGATCTTAGAAGCCTGTGTCCTTTCCTCTTGGTCAATGAATCTAGCTTCAGGTATAAAGAACAATCACCTGTGACAGCCCTTTTGTCACACCCTACCAGCCTGGCAACACCAGTGAGAAATGCCATCATGTCAAAGGTCTATTGTTTTTTTTTTAGATTTTTTATTTATTTATTTGAGAGAGAGACAGAGAGCACAAACAGGCAGAGGGTCAGAGGAAGAGGGAGAAACAGACTCACTGCTGAGCAGGAAGCCCAACCATGGGGCTCGATCTCAGGACCCTGGAATCATGACCTAAGCCAAAGGCACAAAGTTAACAGACTGAGCCACTGAGGTGCCCTGTCATCGTGTTAAAGGTCCAGCAGAAGACTCTCACGGAGGATTCTGGGTGGCCTGAATGGAGCCACGTGCCCATTTCTAAACGCACCAGTAGGTTCAGGAGAATAATACATTTTTAGACTTCAACCCATAGACTGAGTTCTATGTCCACCTCTGTGTTTGGGGCAGATTTTATGAAGTTAAAGGCCTTAGCTTTGCTGAAACATATGGAACAGCTTCCTCAGAGGAAACTCAGTTCTGTTATCAGAGAGCTGGAGAAGGGGAAGCTAAATAAAACAGATGTTCATTACCCACGGGGGCAATTCTTTGGCTAAATCTTTCAGAAGATGCATGAGATGATATTGCAACACAGCGTTTGTCCTCCAGCTCAGCAATAGGTCCTCTATTTGTTAAAAATTCATTATATTCATAACAACAGAACAGAGGAGGAAGAAACAGGCCTTCAACTGTTTAAACAGTCCTCTCCTGCAATAAAGCTTACTTTGGTTCACAGTATCCTACATGGCTACAGCTTATAATTATAAGAACCAAAAGTGCATGGAAAAGATGAACCAAAATTCTAACATACAGCATCAGTGCAAATTGTTTTAACAGATTCTATTTCAACAGAAATAGAATAGAAATAGAAATAGAAACAGATTCCATTTCCCCCCGCACTGCCCCGACCCCACTTTTTCTGCCTGAGTACTATTCATAGCATTGTAGGGGTATGTGGCTAAGGCCCATGTAGAGTGTTGGCCACTGTAGTATAAAGTGGTCATGTATGTGTCCAGTGGCCCCACCTCCCCTTTCCATTTTGCGTTGCCTCTGTTTTGTGGTTGCCCTGTCTGCAGAGGGAGAAATCAATCCGACACCCAAAATCAATTAAAACATTAAGACTAATGTCATCAAACATCAACAAGAGTATATAAAAGGTTTACTACTCACATAATAGGATTCCCACCCCATCCCCAGTAAAACAGGGTAAGCACCCAAGCTGGCTGGGAGCTGCTTGATAAAAGGGAGAGGCAAGTGGTTTTGATATTTATTGTGCTTAAGAGGCAGGAAGAGGGGTGCTCTGCTTGTGCCCAGAAATTTGTATGATCTGATTCTGCTTTTATATTGACTTGCTCGAATGTGAGGCAAAGGGAAAGCTGGAGGATGGTACCTTAGAACCGTTAGTGGTCAAACATCAAAACTGGAGACAGCAGACTCATTACAGGCTTGTGTCAGAATCCCAGCTCTGCCATTTACTAGGTGCATGGCCTTAAGAGACTTTCCTTCTATTTTAAGTGAAGACCATCACACTTACCTTATACGGTCGTTGTAAAGATTAATAAGTAACAGTAAAGGGCTTAAGACTATGCCTGATTCATAGTAAAAATGTAGCACATATTATTTTCCCTTCCTCCTGTGCACCTTTAATTTTTATGGTCTAGGAGGCCATTCTTGATCTTCTTTCCACAGAAAATAAATACATTCATTCATAAAGATACATAATATAATACACACACACACACGCACACACACAAATATACATATACATATAATCAAATGTATATTTGTTTATAAGAAGAGAATGCCAAGGGACATCTGGGTGGCTCAGTCGGTTAAGTGTCTACCTTCAGCTCAGGTCCTGAACCCAGAATTCTGGGATCAAGCCCCACATCAGGCTCCCCGCTCAGTGAGAGTTTGCTTCTCCCTCTACCCCTTCCCCTGCTTGTGTTTTCTCTCTTAATAAATAAATAAATAAATAAATAAATAAATAAATAAATAAGTAAAATCTTAAAAAAAAAAGAAGCAGAAGAAGAAAATGCCAAGGCAAAAATAAAAATTAACTCAAGATGATAAACAGCTAAAAGAGGGAATTTAACCCATCCAAAAGGCCACAAAGGACAAGTTGGTAGCAATGGCTTCAATTCAACCTCCACAGACATCCATCTACTTCATATATGTTAAGTGTACCATATCTCATCCAGAATGATGTCAAGGCAGGTATTTCTTTCTGTGAAGAAGCTGATAGATGGAGGTAGGACGTATGCTCTAAGAATGTAACCAAGATGGCCTTAATCTTTCCCCCAGGTTGACCAGACTTTAGACAGGCTTCTTCCTACCTCTACACCTCTGACTTCCCTTTCCTTACAGCACTTACTTTAGAAAACTTATGAATTTCTTTTCTACTCCTTTGAAATGTATATAAATAGTCTCCAAGTTTTTGTCAGTCTTACAACTCCAGAAATGCCTTTCTCAAGAATGTGTAAACCATCTCTTAAAAATATAGTCATCACTGAAGAGAGCACTCCTATCTCCCAGTTTCCACAAGAGGGCGAGACCCTTGCTCCATGATCCATGTCACGAAGATACGAGAAAGTTCAGTTTTCCTGTGCGTAAGGAGTTAACAAACACAGATGGCCTATGATCTGCTCCATCTCAGCTCCTACAAACTCTCTAGCACTTTGTTTCAGTGGAGCTGAGCTCCTATGGGTTCTTATCCTCTCTCTCCTATTGCAACAGTCATGAATAAAGTCTTCTTTATCTGTTAATCTTTGTCAGCAAGCCATTTTGCTTAACAGGTACCTTCTTTGTAGATACAATCTTATCATTGTTTTACTTTGCAGAAAATGCTTTCATGCATGATCTGTCGGCTTTCTTTTCCTTTCTCTCTCTTCATCTCTGTGTGTTTGGGAGCATAGGTCTGTACTGTGCATTTACTGAGAAAAGGGGAAACTCCATTTTCAGGCAATAGGTAGACTCCAAACAACACTTGAGTCTAAATTGCTCAAGCTTTCTTCAGTGACTTCCTGCATGAGACTCTCATGCACTGTAGACAATGAGTTTTCCCTCTTAGAGGTCAAAAGTTGCAGTGTTATTTACTTCAGTGTGAAAAGAAGAGTGTTGTGTTCTATCTTTACTAACTCTTCAGGGAGGGTGGATGGTAGCACTCCTAAGATACAGGAAAGAACTGGAGCCTTCCCCAGTGGCTCATTGAATGTCAATGCATCTGTTACAACTGAAATTCCAGCCAGGAACAATATCCCCCTTGGAGAAGCACCCCATTCTTTGTTTATTTTGACCTGCTGCTGTCATGGCAGTGTGGACATGACAACAGGTAAGTCTAAGCAAGAGGACTCAGAGTCCGGGAAAAGGATGACAGGAGAAGGAAAAAATATAGAGCGATGATACTGAGGATAACAGGTGGCTTATTTAAAAGAAAAGACAGTTAAAATATTATAAGATGCAATTTATTCCCAATAGAGTGGCCTCTATTTACACTGTAGTTTTGTATATTTTACACAATAGTTACACTTCTATTCTCTGAAATTCTATGCTGCAATTCAGATTCATAGAGCATTTTAGAACTACTCATCAACTGAATCCTATTTTTAGAGTTTCAAAATATAGTATACCTATAAAGAGATTAATAAGAGTATCAAAAATAGTTCTAGCCCTAAATTATCATACTCTTTAAAATCTAGGTTAGGTAATCCAGCTTACCAGGTATATCATACATTATTGTATGGAGCCAAGGGAAATAATAGGAATGAGGAGAGCTAGGTTTACGCCTCCTCCACTCAAAAGAGCAGAGGAATACCAGCGCGAATAACTGAAGAAGGGTGTTCTCAATAATAACAAGGAATAGAGCTCTAGGGTAGAAGCTGCTTCAGAAAGATAACAGCAATAAGAGAGGCCTCTCCAAAAACAAGGGGAAACAGCCAAGTGAGTTCAAAATATGTCTTCTCAATAATAAGAGGTATATCAATTTCAGTACTAAGGTCAGTATTAAAATCATCTTGATGTAGGGGCACCCAGGTGGCTCAGTAAGTTGGTTAAGTATCCAACTTTTGGTTTTGGCTCAGGTCATGAACTCAGGGTTGTGAGATGGAGCCCCACGTCGGGCTCTGTGCTGGGTGTGGAGCCCGCTTGAGATTCTCTTCCTCCCTCTCACTCTGCCTCTACAATGCCCCTGCCCCGCCCCCCTCAAAAAAATAAAAAAAAAGTCATGTTCATTTAAAATGGCTGAGCAAATAGTAATTGAAAATATTTGTTTATTCAATTTTTAAGACATTTTCCTCTTAAATGAATATTTAAGTGATTTTTAAATCATTTTTATATAATTTTACTAGGTCACTTTTTAAGGCTAAAAGATATTGAGAAATAAAACAGTCCATTCCTAAATACAGCTTAGACAATGAGAAACAAAACTACCTCCTCTCACAGAGCTAACTGTCTACATCAACATGACTTTATTATTCCCATGTCTTCATTAGCATAAATTGCTATTCTTTAATTCTTTGCCCAAGTAAATCACTTGGTTGCTAATTACAAAAACTTCCTGAAATATCCATCAACTCTTCAATAGAATGCATTAATAGACAGTTATGCTCTAAGAATCTTCTGAAATTCTTGCTTTTAAATCCTTGCCTTGAAGTTCCTACCAATTCTAAATTCTTTTTTTTTTTTTAAAGATTTTATTTATTCATTTAACAGAGAGAGAACACAAGCAGGCAGAGAGGCAGGCAGAGGCAGAGAGAGAGGAGCAGGCTCCCTGCCGAGCAAGGAGCCCCATGTGGGACTCGATCCCAAGATGCCGGGATCATGACCTGAGCCAAAGGCAGCTGCTCAACCAACTGAGCCACCCAGGCGTCCCACCAATTCTAAATTCTTATATCATGATATTTACTCAATCCTAATAAAGACTTCTTCAACACCCCCAACACTAACATTGAAAGATACACCTTAGTTTCTAACTATCAATAAATTCCAACCCTTCATACTCCCCTCTGAATCACTACCAAAGCTTTGGAAGTTTTGTTATCTCTTACCAAGAAAAACAATAATCTCAGTTTCACCCTGTCACCAGGTTGTGATCATTCATAAGATGACATCCAACAATGCCTCTGCTTCAGTGACTAGAATTCCCATGCTATTAATGAAAACTTAAGTTCCAGACCAGAGACAAACTACAACTCAAGAGATCAGGTTCCATCTGGCTAGCAGATTGCCATCCAAAGGAGACATAAGCAGTGTTTCAGCCTAGCCACTGTTTTTGTCTCCCTGACAAATTCTTTCTTCCTCCCTCCTTCTCATAACAGAACACTTTTTCTTGTGGAAAACCCATCCCACTGAGTTTGGCTGAGACTCTCCCTTCTCTCATTACTGCATGTGTGGTCCATGATGCCAACTGGCTAATCAGACCACTGCAAGCCACAACAAATAGCACAAGACCCAAAAGGACTCAATCAGAGGCTCTCCCATGACTACCTATTTTGGAAAAAGGATGTTGTCTTCTCTGGAATCTCAAGTTACATGACTGATTTACCTTTATAAGAGTTTCTAGGGGCCATCTTTCCTACCATACGGTGAGAACTTGTTTGAGAAGGAAACCAACACAAAGACAAGAAGATCTGAGGAAAGAAATAGACATGATCTCTGATGACTTACAAACTCCTGAATCTACCCATTACTGAAACATTGCCCTGGAATGTCTGTGTGAGATGATATCACTGTTTAAAATCCCTATGAAAATGTCAATAGGGGCGCCTGAGTGGCTCAGTGGGTTAAGGCCTCTGCCTTCGGCTCAGGTCATGATCTCAGGGTCCTGGGATCGAGCCCCGCATCGGCTCTCTGCTCAGCAGGGAACCTTCTTCCTCCTCTCTCTCTGCCTACTTGTGATCTCTCTCTCTCTGTCAAATAAATAAATAAAATCTTAAAAAAAAAAGAAAATATCAATAAATTCTTTTAGTTCAACTTAATGAGGATGGGCTTCTGACATTTGTAATCAAAGTTCCTTCTGTGATGGAGAGAAGAACAAGACTAATAGACTACTCCAACTGAAACAAAATGTATAATCCCAGACCAGGGCTATCCATGTTGCTCTATAAAATTAAGACAAGTTGCTCTGTGAGCACCTCCATGTGTTTCTGCTAACTGTGGCCTGGCTTCAATCACACCTGAAACTCCTTGGTCGTGAGCATCATGAGAGTCTAATGAAAATATTCCTGTTATCATGAACAAGAAACCTCTTCTCACATCTTGCCACTGAGAGCTTATCCACGGCTCGCTGATATGTATCCTGAGTGGCTGTCTCCTTTGTGAATCTGGTAGGTATTTTTTGATACTCTGGCAGGCATTTGTGCTCCTCACTTTGTCTAAGAACACCAGACATACTATGCTGAGGAAATGCATTGTGCTTTTCTTTCCTCTACCACACTGAAATAGCTGTAACTGCTCTAAACTAGGAGGTCCACAGGCCTTGGCATAAAATAAAAAGGAATAGCTGGAAAATTATAAGGCAAATAGTATCATTTAGTTTCGGGGAAAGAAAAGATAATTTTGGCTAAATTCTGAGATCTGAAAAAAGGAAAATATTTATTCTGGATGCCAAATACATTTTAGCCAATTTTGATTATATATATTACTTTAAGTATTCCCCTTAATGATAACTTATTTAATTGGCAGATAGTAGTTATTATCAAAAAGGTTGCCTTTAAAAAAAAAAAAAAAGGTTGCCTTTACTTCTCCTCAAATCTCTATATGGTAACTCAGCATACGCTAGGTTACGATGTGATAATAAATATCACCGAATTTCGGTAGCATACAACAAATGTTTATTTTTTATTAAAACCTATTTCCTTCTTGGGGCATCTTGATTCTGGGACTGATACTGACAGAGCAGCCTCTAGGCAGAACATTACTGGTTACTGTGTCAGACCTTGATAACACATTGGCAATAAATGCTGCTGCACATATTTTCTTAACCAAGCCTGACATTAGCGGGGTAAGGAAAGTACAGTCCTTTGCCCCCAAAAGGCAGCAAATGTTCTGTAATAGTAATGTTTACTACATACATATTGACAAATGAGAAGCTGAATTTTTAACAAATCAGATATTGCTCGAAGTCCATGTATATATCACCTAATCTGAAATCATCATAAAAACTCAATAAAAACATGCTTTAAGGGAAGACACAGATTACAAATCTGATAAAAAATTAATTAGGAATCTGTGACGTGCAATTTCATACCTATCCCAACTGAGGAGATATTTGCCAATGCCCTGGTATCAACAGAAGGACAACAGAATTTGCCACCCCAAAATATGCCATTTTGGCATAAGAATTATTTTGAGCTGATAGCAATTAAGAAGAAGCAGATATAAGAAAAGCTCTCTGCCCTCCTCTTATTTGCTTAAAAGCAGAATATAAATTTCAAAAGTATCCCCACTCCCCTCTCCACTAGGAGGAACAAAAATTAATCACTAGAGACAACTTTAGACCCTATCACCTTGAAGAATGCACTAGAGGAATCTACATAACAAACTTTACTTTTATCTACCATTACTTTTCCTTTCCAAATTTGTCACCCTTAGAAGCCTAAACTGATTTCCTTTGTTGTGTCATTTCTCCACATATTTTATTGTTCTTAACTAAGGATGCTCTATAATCTCGAGTTCTAAGCCACTGATTTGAGTTCTTCATTTTCCCCAGATAGCTCCCAAGTATACAAGAAATATATACATAAACTTCTATTTCTTTTTTGCATGTTAATCTGTTTTACATTACAGGATGCTCAGTCAGGAATTCAAAAGAGTAGAGAGAAAATTACTTTTCTCTCTTATACAACCAATGGGAAGCTAAGAGAAAAATAAACTCAACATTGTAAGTTCAGTGTTCTTACTGCCTGGCAAGGAGGATCTGGCCTGATAGGTAAGACATTTTAGAGAGTTCAATAAACACTTCCTACGCCCAACCTTACTTTGGTAAAGCACACAGGAGCAATTACTTATTGGTTAAAATGATACCATCAATAACATGTACAGAAAATTGCTGAATTACCAACAGCCCCACTGACAACCCATGAGGTGCTCTTTCTAGGCTTTTCTAATGCTGAGAAGCTGATTCTTGCAGATGATAAAAAGGTTATTGTTTTTCCAGTCCATTATCAATATAAAGATAGAAAAGATGATTATTTTATTCCTTATTATAATACTTTGAATGTGCGAGAGAAAAGGAGAAGAAAGAAAAATACCTCTTCTATTTGTCAGTAGATTTTTTACAAGAAAAAATATCTAATAAGAACAAAACAAATTAATTTTCCTTAATACTTTAATATTTAATATTTTTGAGAATATTATAGAGAAATATTTTAGAGAATATTATAGAGAAAGCTTATAAAACAACGGGCTTCCTTCAGAAATCAAATTACTTCAATAGTAATGAGTTTCATTTATAAAAATCAAAGGAGGAAATAAAATATTAGAAAGGCATTTGATCCAATGTTTTTGGTGCTCTTAATAGTTAGACTGATAACACTGTCAAACTAAACTCTTAGACAGAACCAGTCATTAAGATGCCAAAAAACCATTGATTCAGGAACCATGAGAAAGTGACAGCACTGATATGGAGTGTTATTAGGTTGCTTGGTATATTTTGCAGCCAATCTGTTCACACAAGGATTTCTATATAGACTTAACTTCATGAAACTCGCATCAGAATTCTACTTGGCATATAGTCTATTCCTCCTCTCAAACATGCCAGGTTTGACTTTAGAAAATTCAAATAAAATGTTTTAGTATGGGAAAAGAAAAGAAAGGAATTTGAACTAATATCCTAATACATTACTAGAGGAAAAGAGGATCTCTGAGACACATTAGGGACCATTAGTTTTACTTAGTACAGAAGTACATTATAGTTGTCCTTTTTGAAGTGACTTGTAAACATGAGAATTTATTTGGAAAGGGTCAAATAAACTGAGACTGGACAAATAAAATTGATATGGTAATTACTCTCACACAGCTCATCCTATCGACAAACATAAACACGGGTAGCATGATGAATTACAAGTATTCAATCACAGGGAAGCTGGCTAGATTAGCTTCATGGGCTTATTAAAATGTGTTGCTCTAATAAAATGGAATGGAATAAGTGAATAAATATTCTCCCCAGAAGCAAACATAAGTAATTTATGTAGAATATTTCTTAAATTGGTACAAATTTCAGTGTATACTGGGTACAAATTTTTCCCACTATACCTCCAATTCTCCTTATTAGCCTGTATTCTGGGATCATGGCAGGTAGGTCTAAAAGTCAGGAATACAGTAATACAGCTACTTCTATTAATGAAACACCCATTCATTCTTTTATTCATTCAGTCATAATGGAGGCTATTCCTTTTAGTTTCCAAAATTTATCATCAATAGGGGTGAGAAGTCTTATTCTATACCTTCATTGTTAAAATGGAAATTGTGCTCTACTGGGAAAGTCTCCTGATCCCAGAACATCCCTCTGTCCCCCACCCCCAACCCAAGTGTGATCTGATTGGCCGCGTTGAAACCCTAGTTATCCTTCCTAACATTCAGAAGGACTCATGTACATTCCAACTCTTCTAATCCAGTCATGCATCATTGAGCCAATCACATAAAATTATTGGGGGTCTCATTTCCTTAGCACAGTGAGAGGAATGAGATCTCCCAGTGCTGGTGATCTATAGTTAACATTGTAAATCAAATTCAGATATCTTTGCAGACATAGTGAAGGTAGTTTGTTATATATAGTCCCATTACAGGACTAACAAAGCCAAAGCGTCTGCACAACTCTGTGGGAAGGAAAACTTTTTCCTTTTTCCACCAGGGTCCAGTAGTTGGGGGTCTGCAGATTCATTGACACTAGACATAAACAAGAGGAAAGACAAGGTTTCTGTACGCATGCACAGGGGAGTTGCTCTGCCATGAATAACTTGCGGAATACCTCTAAGTAAAGGTTTAAACATATCAACTTAACAAAAGAGGAGTTTGGGTTTCTACAACTTCAAAGGGAGAGTATGGAAGATTCTCTTGGGTTTTGGAGCATTAATGAGAATGAGCAGTTTGTTTCCAAGGCAGCTGAATTTTAAGGAAATTCCCTAGGAGGGGCGCAAATGGCAGTTGTATTTTCTCCAAGGTTCTACTTCAGTCAGGTAAGTTTTCTTCCCAAAACTTCTGTAGCTCAAATGTTTCCACTTTAAAATAATCTTTATGTCAACTCTGAGGGTCTGAGAGTGTAGCACAGCTCTCTTCCCTGCAGATTCTTAGAACCCAATCCTGTCTTTATTGGCTTTTCTAGAATACTACTGACCACAAATAGGGTCTACTGCTAGAAGAAAGATTTTAAAAAGACCTTTTGCTTATACTTTCATTTGCATTTAAAAGAGAGACCAATAAGGCTGTGTAGGTGATTTGAAGATAATTACAAGGCTTCTGGCCACATTAAGTTTCAAGAATTTGTTTAAGTCACTTTTAGAAGAAGAAACAGAGGTTGAATTTAGGGGTTTTTTTTTATTATTAAAAGTTTTTCATCTTTGTGTAATTATTTGGGAAAAAACTAAAATATATTTATATACTGATGTTACCCTTTTTATAATACTGAAATTGCACTAAGTTAATTTTTCTCAGTAATATTTTAGGTTTCATCCTTATGTCTGTAAGGTTAGTGATTTTGCCAATTAGGGTTTATTCTTAGGTCACTGTAAAACTTAAAGAACACAAAAGCTTTCCTTTTCTTTTTTTTCCCCCCATCCTATCTTTCATTCCTGTAGGCCACAGATAAAGTTTTTACAACTTTTAATACATAACGCATTTGCTTTTATACTGATCAAAGTCAATTATCTTTAATCAAATCGTTTATACATAAAGCCACTTCCAATCTTGTGGAATGATTCAGGAATCAGAGAAACTGAACAACAAAAGAGAAAAATAGAAAAAGTGGGACACAATACAAAAAGCAAACTAAAATAATAAGATTCTTAACTTTCAGGTATTCAGACCTTAAACTGATAATGGTAGTTAAATTTTTGCTGAAATCATGTAAGAGGGCCGATTTAAGCCTAGAGGGTAGCAGAATATTCTCCTAAAACACGCCTCTTTGACATAGGATTATTTTGAGCTGTTTATCCTTAAGAAACTGCAGACCTGGGAGAAGCTCTAAAAAAACAGCAAGTTATTCTTTGGTGAGGGAAATTTACATTTACAAAGGAAATCTCCATTTGTAAGAGTGTCTCCCTCTCTGTACCAGGAAGACTCTAAATCACAAGAAACTCTCAGCAAAGGAGAAGGCACAGACTTAAATCTGTATAACAAACCTTACCCTTGTTACAGTGCTTTCTCTGATAACCTCCCCACCCCTACTCCCAACATCTTTCTTTTCTCTTTAGCTAAAGATGGTATTTAAGGTGGTGTTTGGGTCCAATCTTGATGGAGTTTAACTCAGTTTTCCTGCATATCTTGCTTGTATCATGACGGGTACATATTATTAAACTTCTGTCTTGTTTTTGTTGTTTTTTTTTCTGATTAATCTTTTATTACAGGGTTTTCAGCCACACAAGCTAGAAGGGTGGAAGGAAAGTTATTTTTCTTCCCTTTTAATGTTCTGCTCAGCTGGTTTGATATTCAAAATTACTGCTAAGTTTTGATCCTAAAGATTCAAGGAGATGTGGAATAAAATATTCCAAACAATGAAACTTTTTTATGAGATCAGTTTTCAAACAGGGGTAATTCTGGCCCCTAAGGACAATTAATATCTGACCTTTTTGGGTGTCACTACTGATGTGGGGAACAAAGGCAAAAAGGCAAAAATTTAATTTCCTTACAACTTACAAATCATTGACAAGTCATTGATGATGAAGGACAGTTGGAAGAAATGCAGTCAGGACAAGCCATCTGGAAACCCCACCCTCCAACCCCCAACAGAGGGAAACCACCCTCAAAAGGATTTTACACCATCCTGGAAAGAGCCCTCCACCCTTTCCCATGTGATAGGGAGATGACAAAAACCTTCCTGGGCGACGGGGCACGGAGGGTTAATCAGATTAAAACAGCCAACAGACAAGTCCATAAAAACTCATAGAAACTCCAGTAACAAAACTCTTGGGTACCCTCTTCTTCCAGAACTTTGTATTGTTGCTCAACAACTTTATTATTGCTCAATAAACTTTGCTTTGCTGCCCACCACTCTTCCTCTGGTCGGCCTGTTCATTCTTCAAAGCTTCATGACCAATAACTGCGAGCACAGAAGGAAAAGAAATTTTTTAACACTGAGACTGGCACTGACCTTCCTCTAGGAATTCAACTGCCTCTATGTTAATACTTTGCTAAGGGCAAAAGACAATCTTAGTTTAACACTATCCCAACCCCCCAGGATCCTGTGAGTCTGCATTAACATATAAAAATTCCTTTAGGGATAGAGGAAACATGTATCAACATCATAAAAGCCATATATGAAAAGCCCACAGCGAATATCATTCTCAACCAGGAAAAACTGAGAGCTTTTCCCCTAAGGTCACAAATATGGCAGGGATGTCCACTATCACCATTTTTTTTTAACATAGTACTAAAAGTCCTAGTGATAAGGGAACAGAAGGCAAGCTGTGGACAAAGCAGAAGCTGACACCCCACAACCCCGCATCCCCCATCTCCCATATCAGATGGGATATATGTGGCATCCCTCATGCACTCCAGGCTGCCATAAACTAAAGAAACTAAAGAAAGGAAAAACAATTAATTTACAGACAGCATAATCCTGCAAGCCATGAGTCTCCCTCAGTTTACAAATGTTTTAGGAATTTATAAGAACAATGCATTTCTATCAATAACCTACCTTCCAGAAGGAAATGTAAATACAATTAAATGTCCTTATAATCTGGAACCCATTGACAGATACTTAAAGTGAGCACAGTGTAATGTTCCTCCAGGAAGCTCCCAATTAAATTCATGTTAATGTCTTGCTAGAGGGAAAATGGACAATAGCAAGGACTCTGGTATCCTGTGAGTCTTCTTTAACATACAAAAATCCTTTTGAAACCTCCCTTTTTCCTTATATCCCCATAGTACATAATCAGCCACTCCTGACAACCCTGGTACAGCAGAAGCCCACTGGTCCTGTCCCCGTGCTATAGGAAACCACCATTTTGTACCAAAGACATCTCAAGAATTCTTTCTTGGTCATCGGCTACAGAACTCACCCCACTGAACCTCACCTGTATTCCAAAACCCCATCATCAGCCTCAGCAATCAGAAAACAACAACAACAAAAAAATAAAAGGCAACCAAATTGGCAAAGAAGAAGTCAAACTTTCACTCTTCACAGATGACATGATACTGTATGTGGAAAACCCAAAAGACTCTACCCCAAAATTCCTAGAACTCATACAGGAATTCAGTAAAGTGGCTAGATATAAAATCAATGTACAGAAATCAGTTGCATTTCTATACCCTAACAATGAGACAGAAGAAAGAGAAATTATGGAATCAATCCCATTTACAACTGCACCAACACCCAAAAGATACCTAGTAATAAACCTAACCAAAGAGGCAAAGGATCTGTACTCTGAAAATTATAGAACACTCATGAAAGAAATTGAGGAAGGCACAAAGAAATGTAAAAGTATTCCATGCTCATGGATTGGAAGAACAAATATTGTGAAAATGTCTGTGCTACCTAGAGCAATCTATACATTCAATGCAATTCCTATCAAAATACCATCAATATTATTCACAGAGCTGGAACAATCCCAAAGTTTGTATGGAACCAGAAAAGACTTAATAACCGGAGAAATGTTGAAAAAGAAAACCAAAGCTGTGGACATCACAATGCCTGACTTCAAGCTATATTACAAAGCTGTAATCATCAAGACAGTATGGTACTCGCATAAAAATAGACACATAGATCAAGGGAACAGAAGAGAGAGCCCACAAATGGGCCCTCAACTCTATGGTCAACTAATCTTCAACAAAGCGGGAAAGAATACTGAGTGATAAAAAGACAGTCTCTTCAACCAGTGGTGTTGGGAAAACAGGACAGCCACATGCAGAAGAATGAATTTGGACCATTCTTTTACACCATACACAAAAATAGACTCAAAAATGTATGGAAGACCTAATGAAAGACAGGAATCCAACAAAATCCTAGAGGAGAACACAGGCAGCAACCTCTTCGACCTTGGCTGCAGCAACTTCTTGCTAGACACTTCTCCAAAGGCAAGGGAAACAAAGGCAAAAATGAACTATTGGGACTTCATCAAGATAAAAAGCTTTTGCAAAGCAAACAGTCCACAAAACCAAAAGACAATGGACAGAATGGTAGAAGATATTTGTAAATGTCTTATCCGATAAAGGACTAGTATCTAAAATCTCTAAAGAATTTATCAAACGCAACACCCAAAAAACAAGTAATCCACTAAAGAAATGGGCAGAAGACATGAACAGACATTTCACCAAACAAGACATACAAATGGCTAATAGACACATGGAAAAGTGCTCAACATCACTCAGCATCAGGGAAATACAAATCAAAACCACAGTGAGATACCACCTCACACCAGTCACAGTAGCTAAAATTAATAAGTCAGGAAACAACAGGATGGGGAGAAAAGGGAACCTTCTTACACTTTTGGTGGGAATGCAAGCTGGGGCAGGCACTCTGGAAAACAGTATGGAGAATCATCAAGATGTTGAAAATAGAGCTACTCTATGACCCAGTAGTTACACTACTGGGTATTTATCCGAAAGATAGAGATGTAATGAAGAGAAGGAAGAGAAGGGGCACATGCACCCCAATGTTCATAGTAGCAATGTCCACAATAGCCAAACTGTGGAAAGAGCCCAGATGTCCATCAACAGATGAGTGGATAAAGAAGTGGTGTGTGTCTGTGTGTGTGTGTGTGTATATATTGTGTGTGTGTATATATGTATATATATATACACACACACACATACACACACACACACACAGACACACACACACACATACACAATGGAACATTACTCAGCCATCAAAAAAAAAAAAGAAATCTTGTCGTTTGCAATGACAACATGTATGGAATTAGAGGGTATTATGCTAAGTGAAATAAGTCAATCAGAGAAAGACATATCATATGATTTCACTCATAAGTGGAATTTAAGAAACAAAACAGAGGAACATAGGGGAAAGGAGGGAAAAATAAAAGAAGATGAAATAGGGGAGGGAGACAAACCATAAGAGACTCATAATCATAAGATCCAAACTGAGGGTTGCTGGGTGGGGATGAAGTAACTGGGTGATGAACATTAAGGAGGGCACAGGATGTAATGAGCACTACATATTATACAAGACTGTTGGAATCACTGAACTCTAACTCTGAAACTAGTAATACACTATATGTTAATTAATTGAATTAAAAAAAATTCATTAGAAACTTCCTTTATCTCTACACTTCCCCTCCCCTTCCCCACCCCTACCAAATACATGTTAGCAGTCATCTTCCAAGCATACTGCACCCTGATATACATCTGAAGGGTCTCATGACTAAGGTTTTATTAGATGATAATAAACGACCTTTTCTTAATAGCTAGCCCCCTCAAGGTCCTGGAAACCTTGCTCCTAAAATTCCTTAGAGACTTATGCTATCCCTAACCCCCTCCTAAATTAAAAGTATATAATCAGGTACTCATCATAATCCCACTGCAGTTCTTTCTGCCCACAGGTTCTGTCCCCATGCTTTAATAAAATGAACTCCTTGCATGGAATCTCAAGAATTCTTTCTTGACCATTCGGTCTGAATGGTCCATCACTGGTGGGGCCATTGATGGGAATGGTCCCATTGATGGGAATGGTCCCACCATTTCTATATCAACTACTAGGGAGGTTCTACTGAGATCTACTAATAGAGACCAGGGATGCTGTCAAACATTCCACAGTACACAGGACCTCCCCTACAAAAAAGAATTACTTGGCTCAAGATGATCTATCACAGGTTGAGAAACCCAGAAATACCTTAAGAATATAAGGTTTGATTTACAGACCCACACAAAATGGGTGCTATTTTGAACTCCAACCAAAAAAAAAAAAAAAAAAAGTATTCTAGTAGATTCAAGTTATGAGGAGTTTGGGAATGAATTTTGTTTTGTTTTAGTTGTTTTTTTGCTGAAATGAATAAACAAAATCTTTAGGGATTAACCACATGGTTTCAGGAGATCTGAGTTCATCTACATATTGGGCCAAATTCTTACTGCTCACCAGCTGGTAATTTAAATCCTGGACCTCCCATCTGTGAGAAAAAAAATTTAATTAAAGCTGGTATCTTACTCTTGAAAAGTGAATTTTGAAAAATGTATAGTTGATGCTACATAATGGTTTATATCCACATGGAGCAAAATGATTCTTCAAGAGAAAAACACATCTAACAGTATCAAATTTATATCAAAGGGCACATAAGAAATTCTGAACTTGATTATGCTTCTGAAGACTGTAAAATCACATTCCTAATAAATGAACAAATCAGGGCATTAATTGAACCACACCTCTACCTAAACAAAATTTTATAATAGGTACATTCATCTTTGCAATGAAAAATATAAGATACTATCTTTCTAAAATACAAATCTAAAAATGCTATTTCTCCAATATAAAAGTCCATACTGTTGCCCTGCCTAAAAGACCCTTTACAAAATTATTTCACATGATTTCTCCTGATTTAAATTTTTCCTTTTTTCTCTTATCCATGTCCTAATCACAAATTTTTGTTCTTTAGTTCTTTACTGGAAAGGAGGCAAAGTTTTATCTCTACCCTCTTAGAGCATTTGGCTGAGGCTGAGAATTAAATTGACACAGAACAAATTAACAGGAGAAAAACCAGATTTATTTAATATAATTTTTATGTGACATGGAAGCCCTCATAAGGATCTGAAGACCCAAAGAAATGGCAAAACCTAAATGCTTTTACATTGAACTGAACAACCAGAGGCAGTGAAAAAATAGCTAAACCGTGGGACGGTAAAGGAAGTTAAGAATTATTTCAACAAGTTCTGTTTGTACAGATGTTTCTGGGCTTCCCATTCCTATCTCTGATGGTAAGAATGTTACTTCCTTCCTATATAAAGAGGACATCTTCCATATGGGAGTTTGTTTGTTTTATTTTGTTTTCGTGATTTCTTTATTTCTATTAAAGAAAGGAAAAAGAGAGAGCAGGAGCGTGGGTGGGGGAGGGGAGAGGAGGGGAGAAGCAGAGGAACCAGGAAGAGTCCAAAGCAGCCTTCCTGCTGACCACAGAGCCCAAGCAGGGCTGGATCTATGACCAGAGATCACAACCCCAGCTGAAACCATGAGTCAGACACCCAACCAACTGTGCAACCTAGGTGCCCTCGTATGGGAGTTTTATCTCCTGCTTTCCAGAAGAAAAAGGGGAATGACCAGAGTGCCCTTTCTTGCATGTGTTGCTTTTTAAAGTGTCTTTAGATCAAAATAACTTTTATGTCAAAGCAACATATTTTGGGATAACATATTTTGTCATCAAATATCTTATGCCCTGTCAGTATTTTCTGCCTTTACATATTTTGAGCTAAAATATCTACTTTCCTAAGACAATTTTGGACTCTAGTTTTCTGCTCACACATCCTGTCTTAGCAAATCTTCCAAAGGTAACCCTTCTATTTCCCTTCAATTGTACTGAGTCACATTTTCCTTGAATGTTTAAATCTGGTTCAGTTGACCATCATCACAAATTAGTTTCTAACTATTTGTAACTATTTATGCACATATTCTTGACAGATCTACATGTAACTACTACACATAGTAGACATGAAATATACTGTATTTGATGAACACATGCATGAAGAAATTAATTTTGTGACAAAAGTTTCAATGACTATATTTTGATCTTCCTTAAGGTATTTTATAAGAATTTTACAGACACAGGAAGGGACTTATTACTTCAGGAATGGGGGAAACATAAATGTTTTCAATTAATAAACATCCATTAAATAAACATGAATATATGATCACTAATTACAACAGTGATACACAATTGAAAACCTAAAATATGTTCGACACTTAGTAATTCTGAAAGTATAAAATATGACCTCTGACTTTAAGATGCCTAGAGTCGAGTTTAAATACAAGGTAGATACAAGATGGGAAATACAATTAAATGGAGACAACCCAAAGTGTTTTATCAGTTCCTGACATGTATTTGTGCCCAATGAATATTATCTTGATAATAAAGATGATGGTGGTAATGATGCCAAGCATCGAATGAGTTGTAAAGACATCAAAACTCTTATTGGCATTAAGAAAGAAAGAACTTGTGAGCAGATACAGTATGCTAAGTAGTAATAAGAAAGATAGGAATTAGATCAATGGAAAATAAAGAAAAAAATTGTGTAGGTAGTTGGTACATAATCAATAGCCATAAATAAGAAGAAGGATTTTTTTATGAGTTAAGCAAGAAAAAAACCATTGTCTAGGGTAGCAGTAGTTTAAAAAAGGTAAAAAAAAAAAAAAATTTCTTCTTCAAAATTACTGCTAAGATTTGATCCTAAATATTGAAAGGAATGTGGAACACAATAGTCCAAACAACAGAATATTTGTCAGTGGTTCTCAAGCAGGGGCAATTGTGGATGCCAAGGACAACTAATAACTAGAGAGACCTTTTTGGGTCTCTGTGAAAAGGTGTTAGATTGAAGAGAGACCAGAAATAGGTAACTATTAGAAGATTATTTACATATAAATTAAGTAATATAGTACCATTTGAGTAACTATTATATATTAGGAAATCACTCTAGAAAACTAAAAATATCGATATATGGTTATTTCCCAAAAAGTCTATAATGTTTCTTTTTTTTATTTTTTATTTTAGTAAATAATGTTTCTTTTTTTTTATTTTTTATTTTTAGGTAATCCCTACACCCAAGGTGAAGCTCAAACTCACAAGCCCAAGATCAAGAGTTGTATGCTCTGCCAACTGAGCCAGCCAGGCACCCCTAGCCAGTCAGGTGTCCCCGAGTCTATAATGTTTCCGAGGTAAGATATTTAAATACAAGAAATAGACCTAGAATGATATAGAATTTCAAATATGATATAGTAATACCCTTAATTAAAGAGTGTGTCTAATAAGTGAAACAGCAGAAAAAGAACGTGGAAGTTACTAGGGAAGACTTCATGAAGTGACTTGAATTTGTTCTGAAATGATGAGTAAGATTTAAGTGGCCCAAAAAGAATGGAAAAAAAAAGCATTTTGATGGAGACATATCATAAGCAGAAGTGTGGAGAAGTGAATGAATATAATATATGCTTAGGACAGTAAGTGTAAAGAATGAGTAGATAACAAATCTGTGTAGGAGTTAAGAGAAGGGTGAAAATAAAAATAAATAAGGTCTAATCTGAAGTCCAAATGATCAATATGCGTTTACTATCAAATTCACTTAAATACTTGATGCCAGGCATTGCTTGAAAATTATACATGTGGGTTTATTTAGTACTCATAACAACCCTGTGTAGTAAGTAAAATCCCCAACCTACAGATACAGAAACTGAGGCCTGTAAACCTTAAGTAAGAAGACAGGACTTGTGGGGTTCCTGGGTGGCTCTGTCAATTGAGCGTCTGACTTTTGATTTGGGGGGCTTGGGTCATGATCTCAGGGTCGTGAAATCGGGCCCTTTGTCAGACTCTGTATTCAGCCCGAGTCTATTTGTCCCTCTCCCTATGCTCCCCTCTTTTCCTCTTCCCACCATGCTCATCTCACGCTCTCCTTCTCTCTCAAATAAATAAATAAATAAATAAATAAATAAGGTCTTAAAAAAAAGCAAAACAGGACTTCAGGTAACATTTAACATTTTTGAGCCCCCACTGTGTGCCCAAAATGCCAGTTATTAAATATATATACGATATGACATATATATTATTATAGAGTCAATATTTGAATTTAAATCCATTCCACTCAAAAGACCCTATGCTTTCCCTACCCCCAATGTTGCCTCTGTCTTTCTGGCAACCTGAGGTCCAGCAGAAAATCTTGTGGAAATGAGTGACAGGAAGACACCATGGTTGAAAGTCTAAGTTCACACAACTATCACAAGTTGCCGAACACATGTTTCTTTGAGCTTTTGGTTAACATAGTCATCCCTTTTCATTGCATCCTTTAAAAAAGTCTTTTTTTAGTCATAAGAAGCAGTTTCTAAAACTGGAATTATAAGCGGGGCCATAAGCCAGTGCTTTGCAATTCAGATGAAATCATGAGAAGGCAGCTCCGACCTTCTGTCTTAGACTTCTCATGGGGAGCGCGGCTGGGACGCCACGGGATTCAAACCTGAACTGAGACACATCAGAAGGAGTGAGATAGTGGGGACACACTGTAATGGTTTTAGGGAAAAAACATATTATCACCTCAGAGCTATGGGCAGAAAACCATAATGGACTTAAATGAGATTTAAATTAACTGGATACATGCTTGCAGTGACAATTATAAAGACCTTCAAGCTAACAAGAAAATTAAGCCAGAGAATGGCTCTGTCTAAAACGTCCTACCAAAAAAAAAAAAAAAAAGGCATCTCTCAATAGAGAAAGATACTGAGGGTTTGCAGAGTATGCTCCCCCCAAAATATGTGTATTGATTATTTTGAAGTATAGGCACTTGAAAAATAGCAAATGGAAGGAGATATTATCTCTGAACTCCTCTTATTGGCTAAATATAGGTCCTTCAAAAGACACTCAGTAGTCATAAATTCCCTCCCCAGAAGTTTCATCAGTCAGAGGGGATTGATTTTTATCACAGGAGACTAGAGTTCCATAACCCACCCAGAAAAAGATTTTGTCACAAACTATCATACCTCTCATCCATTATTCTAAGGCCCCATTAGTCATTCCTAAAAATCATTTTCTCTCCCCTAAGAGGCCTATATCTGTCTCCCTCTTTCCATATTATGATGAAATTTAGGGACACTTGGGTGGCTCAGTTGGTTAGGCATGCCTTCAGCTCAGGTCATGATCCTAGGGTCCAGGGATTGTATCCCGCATTAGGCTCCTTACTTAGTGGGGAGCCTGCTTCTCCCTCTGCCTGCTGTTTCCCCTGCTTGTGCTCTCTCTCACTCTCTTTGATAAACAAACAAAAAAATAAACAAATAGAGATAGATAGATAGATGATAGATGGATAGAATATAAGCCATCTTGGAGAGTTACTCATTTTTCCCTGAGAATCTCCTATGTTATATGAGGTATACATGTTAATCAACTCCTGGTTCTTTTTCTCTTGTTAATCTGTCTTTTATTACTAAGGTCTCAGCTAAAAACTAAAAAAGATAGAAAATTACCTTTCCTCCCCTACAATATCTATATCTACACACACACACACACGCACACACACACACGGTCACTTGCTGCTGATTCCACTACAAAAATGATGCCTTACAAAAGGATTATTTTAAAATGCATACACTAATTTCAGCCAAGCCAAATATAGCCACAGAAGCAGACAAAAAGCTACTGAGTCAAATACACAATAAGATTATTGACTTATTCAACTGACTCTTACGGGATGTTTGCCTTCAAAGTTCAAAGTTAAGCAGCTAAATGTAGTGGAAAGAGCAGGGGAACTGGAATCTAAATGGTATTCATCAACCACTTGCTACTTATGAATCACAGGAACTTATACCAAGTTACTTATTATCTCACTTTCACTTTTCTAATCTATAAAATGAGGTATAATTACTGAGTTGCATGATTTTTACAAGCAATAATTGAAATCAAGTGAAGGGTACACCAGAGAGGCTATTTAAGAAAAACTAAGTCTAGGAGCGCCTGGGTGGCTCAGTGGGTTAAAGCCTCTGCCTTCAGCTCAGGTCATGATCTCAGGGTCCTGGGATCGAGCCCCTCATCGGGATCTCTACTCAGCAGGGAGCCTGCTTCCCCTTCTCTCTCTTCCTGTCTCTCTGCCTGCTTGTGATCTCTCTCTCTTTGTTGAATAAGTAAATAAAATCTTTAAAAAAAAAAAAAAAGAAAAACTAAGTCTACTGACCTTGTATCTGGCTGTCTTATTGGGAGGCCTAAAAAGCAGATCCTAAGACAGAAATTAGAGTGTAAATAATACTCTGGGAGGCAATGCCTGGAAATAAAGCCAGGGCAGGGGAGAAGGAAGGTGGGGAAAGAGACCAATAAAGGATGTGCTATCAAACCATCACACTTTGTATAAATGGGGCAAAATGCCACTGTAGCAATCTGGGAGACAAAGTAGAACACACCTTAAAGTTATCCTAAATGAGGGGCAAGGAAGTTGGAATATTTATCCACTACTTTCCATCTATCATGGGCTAAAGGGTGCTCACTTAAGCAATGCATTCCTGACCTACCATATACACTGGTCGGTGGTGCTCCCCTTGACCAGAAAGAAAGGGTTGTCAGGCACACAGAGTCACAGGTGTTGACAGAGTCAAACTCCTTTAGAGAGGAGAGAGATGAGTGCCAAAAGGATGTGCATCAATGGCATCTATTAGAAGGATAGAGAGAATCCTATCTTGGGGATGCACTTGGCTGCTGGCCCATGTAGAGCATGTGGGACTGATTTTGGGACTGGGAGTTCAAGTTCCACTTGAGAGGGGACATCACTTAATAAAAAATCTTTAAAAATACATATTTTTAAATACAACCCTTTCCAAGAATGTACCAAGATTCAGTCCTCATCACTTCAGTTTGACTCCTCTAAATTCCATGTGTATCGCAACCATAATGGTTTTTGTTTACTGATTTATCCCAAGCTCTCTAGAAAACGGTACCCATTTCATAGGTATTTTTATTCATTTTATAATAAATAATATTTATTCTTCACATATTAAGAGCCAGGCAATGTGATAAGTGACATAGATACAGTGTTGGTATATTATTTCATTCAATCTTCATTACTTGCCTATTATCTCCATCAATAGAGGAGAAAAGAGGATGAGAAAAAATAGAAAAGAAGCTTAAAGCCACACAATAAGTCACACTGCAAAAATACGTGCTCGATTACCATAACACTGCCTTCCTCCCAAAGCTCACACCCTTGCAGACTTCGTCCATTTTTATACCTTTAGCCATCACCTTCAGTGGGTGATACCAAAATCCAATCTCCAGTCCTTCTTTGGATATCACACCATTCCCTTAAATCAAACCTCTCCAAAGTGAAGGCCTCTTCCTCCACAAAATTATTTTGTGGACAAATGGTGTGGAAAATATGAGGTTTAAATCCTCTGAGTCATCCCTCACGCTGCTCGCGTGCTCAAGAACAGCATTCACAAACATATTTGTTTGTACCGACACTAAAAGGAATCCTTCCATTGAGTCTCTGCTAGGTACTAACAACTTAAATGACTTGGGTCTTATGAAGAGTCCTCTTCTGAAGATGTATATAAAATCAGAGGCTGATTTGGGCACAAATATCAAGAAGGAGATAATAATTAAGAACCACCATGAGGTACGAAAGCAATGATGTATGAAAAGGCGAGATGAGAAGATTATAAAATTTTCTGAGGTCTTTTGACTCCCTTTTCTCTGCCTGCGAAGGGCCCACAATTCCAGTATAGGAATCCTTCTTAAAGAGAACAATCTGTTTTATTTGCACATCATGGCTGTTAACGACCCTCTTGGAATCCCTGCTAGAACAAACTCTGTTTTCCAATAAGTAGCAATGAGTAAATGGAGGCTAGGTTATTTCGTTACTGCTCTAGGCCTAGCTAGAACTGCCTTAGTTCCCAAGAAAGTTTGAGACAAAGTCTCTATTATTTGCCAGTCTCTTTTCAGGCTTAGATGTTGGAGAAACATACTGATTCAAGCTTTGTGATAATTTAATAATTGAGAATTTTAGATCCAAAAAGGCCTTTAAATCCCAAATATAAATCTACAAAATCATTATTTATCTCTCAAATAGGGACTGGGGACAATGCCATCGGGATGAGACAAATGGCAGTAATGCAATGTTGTGCGGGTTGAGGATTATTATTATGTATATATATTGTCTACAATGAGATGGGAATAGTCTAGGTGTAGCGGGTATAGAAGTAAACAAGATATTAAGCGGCATGTCTCTGGAGGGGTGTGTGGGCGGTAGGGGTTACAAAGCCATTTGTTGTCCTTGACAGAGGTTGAAGGCTACATTAAAATGGTCAAAGACCACTGTTGTCTGTCTTATCTTTAGAAGTCATAGAATTATCCAAGAGTTACTTAGGATCTGCTAAATGAAGGAGGCCAGGAATCTGCTGACCATTATAAGAGGCTCGGTCTAGAAATGTATGCCTTTTCCTCTGAAATGGTGATTAAATAGCTCCAAACACAGGTGATCACATAATCTATCAAGAGGGTAAGTAAAGCCATCTAACATCCAAATCTCTCAGAGATTCCAGTCTGACCATGCCTTGATATTAGGGAGGAAAGAAAATACAACATAACCCAGGCTTTCACTATAGACAGATGCCAGACAAGCCTCTAGGCTCCATGTTGCATCAAATCATTTTCATTCACTGCTCACATCTGCAAAGTACTAAGCCTTATCGCAAAACCCCTACTACAAGGACAGCTTCATTCATATTCCTTATCTTGGAATTTATTCCACATTTTACCTTCATTTTTAAACATAAAAAATTATTACATGACAAATGGATGTTACAGAGATAAATAGAGCATATGTCATTTTACCTTCCAACAAAAATTAGCAAACGTTGACATTCTATTATGTTGGCTTCAGATATTTTTAGGGAAATAAAATACAGGTTCATTTGGGGCACCTGAGTGGTTCAGTGTGCTAAGACTCTGCCTTCGGCCCAGGTCATGATCTCAGGGTCCTGGGATCAAGCCCGCATCAGGCTCTCTGCTCAGCAGGGACCCTGCTTCCCCCTCTCTCTCTGCCTGCCTCTCTGCCTACTTGTGATCTCTCTCCTCTCTGTCAAATAAATAAAATAAAAATCTTTAAAAAAAAATACAGGTTCAGTCAAAGTCTCTCGCATAATTCTTCCAAATACAATTCCTTTCTTCCCTCTCTGGAACCATCACTATTGTGAAGTCTACATGCATCCCTCCTACCTTTTTCTATGTATTTTTGTATCTATAAATAAGTGTAATTATGTTGTCATTTATATCTTACTTAAAATGAATATATGGGAAAGTATGAACATATGAAAGTATCAGCTTGCTTTTTTCACTTCAGTATTTTGAGATCTATTCATGATGATACCTTTGGATCTGATTTTCCTTTTATCTGCTTTATAGTATTCCACCCACTGGGTTTACGGAACCAAAAAAATCCTTTACCATAGTCCCATACATTCCAATGTAGCTCCATATAATTTTCCAGCAAGATTTTATTCATTTTTATTCTGTTGTTTTAAATGAGGTGGGAATTCTACCTCCTATGGAATTTAGCATAGAAAATATTACGTGCTCATAGTGAGCTACCAACTAGGAACTAAAGGGTGGATGGTCAAGTCCCAGATTTACCTGTAACCAATTATTTTAACATGAGTTTGTCACAGTCGACTCTGGACCACAGTTTCTCACCTGTGTGTTACTTGGAATGATTGGGTGTCAGAGGAGAAAACCAGAACAGTCAAATTTCCCTTCATTTTCTTACTTCATCCTTCTGAGGTGGTAGATGTAAAATTTCAGAACCAATAAAGCAGAGGGGAGTAAAAATGAATAGCACTCTCAAGTAGAATTTCCTGGCTCCACTTAGGGCTAGAAAACGAAGACTAGGGTTGCTATTATTTACACTTAACAGCTAATATAGACAGCCAGCCTATATCATGCACAGATGGAAAGGCATGTGATATGAAGGGTGTGAGGTCACCCCCCAACTCATACAAATACAACGCAATACCACCACCTTACCTCCCATCAGCTCACCAGAGGTCTGAGTTTATCTTTCTCTAGTAATGTTTAAGTAATGGCAAAACGGAGTATAATGGGACACTGAATGGCTGCACTACACGATCTTAATAAAGTATTCTTTGCTTTGATACTTCCCCTGCACATCTGTATGATCTGCCCCTTCTCTTCTTCAGTATCACTGGTACCATATCCATTGTCACTCATTAGATCTCTTTTAGCATTTTTAAAAAAAACTTTTCAATACACCAAGCTCCTTTCCAAGCTTGTGGTGTACTCTCAGCCTGGAACATGCTTTCCCTTTTTTCTTTTTTTTTTTTTTCCTACTCATTGTTCAAATTTTAATTTAAAAACTCAAACCAGGTTAGGTACTTAAGCTATATAACTTCAAAACACCCTGTACTCGACAGTAGCACTCACCACAATTTTAAGTAAATAGTTTTAGTGGAATACTTCAGTTGACACCTTTCTTTCCTAAGCAATTCTGAGCTCTATCTGTCTATTCCACTCTGCCCAGCACAAGGTGTGGCATACAGTAGAAACTCAATAAATATTTGTTGAATCAATGAAGGAAACTGCCCTCAAAAGGCTAACCCTCTAGTGAATCAAGTGGAAAGTTATAAGAAAACAACTAAATATTTTTTATGATTCTAGATGCAGCTTCTATGAAACACAGTGTAGTGAATATTTGTTTTTCCTCATCTTTCCCCTCCTACTTCTCTTTGAATTAATCATTGGGTGGTACCCAAGATACTTTTCTTTTCAGATGAAAATAGGTTTCTTTTGTTATTTTCCAGTGCATTTTTTAAATCAAAAGAGAGAAAAATGAATTAATGTGTCAAATTCCATCTACCACCCAGAATAGGCTTTGTTTTGTGGTATTTCTGGTCTATAGTCTTACATCTTTTCTTCTTTTTTTTTTTTTTTTGCTACCATACAGCTTTCACAAGAATAACATGATTCCCCTTGATAGTGTTGTTTATCGGTCTTTTATTTTCTCAATATAGACATTTAAATCTGTGTTCACTCAGTTTAGAAACCCAGAGAGGGGTGTGTGTGTGTGTGTGTGTGTGTACATGCATATATACACGCACCCATTCCTGTTTATATATTTATAACAAGAACAATATATAAATTATAAATCATATATAAATTTATAATATGTAATATCATATATTATAGAAATAGACCATGCCTTAGATAGGGCTTTTTCTTAAATTTACAAGTTTACAAGATGGATGTCTTTATAACTTCCCTCTCTCCTTTCCCGGAGAAAAGTTCTAAACTCTAATCTATTTTATGTGGGTAGTAGAAAAACTCAAGCCCAAGTCCTAGAGAAAATGACATGCTTGGCTTCAGGATAAGAAAAAAAGGTCTCACTAAAATAAGAGATTCGGAATTTGCACCAGCTGAGTGATTTTCTTCCATATAAATTGGTGTAATTAGGTCTGTGGTCCTCAAATGTCCACGTGTAGAAGAATCAGCTGGAGGGTGTGTTAAAACACAGAGTTTGTGATTCACCGTATCTGAAATAGGGTCTGAGAATTCGCCTCTCTGATAAGTTCTCAGAAGATGGTGATGGTGGTGACCCACTTACGCACCTTAAAAACAACTGCATTAGATAGTTCACAGGTAGAGCGGCTGTGAGAACAAATAAACTGTGTACAAGGGATTTAAATTGTCAAAGAAAATGTCTTTGCAAAATGACAGGCAAGAGAGTTCTTGACGAAATGCTCAGTAGGATGGACAGAATTCTGGAATGCTCCACTGACGACTCAGGAAAATGTGTATCTCCTGTCCAACCCAGTAGAGTGGCTTATAGTCATTCAAAATTGCTTTGGCAAATGTTTCTGCCATTTTCCTCCATATATTCTGGAATCCTTGGTACAGGAAAGCAACTCTTGAGAAAACATTAATATAACTTATTGAACTTACACTAGGCTCAAGAAAAAATTTCACATGAAAATTAAAAATGACAAAACAAGGGGTGCCTAGGTAGCTCAGTTGTTAAGCGTCTGCCTTTGGCTCAGGTCATGATCCCAGGGTCCTGGGATGGAGCCCCGCATCCGGCTCCGTTTGGCTGGAAGCCTGCTTCTCCCTCTCCCACTCCCCCTGCTGTGTTCTCTCTCTCACTGTCTCTCTCACTCTGTCAAATAAATAAATAAAATCTTTTTTTAAAAAAATGACAAAACAAAAAGATTTATTCACTGCAAAGTTATAACAGGGTAGGATCTGGACCAATTACACTTAGAATTCCTTTAAATAGTTATTATAAAACCTAGATTTAAAATTTCTTTGATATGATTCTATATAGGCTTTTATTTTGGAATGCTTTAGTTATTTCTGAGTTGGTGTGTCTCACTATAACGAAGCTAAGGTCTTAACATTAAGGTCATATACACACAAAAAGTCTCCCTTTGGCTGAGAAAGAGCCTCAATTAAATTAGAAAAGAAATTAAAATCTCCGAGTAGACCAAAGTTAAAAGAGGTAGTAAAAGATGAGAGTTTTTTATTGATTGATTGATTGATTTATATAATTTTTTTGATGTTGCTTGTTGTTGTTTTTTTTCTCCCCAAATATGTTTATTTTAAATTTTCAGTGTTACAAGATTGATTGTTCATGCACCACACCCAGTGCGGGATTCACGGCTTGTTATGGGGGTAAACCTGTCCTATAATTCAAAGACTTGAGTTCAACCGTCAGTTCCCAGTTTAACTATGTAACTGGAGCATGTGTTGGACAGAGTCAACTAACTCATCATCACAGTGATTTATAGGAAACTTCTGATAAAACGACTTGCACATGATATATGATCTGTACTTTTTTCCCTTCTTCTTAATGTTCTCACAATTCTGGTAAGCTAACCTGTGAAACGGAACGATGGGAAAAATGCCCAGGGATTCACCACGTATTCTCTCCAATGTACTCAGACCAAATTTTGTCTATTTCCACTAAATATAAGGTAATTTTTCAAACTCCAGGTGAGACGAACATAAAATTGCATTTTTTTCTGTTTCTTTAGCAGTGACTTTCCAATATGGCTACTTTTTTGAAAATAACTGTTCTTGAGGAAGAATTTTCAAAAAATTATAGCATTTGAAAGTAATTAAGGACAGAAAAGGTTAAAAAGAGAGAGAGTAAAATGAAAAAGTCACTAATAACTTTATATCAGACAGTGATTTGAAACTTCTTTGATCCTAATGAAGAAAAGTTCAGAGCAAGTGAGAAGTAAAATCTTATCTCTGCAACCTCCAGAGAGCTGAGAACTTGCACATAATTTCTCAATCAATATTCAATAGGAAAAAAATAAAAGTAAATTATATTTTTCTTCCATCAAGACGAAAAGTTCATTTCTGAACTTCTAATCATGGTCACATAACAAGTTTTTTTCTTTTTTTTGAAAGCTCAACGCATCGGCCATCTTAAAAATCTTTTTCTTTTTTTCTTTTTAATATTTGATGGTGGATATGTAAGTAAATAGGAGAAAAAATGAAGCTGTCTTATCATTTTTTACCGTCCAAATCATTCATCTCACTTATGTCCTAGATGACTTCCCTAAGAATAATATCTTAGGATGCAATCTTACAAGCCTATCCAATCACTTTAATGAACTTCCACCAAGTCTGAAAAATAAAATGTCTTTTATGTCTAATTTAATAGTCAGAGATAAAGTTGTCTGGATTTCTCTCCTAAACTGCCTGGCTTAGCAGCCACCATCAGCTTCAATCCCCTTCATATAATGAGATAAAAATTGAAATAAACTGGAGAGCCTTGAGCCATTATAATGGTTAAATCATATTTCTCTACTTTTTATGCCATGTATCTATATTTCTGCTATATAATAGCAAGGGGACTTAGGAAAGGGACAGCTAATAAATGAAGGAATATTGCAAGATGATAACTACAATTCTCTTTAAAGGTCATCTATAGATGAAAAAGTATAATGCTCTATTAATACTGGTTGTCATTTTATAACCGGGCATCATTTTCTTATAGAAATGTATCCCAGGGGCGCCTGGGTGGCTCAGTCTTTAAGCATCTGCCTTTGGCTCAGGTCATGATCCCAGGGTCCTGGGATTGAGTTCCACATCGGGAGGATCCCTGCTCAGCAGGAAGCCTGCTTCTCCCTCTCCCACTCCCCCTGCCTGTGTTTCCTCTCTTACTGTCTCTCTCTCTCTCTCTCTCTCTGTCAAATAAATAAATAAAATCTTTAAAAAAAATGTACCCCAGATGTTATTTTTTCCTCTTCCCTCCCCCCCCAAAAACAGACTAACATCTGACAAAATATTAATCTTGAGAAATGCCTTGCCTTGTAATAAACTTTTAAGAAGAAAAAAATATTCTGAATGATGAAAAATGTTCTCTTGCAAGTTGCCAAGAATTCTCTCATTTCTTTCCCTTTGGTTTTCTCTTGTCATCTAATCTCTGAAAAATCTTTGTCAGATCTTTTCATTGAAAACAAGATCAAACAACATCCTGCCCTTGCCTTTAGTATAAATGTGAGTTAAATGGATATAGTAATTTAATAATATGTAGAGAATATTATTAAATACTCTCAAACATATTTTTCTCTGAATATCAATGTATTGTTATTTGTACAATATTATTTAACATAGCATATTAATACGTTTATATACTAATTCATAAGTATTATAATTTATATCTAATGTTTTATCATTAAATATTATATTATTTATTATTTTCTTTCATATTGGATAGCTAATGATTTTCATTATGTAAAATAATGCTCCATGAACATTCTGATAAGTAGCATTTTATGGATATCAATAATCATGTCTTCTTAACGACTATACTTTGAGTACTGTAATTTGGCTCAGAATAGTTACCCAATGAACACATACAGAGTTTTACTGAATTGTGGAAATAATACATATTCTTGAGATAATAGTCAAAGAAGTACCTTTGTTATATTTGATACAAAGACCATATTTGATATAGACACTTCAAAGAAATATAAATCCTCACTGAGAATGCTCAGGACCACTTGAAATTTAATAATGAGTTGGCTCATTATTCATGTGTTTTATCTTCCACGTTCTGGTCATTTCTTAGTATATTCAGATTGCTCCTTGGTATCTGTCTTTATGTGCCTCATGCACATCTGCCTTCTAAAGGATCACACCTCTTGGAAACTTCTTTCCTCCCTTTATCCATTTTAATCTTTCTAATACAACTGTTTGTTTTCATCAGGGACTGGTTCTGTGCTTTACTAACCAGAATACTTAAAATAAGTATTTAATTAAGATATTACTATGTGGCCAGCGCTGTGCTGTACACTATGAGAAAACACTGAATTAGCATATTTCTGTGTCATTTGAAGATATGCTGATTTCTATCATTAAGTAACTGACATTGTGTTAGGCAAATAGGAAGAAACCTAAAAACAGTTCAGAGTTCAGGCTAAGAAAGAGGATAACACATTGTAGGCTAAGGTATTTGGGAAACTTTCATGGAAGGACTGGGACCTGAAAAAGCTCTGAAAAACTAGTGAAATCTGAAGGAAGAAAGAGAGGTCCATGTCTGTCAAAGAGGAAAGGCATCACAAAACACCATCCTGACAGATTTAAGACATTCTGTGAGGGAGTGGTAGTGAAGTGTTAGCTATGTAGAGTATGAAAAGTCAAAAGGAAAAATTGGGGTAAGAAGAAAGGGTCAAGAGATGAAATATATTTCAATGACTCTAATATGCCAAGGTTGTGTTTCTCCAAAGTTTCCATTTCACGGAACACACAGAAAATGGCATTTACACGACAAGGTGGATAAAGTGATGAGGCTATAAATGGTTGGATGTGATTATCCTGGGGGTTACAGCTCCTCAGGTGCAGACTGCCTGCCTTAAAGACAGAAGGAAGGAAAGAATCATCTCAGTAAATCAAATCCTCAGACCAGGGGAGGCCTGTGTGAAAGCTCTGGATGTGCTAAACAACCTAAGGTTGCTACTAACTTGTCTTGTTCCTGTTCTCAAGGGACCAACTTTAATAAAACAGAGAATTGGGGAAATGAAATTGTAGTCTCAAAGGATATCTCCGATAGCTGATCAGAGGAGTTTTTGGTTTGTTTTTTCTTTTTTTTCTTTTTTTTGGTCAGCTGAGATTTTAGAAATATTCAAATCAAACACTAGTCTTCCTCATTTAGTAGTCTTCCTTAAACCCATATTCCTGTCTCTATAACTTGTTATATAGTCAAATGGCTTTGTGTGTAAGTGGCCAGTGATATAGGCATGGGTAAATTGAATGACTGGTTAAATTGGTTAAAGTGAGCTAAAAAATCTGAAAGTAATATATGTTTATGTCAGGGTCATAACAAGATCACCAAAAGCTTAATCAACAGAATAAAGTTCCATTATAGCAAAGTTAGCACATTTTTAAGTTGTCTGTGTCAATACCATGTGGAGTTCCATAATAAAATTAAAGGGAAATATGCAGAAACTTACATCTTAGCCACTCATTTTAAATATATGTAAAGGAGAACCAGTGAAGTGAAGTAATTTATTTAAAGTCTCTTAAGAGGACACCTGAGTGGCTCAGTTGGTTAAGTGTCTGCCCTCAGCTCAAGTCATGATCCCAGGGTCCTGGGATAGAACCCCGCATCAGGCTCCCTGCTCAGTGGGGAGTCTGCTTCTCCCTCTGCCTGCTGCTCCCCTGCTTGCGTGCATGCTCTCTCTGACAATTAAACAAATAAAAATTGAAGAAAGAAAGAGAGAGCGAGAAAGAAAGAATGAAAGGACCTTAGGGAACTGAATATCCAATATAGAGCTAGAAGCCAAGTTTCTTTACACCCAGTCCAAGGCTTTTGATAGGATACTACACTGATTTGTTGACAATTTTATGTGAATATTAGAATACAATCAAATTAGATCCCAATAGCGCTAAGTCATCACATTTGAAAGATTCAGTTGGAGCCAGCGCCCTTCCATTCCCCTGTCTTTATCTGGTGCTACAGGAATGAAAGCAAAATGTATGAACTCTCACTGTGTAACATATCAACTCAATATTAGTAGCTAAAATAACAGCTATGTATTTAGCTTATGATTTTCTGTGTTAGTAACTTGGATGGGGCTCAGGTGAGTGGTTCTTCCAATCCTAGTTGCACTCACTCATGTGTCTTGGACCAGGTACTAGGTCAGTTGAGAGGCTGGCTGGTCTAAGGGGACTTCAGCTGGGATGGCTCACCTCTGTTCCAAATGGTCTTTCATCCTTCACCAGCCTAGACAGAATATGATAACATGGTGACTAGGCAGAAATCAAAGAGAGACAGTAGAAGCATTCAAGGTCTCTTGTGGCTTATCCACATGAGCAGGATAATACCAATTCTGCCATATTTTATTGACTAAAGAGAGTCAAAAGGCTAGCCCATATTCAAAAGGTAGATAATAGAATCCACACCTGATGAGAGAAGGTGCGAGTAAGCTCTTTAGAACACAAACAGAGGGAAGGATAAACTAGGGTTTATTTGCAAATAATCTACTGCAGAGAGGAGGGCTTTCCATCAGTATTCTTGCTTATATTATACAATGTAAGAAGTATCTGAATTGGATGGGGCACCTGGCTGGCTCAGTCAAAAGAGCATGCAACGCTTGATCTCAGGGTCATGAGTTTGAGCTCCATGTTGGGCGTAGAGGTTATGTAACTAAATAAGTAAAGAAACTTAAAAAAAAAGATAACTGAATTGGAATGTTGAAATCAGTGCTTTCAGTTTTTATTCACCTAAGTCTTATTTGTGGCAATAGAGTCAATATAGTTAAATATATACTTGGGGTTGGTAGAAAACAGACCACAGAAAATAATTTTTGAAAAAAATGATTTAAAAATTAGCAATATTAGTGGTGGTGAATTGAAAGCAAAACTAACAAATTGAGACTATATTACTTCAAGTAAAAACACGTAGGACCTCTTCTCCCTACACTTGCATTGCCCTTCTCAGTCTGCTTTCCTGGATTTTCTTCCTCCACCGGGCCTGCAAATAAACATTAGGTTGCCATAGAATTCTGTCCTTGGAATTTTTCTTTTCTCTCTCTGTATTTCCAAATTAGACATCATCAGTCCTGTCACCTTAAATATCACAAATATGCTGATGGCTGTCAAATTATTTTGCCAACTCAGAGCTTTCCTCTAAAATCAGATTTATAACAACAGCCTACTGTCCATGTCCATTAGTAACTTAAGCTTACTCTGTATTAAACTAATCACAGAATTGATCCTTTGTGCATAAACAAATAAACAAATCAAATCAAATCCTTCCCCAGTTCCTTTTCATCAAGATCAATTACCTAATGTGCAGGTAAAAACTATTTCTTTCCTAAATTCTTCATAGTCATCCATTAAATTTTTTTTAAGTTTTTATTTACTTCTAAAATACACCTCAAATCCAACAACAGTTTCCTAACATACTGATTGGTTCAATTACCGTTTTCTGTTACCTCCAACAAGTCTCTCACCATTCTCCCTGGTTCCTAAAGTGCATCCTCTAAGAATAACCAAAATAACCTTTTAAAAATTTACAGTAGATCATATCATTTTCCTATCTAAACCTTACTGGTTGTACCCCACTTTATTTAGATTAAAACTTGAACTCCTTGCTTACTATAACCTAATGGTTACATGTAACCTGGATGGTAGCTGTACATCTCCAACTTCTTATTCACTATCCCTTATGATGCTGTATCCAGGCCTTTATACTTGTTGTTCCTTCCACTTATGAATCGTTCTGTCCAAATTTCTGCATGACTGTCTTCTCATTGGATCCAAACTCAAGTGGAACCTCTGAGAGGTCAACCCTAGCTGCTCTACACAGAACCATTCCTATCCCAATTACTCTACCATATTATGTTCTTTTATTTTTTAGCAGTGAAAAGTAACTGAAATCCCTACTCATTTTCTTAATTTTTCATTGTCTATCTTCCTCCTTTAGAATATAACTTCATGATGACAAAGATTCTAGTTTGTTCGCCACTGTTCTCATAGGACACGTTTGACAAATACCAACTAACCTGCAATATTTTACAAAAATCGACCGACTCAAATATGTAGGGCAAACTCTCTTGTCCACCCCTACCATTGTCCTTGCAACACTGACTCCGGGAGAGCTCAATATATATTATCAAATCTCTCAGTAAAAGATGTAAATCTATACATAGAGAAAATATTGGATTTAAACGTAACTATCTTATATTATAAAAACTATCTACTTTGAAGTTTATTGTTGTGTTTTCAAATCAAGGTAGAAATTAAATAGTTCACATTCCTTAGAATCACCATTCCTACCGCCTTCCTCAAATTTCTTTTACAATGACCTGAGGTAAGCATCTGACTCTTGGTTTTGGCTCAGGTTGTGATCTCAGGGTCATGAAACTGAGTCCCATATAGGGCCCCATCTGAGCGCAGAGTCTGTTTGAGTTTCTCTCCTTCTCCCTCTGTCCTTTTTGCACATGGTCTCTCTAAAATAAATAAATAAATAAATCTTTTAAAAAATTAAATTAAATGACCATTGATGTTATAAAGACACATAATTTATATGAATAAATATGCAGATATCAACAGAATAATTAGGTTAAATGAGCTAAATGTTACTCTAAACTCATATGTTATTTTGGTATTATAAATATCTTATCTAAAATAACATTAATGTTAATTTTTTGAGAACAATGGAAATAAAACCTGAATACCCAGAAAACCAAAGGAAAGGAATGAAAGTAAATAATCCAATATAATGTATTTTTTAAACTTGAAATTGCCAAAACCACATAGCAGCCTCATTTTGAACTGAATTTCATAGATTATAAATTTTTCAGATAGCAGTTAACTTTAGCAAAATATTTTTATCTACTTCAAATTAAGTCTTAAATGTCTAAATATAAGCTAAAAAACTACAAGCTAATTGTTTCCTTATGCAGTGTGGCATGAAAAATTTAAGACGCAAAGTATTTTCTCCTCTATAAATTATTGAATGGAATAGCTCAGATAGTACTGTTATTTTTGTTCATTTGAAAATTGACAGTGTACAGATAGGGACAGGGCTTGTTTTCTCCTATAAACAGCTAAAGAAAATAGTAGGTTTATGTTTGACAGTGCCTGAATCTGAATAAGTTTAAATACTTGTCAAGATAAGACATGGCAATGTTTTCTGTCTTGTGACTGTTTTAACCTGTGAGATTTACTGCAAAATCTGTAAAGTAGTTTGTATTTCCTCAAGCTCTGCTTTCATTATCTATGTGATATCATTACCCTGTTTTGCTGTTTAGATACAAAACCATGCTACAATTCTCTGGTACAACGGAAAAAGAAATCCAGTAATACTGAACTTAGTGTCTCAGTTCCTAAGATTAGCACATTTCAGAGTGAACCAAATGTATTTTGTCAATAAGATGCCAAGATCTCTACCACTGTGAGCATATTAAAGAGCGTGAAACTGCAGAAAATCCAACTGTAAAAATTTGGCATGACCTTAAAAAATAATACCAAAACAATTCTGAAAGAGAAAACAGTAAAGAGGCAACCTGTCAAAACAAAGAAATAAGAAAGATATTTCTCCTACAAAAGGAAAGGAAGGAGTTCCATTAATAACCATGATGTAGTTACAGGAAATGAATTTAGCCTACAGCTTTAAACAACTAGAAAACTGGAGAGAGTGTATTAATCAAATATTCTCAGACATTGGACAATGGATATAAATGACTATACCTGAGAGAAGGGAAGTAAGATGAATTCTATAATTGTTTTGGGTTATTATATGGGATGAAGGCAGTTTCCAGACTACAGGGCAAAGACAAAACTCAAACAGAACCCAAGAGTCTCACTGTGTGCAGGAGACATAGATGAATGTTGAGGGACGTGGAAGCAACCAGAATTAACAAAGCAGAATACTAGAGAAAAGAGAACTTCACAGAGAACTCTATAGATACACAGACGGGGGTCTCCCCAGGCCTTTAGCTGAATGCTGACCTGTGTATATGTGAGACAAAACTAGCTAAAAAGAACCACTGGAAAGAAGTAGACAGAATGTTTCCAGAGTTCATTGTGTAAATAATTTGCGCTGGTCCCAAGTTTCCTACTTTAGGGTGCAACAGGTAGAGTCCTCAGAAGATAGTGCCTTATTTTTGGAGTTCAGTTAGTCTTAGACTAAAACCTAGTCTGGACCCACCCCAAAAGAACTAAAAACTAAGTCTCAAAAGGATCAAAATGAACCCAAGTAATTTAACAGTCTGCCAAGACAAAAGTCAAATGCTAATGAAAAGAAAAAACACAATCTAACATTCAGCAACATAAAATTCACAATGTCTAGCATCCTATGAAGAAACTGAGAGGCATTTGGAAAAGCAGGATATTATGACCCATACCAGGAACACATGAGTCAATAGACACAGAGTCAGAAATAGAGAGAAAATGGAATTATTAGATAAGGCTGTTAAAACCACTGTTATAAATGTTATAAATGTACTGCATATGTTTTAGAAAGTAGAGGAAAATAACTATGATGAGAGAAATATAAAATATTCTTTAAAGACCCACCTACAACATTTAGAGATTTAAAAAATACAATATATGAAATGAAAATATACTAGATATGATTAACAATAGACCATATTATGCAAAAGGGAAGAATCAGTGAAGTTGAAGACATGCAATAGAAACTATCCAAAATGAAGCATAGAGAGAAAATAAACTGGAAGAGCAACAGTGACCTAGGAGGAAATATCAAGCATTCCAACATACATGCAATTGTAATACCTGAAAGAGAAGAGAGGACCAAAAATATTTGAAGAAGCAATAATCAATATTTCCAAGAGTATCAAAATAAACCTAAACAGAAAACATAAAGAAGACCATGCCAAGGGACAGAAAATAAAATTACTACAAACCTGTGGTAAAGAGAAAAACTTAAAAAATAAAACCCAGGAAAAATAAAACAATTTTTCTAAAAATTATAAATCTTGATGGTTTATGAGATTTGGCATTAACCACATGTGTCTTTTGATTTCCAAATAAATAAAAATTCTTGAAGCAAATGAAGGGTAGTAGATTATGTCACTATAAAATATACCACTTTGGTATAAGGATTATTTTGAGCTGACACAGCTGAGAAGAAGCAAAAGCAAGAAAAATTCTTTGCTCCTCTCTATCTGCCTAAAAGCAGAACATAAATCTGTAAGGTATTCCTCCTCCTCTCTCTAAGGTTAATTCCTATAGACAACTTTAGATCCTATCAGCCTGGAGAAATCACCAGAGAAATCTACATAGCAAACTTATTTGCTAATTAGCCTTTCTCTCAGTGCTTGTAAGCCTAAAAGTGCTTTCCTTTGTTTTGTCATTTCCCCCATAAATGTTCTGTGCTTCGTTTAAGGTGCCCTATAAGCCAGAATCCTAAGCCACCACTTGGAGTTACTTATTTTTTCCTGGGTGCCTCCCATTTATACAGGAAATATGCAAATAACTAAATTCATGTCTGTTTTTCTCTTCTTAATCTGCCTCTTATTACACGGATCTCAGCCTTATATTGTAGCATAACTATAGGATTTTTTAAATACTATCTTGAGTTTTTGTTTTTTGTTTTTGTGAAAGTAATTGCTACACCCAATGTGGGGCCTGAACTTAAAAACCCTGAGATCAAGAGTCATCTGCCTTACTGCTGAGCCATCCAGGTGCCCTGCATAACTACAATTTTACAGTTCAAAAATTCCATAGAGATTATCTAGTCCTATGCCCTTGATCTGTAGAAAAAGAAATGTGATAAATATCTGAAATCAGACAGCTAGACAATGACAGAGATAAAGCCAAAGTTCAGTTCTTTCTAAAAGAAAACAACTTTTATTTTCATGGTCGCCCCCTTTACAAGAATTGTCTAAATGTTAATTGAATATTTATACAAACAAATAAAAAACCTTAACCTCATCTCACACATACTCAAAAATTAGGATGAACCAGGCACCGAAATATGAATAGTAAAACAGTAACACTTTTGGTAAAAAAACAAACATAGAAGAATATCATTATGGTCTTGGAATAGGCAAAGAATTTTTGAATAGAACTTAGGAAGCACTAACAATTTTAAAAAGAAGTTGATAAACTGACATTAGTAAAAATAAACAATTTTTGTTTATCAAAAGACACTACTAACATGAAAAGCGCAAGCCACATACTTACAGATATATTTGGAATACATATTTCTGATAGAGGACCTATATTCAGAACATACCCTATGAAATAAAATGCAAAACAAAAGAACCCTCGGAAAAAGACCTGGGAAGGCACTTCACAAAAAAAGGGTACCGAAGTCGCTGATAAGTACACGAAAATGGTGCTTGGTATCATTACTCATCAAGGAAGGACAAATTACAGCCACTATAAGAAACATCTACACACCAACAGAATGTCTGAAATTGAAAGAACTCACAAGGATCTGGAACAACTGGATTCCCCTATCTTTATTGTGGGAGATCCACTGGTATAAAACTTCGGAAAATAATTTGCAGTGTCTCCTAAGGTTAGTTGTATGTACACCTGAGGACCTAGCAATTCTACTTCTGATTATATAATCAAAAGAAATTAAAACATATTTATAAGAATCTGTGCTGTTTTAATCTTAATAGCCCATCTGGCAACACAAATGTGCCAACTCTAGGACAGGTAAATCAAGTGTGGTATCTTCAAACATTAGAATATGATACATCAATGAAGAGGCACATATTCCTGCTACCCAAAACAATGAATAAATCTCACAGGCACAAGGTGGAACAACAAAAATCCGGAGTGTACTCTTCTGGGGAGCCATAGTGAAGAGCAATCCAGAATGACTGGGGCAAATTAAGTCTACATGTACCATAGGATGCAGTTATTCTGCCCCTGATGATCTGTCCCTCTAAAATTCTCACAGGTTCATAAGGGACCAAGTCGGAGGATATTCACTGCGACATCACATCTTATGGCAAGGAGTAAGAGACTGCCTGAGTGTCCTGTAGGTGAGTGGTAGGTAAAATATTGTGGACAGACTGTGCAATCACAAAGTACAATAGATTAGGGTACATAGAACAAAATGAAAAAATATTAAAAATATAATGCTGAATTTAAAAGATGAGGAACGGGATGAGGTCAGTGACACAGTTCCTCTTCTGTAAATTATACACAATGAAACAATAATGTATTTTGCTAGAGCACATACAAATAAATTATGCATTTTATAATATTTTATTAAATATGCATTTAAACATATAAGAGTGTTCGAGGGTAGGGGAACAGGTTAAATATAAATAATTGGGAAAAGAAAATAAGAAATGGGCTTTGCATGGACAAATGATGACAATGTGCTTTGAACTGAGGTGTGTGATTAATTCAATATCCTTCACCTAGTATTCAAAAAAAGAAAGAAAAGAATGAGAAGAAAGAGAAAGAAAGAAAGAAAGAAGAAAGGGAGGGAGAGAGGGAGAAGGAAAAGAAAGGAAAGGAAAGGAAAAAGGAAAGGAAAGAAAAGAAAACCGCTGCAGAGAGTAAGAAGACAAAGGTGAGAACTATAACAGCTCTATGCTATGAACATCAAAAGCACATGGCAGTGCATTTTGTTTCATTTTTTTTAACATCCCTTTGCAAATAGGCTCAGGGATCCAGCAGTGAAAACTGAATGAGACACAGTGAAGAAAATGCTGTGTTATAAAAATAAAGCTCTGTTTTACTTCTACTTTGATTTCTGAGGCAGGGTCACAAAGTGAAGAGAAACATGATTCTGTCATTTGTCTGGAGTAAGTCTATATAAAATTTCCCAATTTAGAATAGGAAAGGAACTCAGGGCTCATTTCGCTCCATTGTCTCAATTTAAGAATACAGAATACAGAAATTGTGGGCCACAGTTCTTAAGGGACTTGCCTGAGATGCACCATCCATAGAATAACCAACGCTAGAACCGCATTGTCTGTCCCTAGTCCATGAGGTTCCTTCGGTTTGCCCCACTGAGCTCACTGCCCATATCAGAGACAGGGAGGCTACAAACCATGGTGACAAAACACTCAAAGATCCATGTAAAATTACATCTCAACTCACCTGAAACCGTTTAGAATAAGTTTTTCCAGGTGACTGATTTTAAGTTTCTTTTATAGAAAACTCACTTTTATTTATTTATTTTAAAGATTTTATGCATTTGAGAAAAAGAATGTGAGAGAGATAGCACAAGCAGGGAGAGGGGCAGAGGGAGAAGCTGACTTTCCACTGAGCAGGGAGCTGGATGTGGGACTCCATCTCAGGACCCTGGGATCATGACCTGAGCCAAAGGCAGACGCTTAACTAACTGAGCCACCCAGGTGCCCTGGAGAACACACTTTTAGCTTCAGTACTTAACTAATTAGGTTGTTTATTCAAAATATTATCACTCCCTTTTTGGCTTGGGTAAATAATTTGAAGAAAAATTTAATTTATATTCGCTTAAATGAAATATTTCACAGTCCTCATTTGGAACTCAAGTCACTATTTGTGACCACAGATGAAGAAGGTACAGAAGATTCTGCCAGATTAGTTCTCATCCCAAAGCTATTCCTCAGAAATTGCGCGGTTTGATGGTTTTCTTGCTATATGCCACTTTGTCTTACAGCTTCAGTACTACTAATCATAGTTTTGGTCATCGAGGGTTCTGTTAATTAGCTAGGTCTATCTAATGAAAATTTTATAGTTACCATTTTGGATAAGTTTTGAAATTATAACTAATAGAATGTAATTTCATTTATAGAAAATGTGTATATGGAAAGAGATGTTGTGCTGCCTCCACCAGCACTGGTCCCAACTCTTCCTCATTGTGTAGCAACCACAGAATTTGCATGGGAATGACCTCATTCCTCCTCCAGAGTTGTCTCTGAGGTAAACAGATGAGTTTGTTGCTTCCCATGTTGTAGCAACCCACCATTGGGCAGCAATATCCAATCAACCCAACCCATTCAGTTTGGCTGTTCCTCTGACCTTGGTGTCTGTGTCTGTCTTTGGTTCACCAAAGCAGAAGAAGAACAAAACTCTCTTTTATGGTTAAGGCTAAGCTAAACTGCTGTGTTTGGTCTAGAACCACAGTTGCCACCGGGCTTCATGAGCAAGTCATTCTGAGGATCAGGCCTTCACACAGAAGAGGACACAGAGCTGGAAACATTTCAGAGGATGGGAACTGACCCCCCGATGCAACTACGCCAGAAAGCCACCCTACTCTGAGCTTTTCTATTTCATAAGGTAGTACACAACTCTTCTTTTTAAGCCATTATCAATTCTTGCGGTATATGCAACCAAAACTACCTAAAATGAGACAACCTATAATTTTACTATTCAGATATGACCACTGCTAGCAATTTGGTTTAGAGACTTTCAATCTTCTGTGTGTGTTTGTGTGTTTGGGCTAAAATATGTTTAAAACAAAGTTGGGAATCAATAATATACACAGTTTTGTAGGCTGTTATTTTATTTTAATGAAAATGCCATAACTATATTTGCATGTCATTAAATTTAAATCACATTATTTGTAATGACTTCACATTATTACATGTTTGTATCATAATTTATTAAATCTAGACATTATATTTGGACACTTGTGTTACTTCCAGTTTCTTGCTGCCTAAACAGCAATATAATGAACTTTTGCAGCTATATTTTCTGTCATATTCATGATGATTACTTTTAAATGAATATTAAGAAATGTGACAATTATAGGGTCAAATACTATTATGCATAAGTTACCTAAGGATTTTGATTTACATTGCCAACTTGCCCTCTAAAAACACAATTCCAACCTCAAAATAATGCATAACAGTGCTCATTTCAATATTACCTACATGATATAGTTCTTGATGGGAAAATAATGATAAAACTTCTTCAAAGGTATGAAAACTATAATCGACAAATTATTGTATATTACAAGCAATATTGATGATATTAATAATATAATAGTTAATAAAAATATCTATCATTATTTGAGCAATTTATTTTGTTTCAGCCTCTTTTAAGGTTTTCCTAATTTAATCCCTCACAATGTTCCAGAGAGTCAGGTATTATTAACTTTTTTAAAATAGGAAAATATAGATTTAGAGTGCAAATAAGTTTCCTGAGATTGCAGAGCTAAAAAATTGCAAAACAACTCAATCTTACTATTGTTCAACCAAACAGTCTCTGGGGAACAGAATTCAAAAGATGCCCTGGAGAAGTCTAAACTGGATAAGGAATATGGTTTTTATAGAAATTACAATCAGTCAGGGGGCACCTGGGTGACTCTGTTGGTTAAGTGTCTGCCTTCAGCTCAGATCATGATCCTGCAGACCCAGGACTGAGCCCCATGTGGGGCTCCCTGCTAAATGGGGAGTCTCCCTCTGCCCTCATCCCACTCATTCTCTCTCTCTCTCTCTCTCTCTCTCTCAATCTCTTTCTCTCTCAAATAAATAAATAAATAAAATCTTTCCAGAAAAAGAAATTATAATCAATCAGTAGATCACTTTGGTAGTATAAACATTTTTGCCATATTAACTCTTCCAAAAAATGAACACCAAATGTCTTTCTTTTTTTTTGAGAGAGAGAGCATATGCACATGCATGAGTGGGGGATGGGGCAGAGGGAAAGTATCTTCAAGCAGACTCCTTGCTGAGTGTGGAGCTTGACTAGGCTGGATTTTACAACCCTGAGATCATGACCTTGAGCTGAAACCAAGAGTCTGGAGGCCTAACTGACTGAGCCATCCAAGTACCCCAAAGATTGTTTTCTTAATTTCTTTTTTGGACAGTTCATTATTAGTGTATAGAACCATAACTGATTTTTATATGTTGACTTCGTATCCTGCTCCTTCATTGAATTCATTTATTAATTCTAAGAGGTGTTTTTTTTTTTCTTTCCTTTTTTGGTAGAGTCTTTAGGGTTTTCTAAGTATAAAATCATGTCATTTGCAAACAGAGATAATTTTACTTTCTCCTTTCTGATTTGGATGCCTGTTATTTCTTTTTATTGCTTAGTTGCCCTGGTTAGGACTTCTAGCATTATGTTGAGTAGAAGTGGTGAGAGTGAGCCTCCTTACCTTGTTCCTAATCTTTGTGGAAAAGTTTTCAATTTTTCATTCTAAGTTATTGTTAGCTATGAGCTTGTCATGCATGGCCTATACTGTTGAGTTAAAATCGTTCTAACCTTGTTTTTTAGCATTCTTATCATGAAAGGGTGTTGAATTTTGTCAAATGTTTTTTCTGTATCTATTGAGATGATCATGTGATTTTTATACTTTCTTTTGTTAATATAGTATAGTGTATCATATTAACTGATTTGGATATGCATCTCAGGGATATATCCCACTTGGTCATGGTGTACAGTCCTTTAAAGAACTACTTTTGAAATTGGCCTAAACATCATATATAAGATGAAACTTTTATAAAAGTGCTCTTAAATTTAGGTTGCTTTTTGTCAAAAATAATTTGTATACTTTTAATATTCAAAGTATTTAGAAGTGTAATACACATACAGGACAGCTTTTGAAACTTTTAGCAAAATGCAAATGTTAAAAATCAACATTTGCTTCTAAACAGGAAGGTACTGAAATTTATGTCAAAAAAATGTATGAATCTTAAGATTGATAAGTTTAATAATAATGTACAAATTTAATTCTTAAATTCTATAATTAACCTTGGGAATACCTTACACTTGAGCAAAAATATTTCTAGAAATTGTATTTTTGTTAAAACCATTTATATTCTAAATTAGCATGAAATTGAAATAGACAATTCCATAATTTACTTTAAAAATGCTGTCTTTAGGGCGCGTGGGTGGCTCAGTCAGTTAAGGGTCTACCTTCAGCTCAGGTCATGATCCCAGGGTCCTGGGATGGAGTCTCACATTGATCTCCCTCCTCAGTGGGGAGTTTGCTTCTTCCTCTGCCCCTCCCCTGCTCTGTCTCTCTCTCTCTCTCTCTCATAAAAATAAATTTAAAAATCTTTAAAAAAAAGTTGTCTTTAAAAATAATTTAAAAATAAATAAATAAAAATAAAAATAATTTTTCAAGCAAGATACTTAAAGAAAGACAGCATCTATAAAAATTTGGGTATAGATAGATTTCCACATTTCAAAACAAAGCAAAATTTAGTGAGAACATTCTTTATTTAGCAGAATTTGATCTTGTTTAACAAAGTATATTAGCACCTATAGTGAAAACATTTTCTCAGCTAAAAAGCATTATAATGAGTCATTAAAGATGTCAATATCAAATATATTAATGATAAAGTGCAACTGTGAAAATGACTGCAGTCATTTTAATTTTACAAAAGATCATATTGTAAGAAATCCATTCCTTAGAAAAATACTAACATATATGAGAAATGGACAAGACTAAAAATGTGATTGAAGTGCACAAGCACATTCCATAGTTATTGTTTGTTATTTTAATGTTTAAGATCATTAAGAAGAAAACCTTTTTATTTTTCCTCAATGTACACTGATGTTACTTTAATTTTAATAGGAAATTTTGTTTCATAAAATAATTTTACCTAAGACTTTTTCTATCTACAGTATAATACAACCAATTTGTTAGTCAATTAATATTCAATTATACATATATATAAAACGAAGGAGACACTAAATTTTTATAGATGTGTTGTAAATATATATATTCAAATATACACCTAAATGTGTGTGTAAAATTGTAATTATTAAAAAAAAATTGTAATTATTTTTAGTGGTCCCTTTATTTTCAGAAGCATCCTAGTGTGGGCAATAAGTTATAGGGGTACCCTGAAAAAAAGAGTCCATTTCCAACAGTTATTCAAAACTGAGCCATGTGCTTTCATTGTAGGTCAATCAAGGACGTATAATTCTCATAAGGTGTGAAGCTCTGGGGATCAAATCTATTTTCGAGTCCGGTAAACACAGCTGAGAAAGTCAATGGCACTAGGGCAGTTCCCCAGCCTCCAGACTGTGGGTCTAATCAGGAAGCTGACAGAGGAATTTGGTTTCTAAGTCGCAGCACTGAGCAGGGGAAGGGGGAGTGTTCCAGTGCTCAGTGGCAGATACCAGCTAGAATGGAGTTCCAAGTTGGTGAGTGCTCTTTCACGGCTCCTCTCTTCTTACCCTACCGACTCACCCATCTGCTTCTTACCCATGGGCTTCCAAACAGCACTGCGAGTGTTCTAGAAACTCAATTAGCTTAGCAGAATCAGATGGCAGAAACTGGGTATTCTTGAAGTATGCCACACATTCTCAGCTGTGGTCAGCCCTACAAAATTTAGAAAGGACTTCCATTTTTCTTCTATAGACAGTACCAACGTAGGGACCTTGTAATTTACGTTATGTTCATTACTAACTTCCTCGTTTAGAACTTCACAAAGTCAGATGGCCTGTGGAGCAGGCAAACAGTAATGAGCTAGCGTCTGCCAAAGTTAGGGCAATAATGATTTTAAGGTCATGGACTGGCAACATGCTGAAGGAGAAATGGCTGGCAGATAGCAAAGATGCAGAAGAAGAAAGTGTATTCCAAGGATTTGTTGAAATTGTGCCACAGCTAGAAGTTGCTGAAGTAGGTTTGGGAGAATAACATGAGCAGCGGTGGGAATAAATGCTGCTTTGTGAATGAGTCTCATGGCTACGTAAACCACAATGATTCTACAGTTAATCTGAAATGGGAATCTGGAGCAAGAGGTTGGGGGGTCGAGGTTCAGGCAGGGAGAGGAGGAGAGAGGAAATGTTTGCCTTTCCTTGTTACTTCCTCAGTCAGAGTCACTGAGGAAATAGCCACATCTCACTGAGGAAAGGCCTCTTATCTTTAATTCACAGCCCAGAGGAGAACCATAATTACAATTGTAGTATTTTTCATGTTTTCATGTATTTCTCAGCGCCTAGTATGAGCCAAATGCAGTTCCCAGCGTATGGCGATTCAGCAGGGAACAAGGCAAACAAATCTTCTATCACGGGGGTTCATAGTATGGCAGACACCAGGCAAACACCTCCTAGAAATGGATCATTACGAAAGATAGCTCTAAGCAAGGGATCATAGGAAGGCGAAGTAGCCAGGTGTGGGAATACCTGGGGAACGGGTGCCTCAGGGCAAAGAGAACAGCCTGTGCAAAGGCCCCGTGTCCGCAGCATCCTAAGGAACACAGAGACTGAAAGAGTGCAGTCGGCCCGAGAGGGGACCAAAGGAAAGCTGCAGGGATGGGAAATAAAGGAGAGATTTACCATATACCAGACCACCACAAAACACAAAAATCTAGTCATCTGGGAGGCTAGTATTTTTGAGTATCTAAGTCACATGAGAAAGTATTGTTAAACCCTCATTGTGGGGCCAAATCAGCATTTCAGAGATTTCACACTTTCAATGTTCTTATGAGGCACCTACACCCTTTTCGACTGCTCTGCCACCATCCCTTAAACAGAGCTGTCTTCTCAGGGTCACCAGGAGTCTGCCAGGACTTTCTTCCACCTAGCAATTCAGCGTCTGCTTTCCTAGCTTACGGCAGACCACCAGCTGAGGGTTCTTCTTTGAAGAACCCCTCTGGACCCTGCTGTGTAATTTTATAAACATAAGCCGAGGACTCCTTTGGTTCATCCCACTCCTCTCACCTCAGACCTGAAAATTTCCACACCTGCTGTTGCCTGTCTCTTTTGTGTCTGCCCAACCCCCCTTCCCCACACACCTACCCCACATCCACCATGTTGCTCCAATAAAATGATGGCTATGCCTGGTTATTTGAAAGTTTCAAAGAATTAATCTTGATGGCAACATTGTGGACAGAACCCCAAGGACACCAATTATTATGTATGTCTTTCTCGATGTCCCATAATAACATTTAAAAAGCTCAGTGAAATCTATGCATCACCTGGACAACATTATCCTGTATTTGGTTCCACTTGGATGTTCAAAGTTGAAAGAAGTTCTTCTATGATATTCTTATTTCCCATGACAATAACAGCATTTTAAAGGATTATGCGTGTAACTGGGTTTGTGTGTTAGACTAATGAAAAGTCTAACTTTTCAACGATATTAGTAAGAAACTTAACTTAAATCTCAGGAGAAGATGTAAAAGTCAACTTCATCCCTGCTCACCTTCCCCCCTCTTCAAAACATTATCTGCTTACAGGGCTCTTGCAAAAACTCTACTATAGGAAAGTAGCCACTCAAAGTTCCTGCACCTAATAAAACATTTTTATCTGATGTTTAAGCCCCTGGTGTGTCAAAAAGGAGTGGTGTGGCAATCCTCTAGAAGCAGTAAATAATGTGGCAATTAAAATTGAGGGAATCAGATAGAACTTAGGAACCTTTCTTTCCAAGCAGAGGAAAATATGAATGAGGTGGTATGTTTACATAGGAAATCGCGGATTAGATTTCCAAAAACTCAGGTCTCAATTCTTTGCACAGGCTATTAGAGTCCACCATCTTCCTCTTTAGTTAGTAATAAATACATGGAGTAGCACAGCTTCTTCTCTCAACCCCAGGGCATCTCCCCATTAACCTTCCTCCATTCAAACAGACCATACTCCTTTCTGGGGACTTAACTGGTTTTAATCCATGTCAAGATGTTGCTTCTTCACTCATCAGTATTTCTTTCCAACATAACTCATTTATGGGAGAACTTATCAAGAGCCAAACAACACAATAAGAAAGGAAAAAGAAAATATGTTCAAAAATTGTCCACCATTTCATCAACATCCCCCCACCTGGAAATTCCCAATAGTTTAGAAAAACCACAAGTTTCAGGAACAACCATGTCGTTCAACCTTATTAGATAATGCTTACTCTGAGGATTATAATGTTGGATTTTCAAATGATAACACTGATGTTTCTTAATTAAACCTCCTCATTATTTTTAAACACCTTAAATGAAGAGTCTTGGTCTGCAATACCTGAAATTGGTTTTAAAAAGAAGTGTTCTGGGGCACTTGGGTGGCTCAGTGGGTTAAAGCCTCTGCCTTCGGCTCAGGTCATGATCTCAGGGTCCTGGGATCAAGCCCTGCAACCCATCAGGCTCTCTACTCGGCAGGGAGCCTGCTTCCCCCTCTGTCTCTGCCTGTCTCCCTGCCTGCTTGTAATCTCTCTCTCTCTGTCAAATAAATAAATAAAATCTTTAAAAATAAATAAATAAATAAATAAATAAATAAATAAATAGAATGTTTTTATATGGACAAGGCAATAAATAAAGAAATGAGTAACTCCCAAGCGTTCCTGTATGAACATAATTTCTTTGCTCATTCTGTAGTTTTGTTGCCCAGAAAAATACTACTGAATTATATGAAGTTGATATAACTGTCTTAAATTTTTCTTAGGCTTCTTGTAAACTGTATTTCTTATGAAGTATCACCTGATTCATTTTCATTCAAGAATCTTTTATTAAAATAAACATCCCTATACAGAAAAAACTTTAAATTATCGATGTCTGTTAAAAACAAACCAAAGCAAAGAAACCAAGAAACCTACTGTTGTTAGGCTAACCAGTCATTTACTTACCTATCCCCTTCAAATAATAATTCTTTTATAAAAGTATGTTAATACTCTTTCTTCAACTCTGTTCTTTTCTTGCTTTATTGTTAAGTAATGTTCACGTTCAGTAACTACCTTTGGTTCTGACGGTGGGTACATATGTAGTAGTTTGAGATTTTGTGTTACGAAGAACAATATTAGTAAGAAAATTAATTTAAATCTCAGGAGAAGATGTAATATATGATAATTTCAGCTATCACTTAAGAGTGTGATTCTTTTAAAATTGGTTTTAATTTTAAAACAACTTTTTTAAAAAACTAAAAAAAAAAAAACTAACTTAAAACAACTGATCTTCTCTAAGTGCTTAATCATTCCTAAGGGACTTCTGAACACATATCACCTGAAAGATCAGATTAAAATGGCATCAGTAAGTGTCCACTAAAATTTAGCAAATGTTTCTGTATGTGAGCTGTTGGTTGACAGGTTGTCCCTTTACATGTACCAACCAAGAGAATCTAAGCAGACAATGCATCTGCTGAATTCTCCCTGGGTAGGCATTTCCTCTAAAATGAAATTATCCCTGAAGGGAGATGGAATTATTCTCAGGCCCAGCTTTTGACAGAATGACTATTTTTGAGATGCATTATAGCTACCCCAAATTCACTGTAACACACAGGAAATGGAAATAGGTAGAGGTTGGAAAAATACTAAAGTTAATGTAAAATGGCAGATATGACCATACAGCTGTCAGGAAAAGCAAAATTACAGAGAATATTAGTCATGTATAGTGGACTCTCAAAATTTTTAAAACACAACTAGAACTCTCAATTAACCGTTATTTTTCAGAAGTTAGTTATTCAGAAGAACCAATTAAAATACCTGAAGAAGTATGCATTAGAAATTTAGTTGGTAGTAAAAAGCTTTTAATTGAGAACTGAGATCAATGCATATTCAGTCTCCTGTTACATATAAAACTATGAGACTACATAACCAATTCAATGGCCCTTAATTTTAGTCTCATCTGTCCCCTCCTCTTCTTCTCATTCTCCCTCTCCCTGTCTTTTTCGTTCAATCAACCCCTCTTGGAAATTTCTCCTCCCCAAACATCCATTAGATGCCATGGTACTAGTTCTCATCCTGAGACTTGGCTTATTCCTTCTCGGGTGTTTACAAATGACTGCACGATATCTTGATCTGAAAGTTTTAACAGTATTTTAAAACTCAGTATTCCTCAAATGAACTCTTCCATTGCCCATAGGCTGCTCCTACTTCTTCTATGTTCTCCTTTCCATTGGTGGAGATGTCAAGTTCTTTAATCGCCGGTATTCAAATGTTAGCTGTATACTTAACTTATCCTATTCACACTTTGCCCCAAATGTAGTCAACTGTCAAGTCACTTTCAGTGCTGTCTCTACAGTATCTTGTGGATTCATTTTCTTCTATTTCATCCCATTCCCTCCACCATTGCTTAGACCCTTTTTAGCATTCCCTAAAATATCAGAATAGCTTTCTGCTAAACATCTTCCTATCTTTCCTCATCTTTTCTTCCTATCTTTTGTCCATTTCACACACTGAAGAATTGCTATTTATTCTCAGCCTTTAATCAGACTTTCAGTTTTCTTAAGGACAAAGTCCTAGCTTTACTCAACGTCTTCCCTACTCTGTGAAACAGGCTGATGGAGGCCTCATTGTTGTACACACTGCTGTGACATGGGAGAGGAAAGAAAACAGGACCCAGGTGAACTGTGAAAATCTCATGGCCACACCTAACTTCAAAGCAGTGGGAAGCCCCAATCCAGCCATGTGCCTAACAGGAGAATCAGACTGTCTGGTAAACAGTACTGATGACTACCACAGAGCTGCTGTTCATATACTCTAATAACCAGAAATTCTCTCAAGAGCCACTACAGAAGAATGATAGTTTAACTTATTGTAGCTGTTCACCACTATGGACAAGGATTTTGCTCCTCTTGCAAAGGGACGCATCTTCTGCTATTCTGAATCAACTTATTATAACAAACTGGGAGTAACCTTATAAATAAAGGAATTTATAAGACCTGTAATCTGAAAGAATAACACCATCAACTAACTAGGATTTGAATAGTTTGTAATTTTAGAAAATAGGAGACAGAATTTGGATATATTTATTTATTTAGTCCCCAAAAAAGACCCTAAAACAAACATTATTATTATTAACATTTTACAGAGAGGAAAATAAAAGCACAGAGAAGTCAAATAATTCACTCAGGCTCACACAGCAAGTGTGTGACAGAGTAGAAAATAAGCCAAGAAGTCTGACTCCAGAGTTAGCCCTTTTAACCATGGCAATGTACTGCTTTAGCTGAATATGTTTAATGATTTATTAAATTAATTATATGGTCTGCTTCCAAGAAAGAAAAAAAAGCACATGTGAGAATCAAATGTTGAAATAAGAAGAGTTCATCAATCCTCTCAAATGCAAAAATACTGAGTTCGAAGTACCCTTTTCCAAGAAATTTAATCATTAATTGTTTGAGGCCAAGATTTACAGCGATCATATCTTGGCATGGGCACCAGGCTGAAGTATTCCTCAAAAGCAGATCACATGTAGAGTATAAATGAGGTCCTAGTAGAGTCTTCAAAGCCAACTGGCTAATGACTAACCTTAATAGTTTATTCAGGTCAAAACCTCTTCTTCCAAACAAATGAGATAGATACATAGGCTCTCAGAGTCCTCAGCCGAATTCTTGAACAAATTCAAAATCATTTTTTTGGAAAAAAAAAATCTACCTCCTTACACCTGGCAGCTTTTCTTCCAAATGGGAGTTGAATGACCGTCTGTCAGGATTGGAGTATGAGCCAGGTTTCTCAGTTTTCTGTTGAGAACACCAGGCTTTCTGCCTGCATACCACACATATTAAGCATATGGATGGCACCTTAATTGACAACACAAAATATCTGCACAGCAGCACTCCTGAGAGGGGGCAGCCAAGGATTTACTGCAGCCCAGCACTTGCAAAGAGTCCACTTGACATATTCTAAAGGGCATTATAGCTGCTCGTTCCTCTAGGTGCTTCGAGTTCCATCACTATATTAGATTGGCTCATGAGATAACTTTTGTTGCCTTTATTATCTTGTATTTTTACCCTCCAAAATTCTTAAAAGACTGTTGAGTTAAAGTCTAAGTTTATGAACTTAGTATTTATAGAAAGCTCCAGAAAAAGTCACTAAATCACATTTCTCTAGTTCCTGTAACTTTGTTGACAAAGACTGCATGTTGTATAGGAATCCTTGTATGGAGATCTATAGGAAATGCTACTTATTTAAAAAAATATTTTATTTATTTATTTGACAGAGAGAGAGAGAGATCACAAGTAGGCAGAGAGGCAGGCAGAGAGAAAGGGGGAAGCAGGCTCCCTGCTGAGCAGAGAGCCCAATTAGGGGCTACATCCCAGGACCCTGAGATAATGACCTGAGCTGAAGGCAGAGGCTTTAACCCACTGAGCCACCCAGGCACCCCAGGAAATGTTACTTTTAGAAAAAAAATTTAACTTGTCTATTCATTATCTAGTGCTAAATAACAAATTATCATAAGATTATCAAATTAACATACATGTCTTAATCTTTCAGTGTCTGTTCTTCATGAATCTACCTGTAATATCCTGGAGTCCTCTGCTTTTGTCTCTCATGAAGCTGTAATCAAGGTGCTATTAGGGCTAAGGTCTTATCTGAAGGCTCAACCAGGAAAGGATTCTCCTCAAACTTTGCTTACGGTTGTTTGATGGTATTTGTTTCCTGAGGCCCTCACTTCCCAGCTAGACGTTGTCTGGAAGCTGACCTAAGGTTCTTGCAATGTGGATCTCTCCAGCATGAAGGTTTATCTCATCAAGACCGGCAAGAGAGAGCCAGCCAGCTAGTAAGACAGTAATCACAATTTTATGTAGTCCAAACCATACTCAAGCAGAGCCAATCTTAGAGTCTGCGTGTCACACCTTGCTAGAGGAATTTTGATACATCTCATCATCATAGTCTCCTTTGAATGTTGACAAATAAACTTTTAGAACTAAGAGTAATTAATTCATACATGTTTTCTAATGTATTTTTCTCTTACTGCTAAATATTTTCTAATCTTCCACTGAATTTTTAATTTTCATTTGCTTTACATGTTTTTAATACCTCACTATGGTTAGGAAACTCAAATATCTTTTGGAGCAAGGTGTGGTATAGACTAAGAAATTAATAGATGGTTACCTGGTGTCTTAGTCTGCTTGGGTCATTATAACAAAATACTACAGAACAGGTAACTTATAAACAATAGAAATTTATAGCTTACAATTCTGGAGGCTGGAAGTCCAAGGGTGTCAGCATGATTGGGTGAGGGCCTTTTTCCAGACTGCGGACTTTTCACTATGTCCTTACATGGCAGAAGGGGCTAGGGAGCTCTGAGAGATCCCCCTTCTAAAAGTACTCATCCCATTCATGAGAGCTCTACCCTTATGACCTAATCACCTCCCAAAGACCCCACTTCTAACACCATTAGGATTCCAATGTAAATTTGGGGAAGTATACTAACATTTAGACCGTAGCACTCTGCCTACTTAGATCGAGGTCTTAACACATAAAGTTCCTAATACTTCAACTCAGCAATATATTCAAGAAAATATAAACAAGCTAGATTTTTGAAGAGTACATCCCCTTCTTACTCCCTCTACTCAGTAATCAATGACCAAATACTCTCTCAAGGCTGAATGTGAAGAAAAAAAAAAAAAAAGACTTTGAGTGTCAAGTATCATGTTAAGGAAAATTACTGTAATGACATTTAGGAAAAAGAACAACCTAGTCAATGATATGTAATCACAGCTACAGTATAAATCTTTTCCTAATGTTATGACACAGGTTTTGAAATTGTATGTGAATATGACTTAATGATTTTGCCATTTCACTGTGCCTTTATTTACCTTTTAATTGGAGTTGTAAGATAATTCACAATTTACATCTTAATGCTTTATATTCTATGCTGAATTTTATGCATTAGTGAAAGAATCCCATTTAGTAACCAAGACACCTCATCTAAGTCTTACCTCACTTCCCGATGATAAATAATTTTAATGATAACATCAGGAATGTTTGAAATATCTGAAAGGTCATTTGTCTTGCCTGAGCAATATCCAAAATTGGAAAAAAATGAAATTATTTACATTTTAGTAGCTAGGCTTTTTGAATTCTAACCTGATGAATTGAAAATATAAGATATCGGTGCCTTTCAATACAATAACAAATATTTTCTGGCCTTTTGCTGGCTTGAATAAAGTTTCGGTTTCCATGGATGCCAGTGATACAGCTTCCAGTTGTTTAGCATCACAACAAGACAAAGAAAAAAAAAATCCACTTTTTTAGTACCCTGGTCCTTTAATGTGAAGCATACAGGGAAACCACTGAATGGAACAACAGTGAGTGACTATTCTCCCCAGGAAGAAAGTCCTTTCAAGACAATGCTACTGGCAGGTTCATGGAGGAAGGACAAAGAGGTTCAAATGGAACTAAGGTTCTCTAGCTTTCTATTTAAATGGCTATAGCTTCACCTGAGAGAAACTGGGCTCTGAGCTCATCCTCTGGTTAATTGCTGGTTATCTGCATCAGATACTCGATAAGTTCACCATGGTCATTTCAACAGAAATTTAAAGACTTCCTGGGCTGGTCTGGAGTTGGCTATAAGCTTGGGAAAAAATCGTTACATTGTTTTAACAGATTCCACAAAATAAATCGTTCCTGCTGGAATAATGTAGTATGCATGGAATTAGTGAGCTCCTTGAGGGCAGAAATCAAGAGTCCTTTTTTTTTTTATCTTTGTATCTCCAATATTCAACATAATGTCTGGCCCCATTGTAGGTGGGGAATCTTAGAAAAAATCTTAGAAAAGATTTTAGAAGTCAACCAAAATTTTTTGCTTCTACAAATTATGTAATCACTTCCATTTATTGCCACAAGCACATCATTCTTGATATTTAAGTGATTGGTAATTAACAATATACCAAATGGCCAGAGAAACTTAATGAAAGCAGAGGTAAACTGTGGAATGTACGGTGCTTAGGAGAATGAGTGCAAGTCAATAATCATCTGGCATGAGCCTATTGTATGCTGGAAACAAACTGGAGAATTCTACACAAAAGGCTACAAAAGGAGGGTGCAATCTCAGTTAAACATTAAAGTTTATAATCGCATCAGATTAACTTTAAGATTTTACTTATTTTATTTTTAGAGAGGGAAAGAATGGGAGGGAGGGGTAAAAAGAAAGGGAGGGAGAGAATTTCAAGGAGACTCTGGCTGAGCATGAGCCCAACTTGGGGCTTGATCCCACAACCCTGAGATCATGACCTGAGCGGAAATCAAGAGTCAGATGCTTAACTGACTGAGCCACCCAGGCACCCCATTAGATTAACATTATACTCAATGGCAAAAATCTCTTTACAGAGATATATCATAATGCAAATTATATCCTATAATTTGAATGTACCTATAATTATGTCCATCTGTGTGTGTGTGTGTGTGTGTGTGTGTGTGGACTTAAAGCAAGTTTTAAACCAGGGCTGTACCTAATTTATAGAAAAATACACGTATCAGATCCATTTCTTCCCACATAAAGTGATTGTACTTTCAAACCTAAAGTATGGTGCTAGGCAGACATCTATCTGTATCTAAAAAGCTGTTTAGGAATGTAGGCAGCTTGGAATTCCAAATGATTGAGTTATTTTGGGGTTACATGAATTTTATTACCTCATATGACAAACAATAATGGGTAGCTCAGCCTGGGCTTCAGCAAGTACAAAATGACTAGCTAATTAACTTAAAAAATAGATTTACTATTTAGTGAACTGAATTAACATTATTAGCAAATTGCTATGGATACATAGAAGCAACATTTGGAGACTCAGAAAGCAGATGAGGACTCTTCCTACAATAGGAACTATTGTAAAAACACCCAGTTCTCAGTTATTAAATCAGTAGCATTTGGTTAAAAATCATGAATGCAAAAAAAAAAAAAAAAATCATGAATGCAAAATATGTTCCCAGGAAAATGTGTAAACTTTCCTTGAATTACAAACTTATATCTTTAAGGAAAATAGCAAGTATTCCATCTTTTTGAAAAACTCGTGTGTTTTTAAATTAAGAGAGGTAGAGAGAGGTAATTAGAGCCCATATGAAAATAATCAAAAACATAAGGGCAATTTGAATGTCCCTACCTCAGGCTTACTGGAAAGGTCATTATGATACATTTAGAATAACATAACAAGAAGTTATAACAATTATTTTAGGAAAGCCCCCTGCCTTTACGGAGGACTTAATCTAAACTGTTCTATAAGAAAAATTATCTATCATGGTCTTAAAATTTTCCAGAGAATATGATCAGTGTTCATTGCCAATATAATCTAAAATTGTACAACTTTCTGCAAAATTATCAAGTGAAGAAAAATAGCTCAGAAAAAAAATTAATGAAATTATCCAGAGGAGTATTCCGCAAAATTCTAGTTTAACTGAATTATGATTGTAATGTATTTGTCAGGACCAGCAGAATTGTGTTCTTGAGGTGTCCCTTAAAACTGGGAGGTACCAAAAATATGCCGCGCCAAAATATGCCACTTTGGCATAAGGATTATGTTGAGCTGAGCACAATTAAGAAATAACAGATATAAAAAACAAACAAACAAGCGAAAACAAAAACAAAACAACTCCCTGTCCTCTCTCCTATGTGCATAAAAACAGGACAGAAATTTCCAAAGGCTCCCAGCTCCCCTTTCTATGAGGAAGAACAAAAGTTAACTTTAGAAACAACTTTAAAGACAACTTTAAACCTTTTCAACCTGGAGATGGCTTAGAGTGACCTACATAACAAACGCTATTAATGAGCATTTCTTTCCCCTTTGTAAGCCCAAACTGCTTTCATTTGTTCTACCATTTCTCCACAAATGTCCTGTTCTTTGTTAAAAATTGTTCTACAAGCGGGGCGCCTGGGTGGCTCAGTGGGTTAAAGCCTCTGCCTTCGGCTCGGGTTGTGATCTTGGGGTCCTGGGATCGAGCCCCGCATTGGGGCTCTCTGCTCAGCGGAGAGCCTGCTTCCCCCTCTCTCTGCCTGCCTCTCTGCCTGCTTGTGATCTCTCTCCCTCTATCAAATAAATAAATAAATAAAATCTTAAAAAAAAATTGTTCTACAAGCTGGAGTTTTAAGCTACCACTTTGAATTATTCACTTTCCCTGGATGTCTCCATGTATAAAATATGTATGATGTTTATATAATAAAAACAATAATAATCTTCTGTTTTTCTTTTGTTAATCTTTTATTGTAAAGTTCTCAGGCAAGAAGTCAGATGAACCAAGGGAAAATTATTTTTCTTCCTCTACAAAACAGTAACTCACTAAACAAGACCTTAGGGACCCAGAAAAGTATTTATTAGCTAAGCAAACTTTCCCAAGGTAGGAAGTCACTAAACACATTGGAAAAATAATGAATTTCCATATCAGAATAGCAGCATATCTGGGAGAATCCCATCAAAATGTGAATGTAATAAGCTACTGGGGTATTGGAATGTAACTAAAATATAGTAGTAGTAAAAATAGTTCAAAAGTAACATTTACCCCACACTCACTACATTGCCATTGTCAGGCATTGCCCTAAACTCTTGACTTCATTAAAAGACAACAACCTTGAGAGTGTCCCACATTTTAGAGAAACTCAGTATACAAATTCATTTCCAGCTGCATCTGCCTTGAAAACCTGCATTCTTAACAGTGGCCACCATGGATCATAAGGCACTGAGGTGAAGCTGTATTATAACATCTAGAACTGATTCAACTGCCATCTACATGTTGACTAGCAAGAGGGCTCAGGCTACCAGACCGTCATCAGGAGAGGAAACTATGCCCATCCCTATGGTTTGCTACAAAATCAATTTTCTAGCCTAAAAAGTATATACAATTGAGGACCTTAGAATTTTAATCTCTAAAAGGTGAATATGCCTTGAAAGAGGCAGATAAAAAAACAAGCAGAAACAAAAAGTATCGGTAAGACTAAATAAAAGGGTTATAATTAGTATTGACTTTGCCTTTTATATTCTGGGCATCCTATACCTACTCTTTCTAATACTCTTTTAAATTAGATATCCCCTTAGGTGAAGCCCTAGCAGTATCCATTATGGCATCTTACCCTTATTTTATAGAGGAGAGAGGAAACAGAAACTCAGTGTGGTCAGTAACTTTGACCAAGCCCTGGGACCCTAAGTCAGGCATGTTTGACACCAAAACCTCAGCTTTTTTGAACACTGTATTTTTATTCAGTTACAAGTGATCCTTGAACAACACAGGTTTGAACTGCAAGGGTCCACTTATATGTGGATTTTTTTTAATACCGCACTGTAAATATAACTTCTCTTCCTTATGATTTTAATAAAAATTTCCCCAGCTTTTTATTGTAAAAATAAGTATATAATAGATATACAGAATATGTATTTAATGATTATTTAAGTTATTGCTAAGGCTTCCGGTCCACAGTAGGTTATTAGTAGTTAAGGTTTGGGGGAGTCAAAAGTTTGATGCGGATTTTTGGTTGCACAGGTGATTGGCACCCCAACCCCTGTATCGTTCAAGGGTCAACTGTATTCTTTCACCTTAGCTGTTTGTCATTCCTGTTTTTTGTTACTCAAGCATTGTCTGCTACTCTCAGTAAATAGCAGCAAGAGGTAACAAACCACATGCTGACAGATACCACAAATCCCTCCTGATTAATTTTCTAGCTTTGCCCCTGTGAACCTTTGCTGAGATCAGCAGTTCCTGCTGTCCAGTGCTTAGGAACACAATGTTACATTAACCAGAGGACCCCAGAGGCTCCAAGTGGTCCCATAGAGTATTGTATAATAGAATGTTCTATTATAGTCAGTCTCTGGTTTAGAGAGCTTCGAAAGATTATACAGTAAGGAGTGATGTGGGGAGAAAAAAACAGTCTTAGAGATTGGGTGTACAAACTGCAGAGCTTAATTTTGGAAATTACAAACCATTTTGGGAAAATTATGAAAATTATGGCAAAATATCTTGATAAACAGATTTCCCCCCCACTTTAAGCTTGAGTTTTGGTTCCACTGATACCAAGCCCAGAGCTGAACCTGATCAAAGTTGATTTTGTTCTTTTATCCCCCAGTGCTCACAGGGAGTAGGCTACTTTGTTTCTACATTTCCTATGGTTATGACTCCATTTACATCCTTTTTCTCCAGGCAATTTTGGAACATCTCTGCTCATTTATTAATATCTTCATAAATGTAAAACCTAGGGCCCTATTTATCTAGTCATTGAAAGTCTATAAAACAGTAATGTGGAATGTAAAATATTCAGTGATTCTAAAGGGAAGAAAATTCTATATTTGACCTTATTTCCATTGGTCCATTCATCAATGACTCAAAAATATTATCAGCTTGATCATCATACATAAATAAGGACTGAATCTCTAATGAGGGATTAAACTAAAATTACTTTAAAAGCAAGCACATCCAAGTCAATGTTTTATAAAACCTTGACTTGAATCATAATTTTGCTTGTCATCTTTTTCATAAAAGAAGATTTACACATCCTGTGATAGCACTAACCTTTTCAAGAATTGCAAGTACACTTCATATATCTAAGTAATTATGAATTATGACCCCTAAATTATGATATCTAAAAAAATCAGAGAAAATGTGGGAAAACAGAACTCAAGTGAAAGGAGAGAGTGACTTTCTTCTGTTTTCAACCCTTTTGTGTTTAACTAACATTACCATATCCGGTACTTTTGGTTAAGTGATTCTAATTTCCTTTGACTTTATAGATCATAAGTAGGTGTATAAACACATTAATTAGACAATTCAGAGTTACTTATTGAGTACCTACTTCTTGCCAAGTGTAAGTTGTTTCAGTACACTAATGTTTAGTTTACCAGGGGAGCACAGAGTGTCCATAGTAACACCCATTCATTAAATCAGTCAACACACATTTATCAAATATCATCTCCGAACCTAGGACAGAGAAGTGAATTAAAACTACTGCCTTGGGGCATCTGGGTGGCTCAGTGGGTTAAAGCCTCAGTAGGTTAAAGCTCAGGTCATGATCTCAGGGTCCTGGGATTGAGCCCCATATCAGGCTCTCTGCTCAGCAGGGAGCCTGCTTCCCCCTCTCTCTGTCTGCCTCTCTGCCTTTCTCTTTGTCAAATAATAAATAAAATCTTAAAAAACAAATACTACTGCCTTATCTCAGGGAACACAGGAAAGAGAGGGAGAGAGGTGAACACCTAGAGCTGTATACATATGTAATATGGCACAGGAAGCACTGTGATGTGAGTTATCTGAGGTACATCTGTGGCACAGAGGGAGAATGAATGCTACTCAGAAATCCAAGAGCTGGATCTTGAAGGACAGAGTGTGGCAGTGTAAAGGGTAGAGGCAGAACAGTTACTTACATTTGAGACCAAAGGAAAAAGCATGTGCAAAGATGTAGAAGTACAAAATGTAACTGCAAGTCGTTTAGTGACAGCCTGGTGTTGGACAAGAGGTCCAAGGGGGCACAATCTGTCATGCTATAGAGTTTGAATGCCATCCTACAAGAAACTGGGAACCATTACAGGATTTCAAACAGCAAACTTATTATACAGTTCGATCGGTAATTTAAAAATATATGTATCTCTTTCCGGAAGTATTATTGAGGATACGTTTAGAAAGGGAAAGAGATTTTGAGTCACAGGGACTGGTTAAGAGCCAAAATACAATCAAAGCCTAAACTAACCATAAAAATAATAAAGAGAGCAAATATCTCCTGAGTATTCCCTATGTGTCAAACTCCACACTAAGCATTTGAATGGATTCTCTCACAGATTTTTTTTTTCATCAACCACAATTCACTTCCCCTAATGTTTACATCTTCAACATGTGCATTTTACAGATGAGGAAATGTGACCTAAGAAGGTGAAGAAATCTGGCCAAAGTCACACAGCCTATAAGTGCCAGAGGCAAGAATTAAACCCAGAGAAACATTTAAGAGATTGGTATGAGGCATAAATGAAAGAGATGAATAACCAATTAAATGCAGGAAGTAAGAAGGAGGAACCACAGAAAGTACTACACAACTATTCATTCCCTTTTCCCTATTGTACCAAGAATACTTGCATGGAGGGAGAGGGTAGCCATTATTATACACATATACCTACAACCTAACAATAGTTAGGATTTCCCTCAGATAACCTATGTGATTGGGAAGGAGTCACTGTTATACCCAATAGTCATAAAATCTGTGGAAAATCTACCTATTTTGGCAGTTATGGCTCCTATCTTGTTCATAGAATTATCCTCATTCTAGAAGATGAAGTAAGAGACCACATAAAAATTCTTCCACAGATTTTTGATCCATAGGTCCAATGAGCGATTCCTACCATTTTCTGAAAAATGGACAAATAAAAATTATTCTAGCAAATTGAGGATAACATATAGCCATGATTGGAATGGATTATATTTCACATCCTCCATACAATTTATATCCCCATACTCTTTACAGAATTAAAAGCTAAATAAAGAAAAAAAATGTGGTATATAAATTAGACAAAAGAAATCGTGCCATCACAGTGAATAAATTTGAACCCCCTAGTTCTAGTGTGTATGCTCCATATATTTTATGTACATATATACTATGTTAATGTGGGGGCTCTTAGGTCTACATATAATTAACAAATAATTCCTATAAGAGTTGAAAATGTAAAATCAATTGGCAAATGTTATTGAGGTAAATTTAATTCACAGACTGGAAGAAAATTAAACTACTTGACAACTAGAATAGTTTTCTCCATAATCCTGTATCATCTACATAAAAAGCATCATAATTTCATTCATACAGCTAGTCTTAATTCATGAACATGTTCCTCTAATAGTCCAATAATAAATTAATTTTTCTATATAAAATGAGTCTTAAAGTCATATTCCTTCTAAACCATCATTTAACATGTTCCTTCAGGGCAACTATTTAGTTACAGAATAACAAACTATTAGAATTATAAGGGAACAAGAGTAAACATCCTGTATAGCATTTCCAAATTGATTATATGAAAGGGTTTAGCAAGATGGGTTGTTTTCATGAATACAGGATACTTTTGTCAAATGTTTGAAATAGGATTATACCAAGTTCAAAACCACATTAAATCATTTTAATATGCCAATAAGCAAAATAAATGCTTAAGAGATATGTCCAGAGAGTTTTTAAAATTTATTTTAACATGGAACTCTTTTATTCTAGGAGTCATTATCTACATCAGTGTTCTTCAGAGCATGGTTGAAATAGCTCATCTAATTTCATTTTCTCATTTTATACATAACACTGAGGTATAGAAAGGATAAGTGAGGTTTCTCACGATCGTAAAATTTCATACTGACAAAGCCAGGTCTAGAAACCTGTTTTCTAAATATTTCATCCAACTCTGATTTGCTTTTACTTTGCTCTCACTTTTGATATGTTTAACATTTGCAGTATTTTTCCGCTGGCACATTATACAGACATAAAAATGACAAGGGCTGAGTTGTTAATCAGTAAGTAGTACAATGAAAAACACTAACAATGGCTACTATTATTGAGTGCCTACCATATGCCGCGTACAATCCAGGATTCTAGAACCTGACTTTCTTTTTCATAATAAATCTGAAGCATATTGAGATACATACCATTCTCCCCATTTTACAGCTGAAGAAAGTGCCTCAGAGGCATTTGTAACTAACTGGTCACCTAGCTTAAAGGGATGGAGTAGGTCTGGCTGGCTGAAATCTCCTGCTCTTTGCACCTGGCCACCCGCCTTGCGTGTTAGAAAAGGCAATGCTCTTCACATACCCACCCAGACTATTTCCCAGAGTAAATTCTGCAGAAGTAAAAAGTGAATATGCTTTCTGAAACGGTCCTGCTCTCTTCCACTACAGCACCTTGTAATCTGTCAAATATTGACTTTTCTGCATTATGGAAAACCTCTACTCTGAACCACTTTTGTCCTTTATTAGATTTCTGGTTTAGAAACCTAATGGTCCAAGGTATTTTGCAATTGAAAATGTTAAAAGTGGTCACTGAAACATATTCTAATCATTAAATTCTATAAAAAAAAAAATAGCCAAGATATTCTAGGTAAAATTTCGATTAAATCTACTGATAGTGACTTTAGCAAAAGTAGCTAAAGTAACCGAAATATAGCCTAAACAACACAATAAAAGTATATTAGAGTTTGAACAGAGAGAGCCAATATAATCTGGTTCTGCTTTATATGCAGAATCCACTGATCTGAGATTTTCTAAGACAGTCAAATTAATTCACCATTGTTCCTCTACATACCATATATATCTATTGTGAAATACAGCATTGGAATTAAATCCATTATAATCCAGGTCAAAAGTCAGCCCAATCACACTTATTTACCTACCTTATAAGAAAGTAATAAATTTAGACCACACAGTATAACCAATAAAATAATATTAATAATAAAGGCTTTTAAAATTAACTAGTTAAGGCACCAAACCATAAAATATTTATTCATTAGTCAGCTTTGAAATTATCAAAAAATAACCAAAGACAATAAAATGGTTCCTCTCCTACTCTCTTCACTGATGACCATTAAAAAGGAATACTAAAGTCTTGAAACATTCATTATACAGTAAGTAGAAACAATTTGATAACTCTTGCTATTTTGTTTCTAAGTTGCAGCTTTATTACGAACAAACCTGATCCCAACAGCAAGGGCATGGACATGACTGACACCAGTAGTAATAAAAATATTACCCATTGAGGCTTGTCAACTCTTCTTGCTTGTGGCAGCTTGAGGAGATTCCTTGACAATGATTCATGGCTTGAAACTCAGAACCATCTGCTCTCTTGGAGAGTTCTCAGCCAAGATGAAGAGGGGAGTTTTCACAGCTGTATTCTTTTTCCTTCTAAAGTCTATGGAAAAGCATCCAACAAACCACAAAAATCTGGCACTAATTTGAACATGGCAGACATTATCCTCCATATGTTCTTGTTTCAATGGACTCTTTTTACAGCAACTATCTCATTTGATGCCATTTCTTTTCTCTCTTCACCATGTGAAGTGTCAATTCTGCTCACTCTATAAACTTCCTAATATCCTCTCCATTATAGGCAGTTCAATTATTTGTCCATCTCCTTTTTAATGGACAGTATTTTTTGTTGTTGATAAAATTTCAGGGTTTAGCTGAATCTCATCAAGTTATACCACTTATTTATACTTAAGGAAACCAAGGCAAAGAAAGGTTAGATTGCCACCCTAAAATCGTATCATTTGGCAGTAAAAGAATGAAGACTCAATGATTTGGGTGACTCAAATCATTTGTCACCCAAAACACTTTGCCATCCTATTGAAGGGAAGCTTTAGTGTCTCTGCTTTTGTCACAATATAGCTTAATAAGGAATTGGTTTTGGTTTGTAATAAATCACAGGGAATTTGTCAGGTAAACCAAATAATTCTTATCAAACCAAAATGAAAAGAAATACATGCAATTCTAAAAGGCTGTTTTTCTTTCTTACATGAAAAGAGAAAACTTAAAGCTAAAGGTAAAAATAGGTTTTACATATCCTCACCTCATATTCCAAAATGTGATTCCAAATAAGTTCTAAGAAAATCTAGCATATGTAAATTAGATCATTGTATGATAGAGACAAGTCTATTGCTATCTACAGATACCAAGTGAACTATCATAGGATTCAAATCCCTGTGACTAGATAGTGGGGATGGTTAAACCTCAATCTTCTAGGTATGAATAGGTATGGGATACTCCACTTTTGGGAGAGTGAATATGGAGCTACCGTAGGAGATATGGAAAAGATAAGCATACTCATAAGCCATTTATATAAGGATGTACAGCTACCAAGAGTACTCCTTTCTCGTAATGCAGATAAGAAGCTGAAATGGGTGAATGGAAACTTGCCTTGGCTCCAAAGTGGTAACTCTCTTCTCCCACATTCCACTGACCAGGGTAAGTCACCCAGCCAAGACCAATGTTAATGAGGTGTACTAAACCATGAAAAGAGAAGAGAAAGAAGAATGAATCGTGGGCAAATAATTCACCCTCTAACTGTTACAGGGAGACCAGCTATTTTAGTGGAAAGAGATAGGCAGAAGCCAAATTTCAATGTATTTTAGAAAGAATAAGAGGAGAGGGAATTAGAGTGAGAAGAAAATTATTTCAAAAGATAGCAAAGAATAAGGATAGGAGCAGAAAAGGGTGGCAGTTTTATTTAAAGGTGTGTCTTATATAGTGGAAAAGATATCAGCTGCTCCTGTACTGAAGGAAATGACCCTAAAGATGGTGAAAATTAATGATTCAGGAGAGATGATGTGGGAATTTCTTGTGTGATATTCTTGACTAAGCAAGAATGTAAAACTGCTATCATGAAAGAGGATGGGTTAGCCATAGAAGAAAGGATGAGAATTTTATCTGTGACAACAGGAAGAACAAAATATGTTCTAATACCGGCAGTTGGTTCAATGTGGTGATGAAAACTTATGAAAGTTCTCTTCAAATTGCTTCAATCTGCTCAGTGAAATAGAGCAAATGTCATCAGCTGAGAATAAGGATGTCATATGAAATGTTGAAGATCTGAGTAGGCAAGAAAAGATATAAAAGTTTCATCCTAGAAAATAGGTGAGTGAAGAATAGAGAAACAAAATAGGATTATCAATGTCTGGTGATACTGAAAAATTATAAATAACCTAAGTATACATCCAGAAGCTATTGTTAGAATAAAAAATATGTGGGATTTCACCTACGATGGCTAAAGAATTTGGCAGTTGTCACTCCCATCTTTAAGATAAGAAATAACTGAATAAATTGAAAATCAACAACCTTTCTTGGACTCATCAGAGTAGTAAATTCATAGGGCAAACTGCCACCCCAATACCTGGAGAGACCCGCAAATACAGATGATCACAACATTCTATAAACTTTAAGTGCTTTTAAACTTTAAACCAGACCTATAAACTGGTAGTTTATGATAATTTTGACAAACTACTGGAGACTGAATGTGCACTACCCTGAGAGTAAGAACTCTTAGGGTCCTACAGAAGTCCACACATTCAGAAGTTTTACATCTAGGGACCCCACAGTTTCTCACAGAAAAGGCTAAAGAAAAAAAAAATCCCTTGCATTTATGACATAGAAAAGAGAAAAATAACCATTTCGAAATACGCCCAGAGTATTTATCATAATGAAGACCTCTCTGTAAGGGAGAAAACTTTACAAAAAACCTTCTGTGATCTGGGGAAGGGCAATTGTCCAACTCCAGTCACCTGTAGGCTTTCTGCTTCACCAAAGGAGAGAAAAAGTTAAGAAACACTTCTGAAGGTCACAGCCCAGGGACATAAGCCCACTAAAAGACTGAGGTTTAATCATAAGTTTATAGAACTCTTTCCCTCCTGACTACACCTTACTACAACACCAACACGTCTCCAGCATAAAAGTGGATTACAGCTGAATGAGCTATAATATACAGATTCTACTTGAGAAGGAACAATTAGGGAAACCCAAACACAACACATGAAATAAAACAATGACTCTAGAGGAAACAGAATGCTTTGGCACCTACAGCTGGAGCAAACATTAAACACAGTCCAACTCCCAGACATATTAACATAAAACTTCACACTGAGGGCCTATTTACTTGTCCCCTAATACACCATGTCCAGCTTTCAACAAAAAAATTAAAAGGCATGCTAAAGACAAAAACAAACAAAAAAGTACAGTCTGAGGAAACAAAGTATGCATTAGAAATGGTTTCAGATATGATACAGATTTTGGAATCATCAGATGGAAACTTTTCAATCACGGTGATTAAAATGTTAAGGGCTCTAATGGAAAAAGTGGACAATATGCCACAGAGATAGGTAATATATACAAAGAGATGGAAAATCTTAAGAAAGAATCAAAAGAAATACTCAAAATCAAAAATACTGCAATATAATAGAGAATGTCCTCAATGGGCTCATCAGTAGACTATATGTAGCCAAAGAAATAGTCAGAGAGCTTGAAGGTATGTTAATAGAAGCTTCCAAGCTGAAATGCTAAGACAAAAAAAGAATTGAACAAAACAGAATGTCAAAGAGCCATAAAGAAAATTTTAAATGGAATAACATATACTATTCGGACTACCAGAAGGGGAAAAATTGATCTAATAGATAACTGTTTTTATCAAATAACTGTAACAGTAATGTATCAGGTGGTTATAGAATATAGGTAAGTTAAATGAATGGCATGTTTCTGTACTGTGTTTCCTTTTGATGGCTGAATAACATTCCATTATATGTATATATGACAATTTGTCTATCCATTCACTAATTGTTGTACATTTGAGTTGTTTCTATCTTTTGGCTATTGTGAATAATGCTTCTATAAACATACATATACATGTATTTGTTTGAGCAACTGTTTTAAATTCTTTGGAGTACATAACTGTGTCATGAGGAAAAAATTTTATCTTTTTTAAAGATTTTATTTATTTATTTGACAGAGAGATCACACATAGGCAGAGGGGCAGGCAGAGAGAGGGCGGAAGCAGGCTCCCTGCTGAGCAGAGAGCCTGACATGGGGCTCGATCCCAAGACCCCGAGATCATGACCTGAGCCAAAGGCAGAGGCTTTAATCCACTGAGCCACTCAGGAGCCCCACGAGGAAAAAATTTTAAATGAGCTCTTGTACCTGTACTATACTTAAAGCAGGGTAGTGTATTTAAAGTGAACTTAGGGGTGCCTAGGTGGCTCAGTGTGTTAAAGCCTCTGCCTTCAGCTCAGGTCATATCTCAGGGTCCTGGGATCGAGCCCCGCATCGGGCTCTCTGCTCAGCAGATAGCCTGCTTCCCCCCTCTCTCTGCCTGCCTCTCTGCCTACCTGTGCTCTCTCTCTCTGTGTCAAATAAATAAATAAAATCTTTAAAAATAAACAAACAAACAAATAAATAAATAAAGTGAACTTGAAAATTAAAAATAGAGCTACCCTATGACCCTGCAATTGCAGTACTGGGTATTTACCCCAAAGATACAGATGTAGTGAAAAGAAGGGCCATGTGTATCCCAATGTTCATGGCAGGAATGGCCACAATCGCCAAACCATGGAAAGAGCCAAGATGCATTTCAACATACGAATGGATAAAGAAGATGTGGTCTATATATACAATGGAATATTAGTCAGCCATCAGAAAGGATGAATACCCAACTTCTGCATCAACATGGATGGGACTGAAGAAGATTATGCTCAGTGAAATAAGTCAAGCATAGAGTGTCAATTATCATATGGTTTCATCTATGGAACACGAGCAATAACATGGAGGACATTAAGAGAAGAAAAAGTGAATTGGGGTAAATTGGAGGGTGAGATGAAGCATGAAAGACTGTGGACTCTGAGAAATAAACTGAGGGTTTTGGAGGGGGGGATAGGTGAGCCTGGTCGTGGGTATCAAGGAGGGCATGTATTGAATGGAACACTGGGTGTGGTGCATAAAAAATGAATCTTGGAAAACTGAAACAGTAAATTAAAAAAACAAACAAACAAAACAAATTAAGTGAATTTAAGTTAATTGTGAATGTAGGTTGCAGACTCTACTGCAAACACTAAAACAATTTTTTAAATAAGTATAATTGCCATGATGGGGAAGGAAAGAAAATAGAATCCTATAAAATGCTCAGACCAAACTAGAAATGGCAGAAAAAGAAGTAATATAGAAACAAAAAGAAGAGGGCATGGAGGAGGAAAAAAGAAGCAAAGAACACAATTATAGAAATAGAAATAGAATAGAAATAGAAACAGAAAATAGAATACAATACAAAACAATTATGATGGTACATGTTAATACAACTATATCAACAATCACTTTAAATGTAAATGGTCTAAATACACCTATTAAAATACAGGGATTGTTGGAATGGGCTTGAAATAAAGACTCAATTTTAAGTTGTCTTTAAAGATACAGTCACAGATTAATAGTAAAGGGATAGGTTGAGAGTTACTCAGAATGTTAAACACAGAATCATGGTATGACCTAACAGTTCTATTCTGTCTTGGTTCATTAGGGTAGCTATAACAGAATACCATAAACTGGGTGACTTATAAACAACATAAATTTATCACGCACATTTCTGGAAGCTAGGAAGTCCTAGATCAAGGTACCAGCAGATTTAGTGTTTAGTGAGGGCCCACTTTCTGATTTATAGATGGTCATTTTTTGCTGTGTCCTCACAAAGTGCAAGCAACAAGAAAGCTCTTTGGGGCTACTTTTATAAGGACATGAAGCCCATTCATGAGGGCAGAGCCCATGATTACCTCCCAAAGATCTCGCTTCCAAATACCATCACATTAGAGATTGGATTTCAACACAGGAGTTTTGGAAGGATACAAACATTCAGTCTATAGCACATTCCTGACTATATACCCTGAGGAGTTGAAAACAGGTGGTCAAACAAGTACAAGTGCATATATGTTCACAGCAGCACTATTCACAAAAGCCAAAAGGTAGAAACAACCCAAATGTTTATCAAAGGATGAATGCACAAACTGTGGTCTATACATACAATGGAATATTGTTCAGCCACAGGAAAGAATGAAGTACTGATATATGTATGCCACAGTGTGGAAGAACCTCAAAAACTTTATGCAACATCAAAGAAGCCAAAGACAAAATGTCATAGATTGTATAATTCCATCACCCAGAATAGGTAAATAGGTAAATCTGCTAAGAGAGAAAACAGATTAGACATTGGCTGGGGACAGGGAGAAGCGATAGTGGTGGAGGAACTGCTAAATAGATATGGTGTTTTCTTTGAGGTGAGGAAGAGATTTTGGAACTAGCTCACACAACACTGCAGATGTACTAAATGTCATTGAATTATTCATTCTAAAATGATTAAGTTCATGTTATATGAATGTCACCTAAACTTTTAAAAAGACACACTGAAAAAAAGAAGAGATGGGGAAAGGTGTACCTCGCTAATGTTAATCAAAAGAATGTTTGCATAGCTATATTAATTGCAAAGTAGACATCAGACAAAAAATATTTCACGGTATAAGAGTGACATTACATAATAATAAAGCTGTCTGTTCTCCCAGAAGACTTAACAATCTTTAACGCATATACCCCTAACAACAGAGCATTAAAATGCATGAGGCAAAAACTAACAGAACTATGAGGAGAAACAGATAAATCCACTATTATAGTATACTTCAACACCACTAGTTTTTAAATTAATATACCCAGCAAGCAGAAAATAAGTAAAGGCATTGTTGAACAGAATAGCACCATCAATTTGATCTAATTGACAGTTATCAAATATGAATGAACAAAAATTTTATAATATGAATATAATAGTGGAAGGAAGGAAGGAGGAAGGGATCATTTCAAGGCTCATAATACCATTTCTGGTATTTTGGGATGAACACTTAAAGTGTCAAATACACCATGATGTGGAAAGACATAGTAATACTTACATTAGAAAGAACTTCTTTCTTTCCCTGCCTTGTTTCTGGAGGAAGTTCACACTCCCAGAAGGAAACGATTAATATAACACTTCCAGGCTTCCTTTCCATTCCTTGTTCTCCTCATCAAAGAGGAGTGACTTACTAATTTCTAAGCTTAGGAAAAATGAGCCAAGACCTTTTATAGTTTCAGCAGTTTCCTCCCTCCCCATCTGCTCCTTGGATATGAGGGTACTGAGCTGCTCTTTCCATGTCTGGTTTGGTAGATCTAATTATTTAATAAAAATATTAGGAAACTCGCTTGACCACAAGTCCATGTCACAGGGCCTGATTCAATTCTACAGACAATAAAACTTACATTTCAAGGTCCTTCACGCTGATAACTGTGTAGGTATTGATAGGTTCAGAACACATACAGAGGAGTGGTTTGATTTATTGGCCCCTCACACCTCCCACAGCTATCCAATAGGGTTGCAAGGAGAATAAAATCAGATGAAATTTATAAAACACCCAGCAAGGCTTTGAACTGATAATTGAGAGAATGATGTGTTTAAGCGAAATCTGTAGCTAATAAATGAGCCTAGTCTATTGGTCTGGCAATGATATCTCAGTTGCTAGTATTTACAGCTACCTGGAGTCATCTTTTCAGAATGCTGAAATGTACTCTTTCAACAAATGTTGTCATAGATAAAGACTACTTAAACCTGAAGTAAATACCAAAAAAAAAAAAAAAAAAAGTTTCGTTTTGTTTTGCTTACTGGTGTAAGGAAGGGTAAAAAATCTCCTCAAACTGAGATGCCTGGTTGGCTCAGTTGGTAGAAAATGTGACTCTTGATCACAGGGTTGTGAGTTCAAGCCCCATGTTGGGTGTGGAGTCTACTTAAAAAAATACAATATAAAAATGTAGAGAGAAAGTATATTTTAAAAATGTCCCCAACCTATTGCTTTTGTCATTTTCTAAACCATGGTCTCCCCTAAATTGGTACTTTTTGAATGAGATAACTTCTGTGTAAAAAGAAAAAAAAAGAGCTTACAAGAAAAACTTTGCTGTGTTCAAAGGCCTCAGAAGGAAAAGTACATTTGAGCATTGACAGTACCTACAGAAACTGTTTACAGTAATAAAGAAAAGATATCATTTTAAGAGTTCAATCTTGGTAGTATTCCTCAGAAGACCACCAGAGAAACCTGATCATCAAGCAAAGTTCATCAGACTTACTATAAAAGAGAAGACTAGACAGTCTTAAAAGTGAGTCAAACTGAAAAAATTAGGAAATGGTGTATATATATATACAGTTTTAGGTCATGGGCCAGACGATTTGAGATGAGCTATTCAAGGAGGCAAACTTTGGGATTAAATAGAGTTGATGACATAGTAGCTTTGGTTGGATGAGCACATCCAGGTGAATTTCTTGAGAGTCTTGTGAAGTAAATAATTCCACTTCATTAAAATTCTTATCTTTCAGGGGCAAGTATTTTCTGCAGGAAGCAACTAAGATTTTTTTTTTCCTGCCTGGTCCCAATGTTGTTTCACATAGGGAAGAAAAAGTATGTCTAGATTCACTGTGGTTTAATACATAGTTTAATACAGGACATTTTCTTGCTCTTCTTCTCTGCAGGTAGGATAGGTAGGCAGATGAGGTGGGAAAAAGCAAAAATAAAATTTTAAAGCAAGCAGCTCTTTCCCAAATGGGCCAACTTCATGGATAATTGCTACTCAGCCCAATGTCCCCCAAGGGGGGCATCAAGCATTTTGCTCATCCACCGAAAGGCCTATGGTAGGCTGAGTATTGATCCCCAACATTATCTAGATCCTAACCCCTGCAAATGTCACCTTATATGTGAAAAGAGGTTTTATAGATGTGATTAAGTTAGGAATCTTGAGATGGAAAGATCATTCTCTATTATCTGGATGGGTTCTACGTGTAATCACAAATGTCCTCATAAGAAGGAGGCAGTGGGAGACTGCCTGTAGAGAGAGAAGGCAATGTTATGACTGAAGCAAACTGTTATTCTGACGACTTTGAAGAGAGAGGAAAGCCCCTTGAGCTAAGGAATGCAGCTCTAGAAGCTGGAAAAATCAAGAAAACGGATTCTCCCCTAGAATCTCTGAAGGGAGCACAGCCCTGCAGACACCTTTATTTTGGCCCAATGAAACGGATATTGAACTTTGACTTCCAGAGTTTTAGGAGAATAAATGTTTGTTACTTTAAAGTACCAAGTTTGTGGTAATTTCTCATGGCAGCAATGGGAAACTAATACAGAACCCACTGCTGATAACAGGTGAGCTACAAATATGAGACTCCACTTCCCAATTCCAGTCAATCACCAGCTCTTTCTCTACCAGCCCACATTACCTCCTAACTCTATTCTCTTGGTTCAAAATAAATAAAAACTTCAAAAGAGAAATATTAAAAAATAGTTCTAGTAATCCTGTAAGCTTAAAGGTTTTTTAAACCAAATAGCTTATTAAAACAAAAGAACTCAGTCAATTCACTGGACTTTCTCAGACACATTTTTTCTAACTCTTATCAATAGGAATAGCCAGAGCTAATGCCAGAAAATCCCTGGCCTGTTACCTCCAGGAAAATGTAAACTAACTAATCCTATAAGGCCAATTCCCTCTGGCTAGTTTTTCTTTTCTTTTCTTTTTAATTGAAGTATAGTTGACATACAATGTTACATTAGTTTCAGGTGTACAACATAGTGATTCAACAGCTCTGTATGTTATGCTATATTCCTCACAACTGTAGCTGCCATCTGTCACCATACAATTGACTATATCCCCTACAGTAACTTTGTCCCCATGACTTACTCATTCCATACCTGGAAGTCTGTACCTCCCACGCCTCTTCACACATTTTGCCCTTCACTTCCCCAGCAACCACCAACTTGCTCTCTGCATTTGTAGTCTGTTTCTGCTATTCCCTCTGGCTAATTTTAAACTTCAGTACCTGAGTAAGACATCTGCTTATACAGTAAACATCATGCAGGAATTCATTTTTAAGGACAAACAAAATATAAGATTTTTTTCAGAACTTATCCCCTATTATATGTCCTATTTTTGCTATTTTATCTGTTTCTATCGTCTTGGAAGTAACCCCTTTCCTCCTAGGGAGCTGTTTCTATTGTCTTGGAAGTAACCCCTTTCCTCCTAGGGAGCTATTTCAAAAACCATGGAAAAATTAAAAACAAATAAACATCTCTCCCTTGTGTTAAAAACAAAACTGAAATACTCTCTGTTACCTACTTTTGAAAATCAATCCACTTTAATTTATAATAAAATAATTTTTATGCCACATTTATGATGCTAACACCAAATCTGATGATGTATTAGAAAGCTAGCTCTCTGGAAAAAAGGGGGAGGAAGAAAGCCTCTGATTTACAGAAATTACCAATTTCTATGGCAATGTAAATACTGTTCGCATGGCTAATTTCAAGTTATTAATAGTTAACACCCAGCTCGTACAATTCCTGAATATTTATCAATCAGCCTTTATGGACCAGCCATTTCTAGCACACCACTGCAAAATGTTAAACTATATGTAATTATAATTATACCAAGACTGGTCTGTCTCAGTTGCTTTTAGGATATCAGAAGACAAAGAATAAAAATGAGAAAAAAAATTGTAAACTATGAAATGTATCTTTATTGTATTTTTGGTTAGGTGTTTTCTAATACAAAGACAGAAGGCGAAGGCAGAGAGACAAGATATCAGATTAAGTCCCTGAATAAAACTTGAGAAAGAACAACTTTAATTATCCTAATTAGACTAATCTCTATCTATGATCCAAGAACCTAATGCATCACAAATCCTAATGAGAAATTAAAGAACTAGAAGAGAGAATTAAACATAAATAATTGAGAAGAGCTGATGAAGTTGAGTGCTAATTCATCACAGAGGGAAGAAAGAGTCCTTTTAGGGTGTATTGAGAAGGAACTCGAATGGCAAAAACCAGTGTTTCATCTACTTCACTTTTTGTACTAAGAGTCTCTATTTTTCCCTGGAGTTACTACAAGAAACCTATAGCTGCTTTGGACAGAATCAAATCCCTGTCTTCCAAGGATGGCAATCAGAGAAAATCTTCAGATTGCAAGGGGAAGCTAAATCTCATAGTCTTTACTCTTGTCTAGTGACAAAATTGTTGTCTCTAGCATTCATTTTTCTGTGCATGAACTGATCTGACCCTTCCCTTAAATATCGATAGCATAGTTGGACAAGCTTTTGCATTTAAACCAGACTTTATGATTCAGGCTAAAGGAGGAAATTCCGGAAAGGCAAATATACTTCGCTCATCTGATAACAAAATGGCAGGTAGTTCTCCCAGGAGTCCACTTAGCTCACTCCACTGTCATGAGGTCCAGCTCACAACCACCACTACTTGGTAGAGACCATCTTTCCATTACTACCAGAGGTTACTCTTGAACGTGTCATAAATCCTTAGACTACAACTCCAAAAAAGGATTGCTCTCTGAAAAGAAAGTACTCCTTCTCACCTCCGTTTGAGACTTAGCTTCCAAATCCTTATTTTCTATCTTAGGACTTGTCTCTTCATAAGATGATGAACATGAGAAATATCTCCTTATTTCTGGCTAGACTTCCCCTTATCCACAGCGGTATGGTTCAGACTTGGTTTCTACCAGAACAACTACATCAGAAATCTGTAGGATATAATTTTACTGTGTGTTCAGTGAGTGTATCAACGATTCTGAGATCCTCTTTTTTCCTTAATTCTTTTTGGAGATTCCTGCCCTAGTTCTGGATCATCTCCAAATGTTTTAAAACACAGTTTAGTGAGTTCTCTAAGAAGCCTTTCTTATCCAGCCAACCATTTGAGAAAAACAGAATACCTTGATCACATTACTACGGGAATGAGTAAGTGCCAGCTGTAACTTATGCCTTTCATTTAATACAGAAAATTGAAACTCTAATAGTATTATTGAAAGCCAGAAACAGAGTCAGCAGAGAGCTCCTGTAAAGATTCACAGAAGGCTCTTCATTCTGAACTTATGTTTCAAAGAGAAGATGACTTGGAATATGGCTTACAGCAGGGGAAGGGGATTATAGATTCAGTTTGGCTTTAAAAAAATTACAAGCTTGTTGGGGATGTTCTTCTCCTAAAATAATACTGAGTAAATGAGTTTGATCCTTTTATTCTCTGATTCCTTATAAAAAAATAAAATATCAATTCTGACTTCAACTGGAGGAACAACACTAGAATCATACTATGGAGAAATTTACAGAAAGACCATGAGAAAAAAAAAATCTCTTCAAAGCTAAGGGAGAAAAGTAGTGCCAGGGCCAAGGAAGAGAACTAATATAAAAGCTCAAGAACTCCAAGAGTAAATTAAGGGGTAAAATATGACCCTTTAATATGGCGTCCCAATAGAGACACTATTTCTCAGGTTTGTCTCATAGGACAGACTGGATAAATAGCTCACCTTATCAATATGAAAGTGCTTGGAATCTTGGGAGTACAGCCAAAAGTAATATTTGTATGTAATATAAAAGTCCTCACTGCCTACCATATAAAAGCTACAACAGCACTTGGCTTACCAGCTGCCAGTTTGCTTGGAAATCTACTCCTCTGCTGTAGCCAAAGAAGCTCTGTTTATTCTCTATCTGTATCTGGGCTAACTCCTTGAAGTCAGAGTCATATTAAAATAAGGACACAATTCAAAACAGAACACAAAACTTTTAAATGTTGTTGCAATATGGTGGCATGCAATACTCGATAAGCTCTCAGCAAGAGCATTCCCAAGGAACTTTGTTGGAATATCTGGATGGTCTCACTATTATTTAAAACCATCATCCACTTTTCTACAATTACCTAAAATCTGCCTTTTTTCATTAAAACCTCCTTCAGACATTAAATACATTAATCTATGTAAAACATCTAGTGTCATACTGACCGCATAGTAAGTGCTGATTAAATGTCAGCACCTCTTATGCAAACATTGGGAGCAGATGCTGGAATGTCTTGGGATAAGGGAGGTGCCAAGGAAGGAATCCTAAACTTTTCAAATAAAGTTCATTTTACCCTGTTTCTTACAGGGATGTTACAAGAGACAATATCTTGGCAGAATCGAGCAGTGACACACATGTATTTCCTAATGGCAGTTCTAGAACATTAGGCACGTAGTCTCATCCTCATTATTAGTAACCTCGTATAATCTTTCATCTGCCTAAGAAACCCATATTAGCATGATGGCTGAATAATGTAATAGTAAATTCTTTTGACCAGTGAAACTCATTCTCACTGCTTTCAAATACTCATTTCATACTCTATAGTTGAAAACCAAAAGTAAGGTTTGGTTTGAATATTTCTTAACAGAAAACTCTGTTGAGTGCATGTGCATGTATTTTAGATGGATATACATAGACAGATAATTAGATATAAGATAGATAGATAGATAGATAGGCAAATATTTAACAGAGCAACCTCACAAGGTTATCTGGTTTACAATCATGTCTTTGGATAGGTTAGATATTCAGATATTATTATCACTTGTTTTTATAGTAAAACAACTAAAATTACATATTTTAACTGCCTAAGCTGAAAATGAGATAGAAAGTAGTAGAATAGCAATGGAAATCCAGATCTTCTTCTTCTTGATATAATTTTTCATTATTAATATATTTCATTTGTTGTATTTTATAACATTTTTAATCTTAAATATTTTATATGTACAGAAAAGTTGCAAAAATAGTAGAGACTTCCCATATACCCTCTATTCCCAGCTTCCCTTGTGCTAATATCTTGCATAGCCATCATACAAAGATCAAAATCAAGAACTTAACATTAGAACAATACTATGAAATAAATTACATATATCACCAGCTTTCTGCTCCAGGACCCAACCCAAGATTCCTCATCGCATTTGATTTTCTTGTTTCCTGGGTCTTTCCAATCTAAGCGAAAAAGCGAGAACTACTTAGTAAAGGAAATATGATCTTTTGAAAGGAATAATTATCCAACACAGAGCCTAAAAATGAGCTAAGTATTAATTAGTGACAATGTTGTAGAGCCTTCATATTCATTTTCATTTTATACTTCATAATGGCCATTATATGTTTTCTCTTTCTACATCCTAAAAGTGGAAATAACTGAAATTTATGCATGCCTTTTCCTTCCATAATTTTCCCACTTTTACAACTGCAAATGTACAATTTAGTAGTTCTGTCTTTAGGTAAAAAAAAAAAAAAAAAAGATCAGAATGGACAAAATGGTAAAGAAGAAAAAGGTGATCATTTGCTATTTGTGCAACACAGGGAAATTACTTAAGCTCTCTAGATTTCCATTTCTTTGTAAAACTGAAAGCAATAATGCCCTCTTCTCAGGGTTATTGCAAAAACTGAATATAAAGCTCCACGCACAGTGTTTGGAATATGATCATGTCACCCAGTGGGACATTTGGCAATGTCTAGAGACATTTCTGGCTGTCACGGTTGTGAGGCTATGCTACCATCATGTAGTGGATAACGAGAAGAGATGATGCTAAGCATCTTACATTGCATAGGTCAATCGCCCAGAAGAATCATCTGGCCCCAAATTTCAATATTGCTAAGTTGGAAAACCGTGTTTTACATGATACCATTAGTTATTCTGCATCCAGACCTGGGACATGGCTAAAGCAAAGTTAATGGAGAAGCAAAAATATTTCACAAAGCCAGCCCTTTCAAACATCAACTAACCAAAGGTTTATCTTTACACTTACAAGTGAAGTAAAGAATGAAAACCCAAACTAAAATCTGGACACTCTAGAAATGAATATCTTAATCAATCTTGCTCTACTTTATTGTCTTCCTCCCTTGGTTTGCCTGATCTTAGACCATTACCAAAAGGGGGAGTGTAAAACTATGCATGTTAACCTTTCCTCAAATTAAGGGCACGGAAAGCAAAATGTTTGCTTATGATCTCAATGAACTGTGTCAGAGAGCTGAGAGGGTAGAGGTTGGCCAAAATTTTTAACTTCCATCATACATTTCATTTAAGAAATCTCAATACTCTTATTATTTTTCTTAGCTACCTTTCTGCAGGAATATGACATGTTTGTAGCCCTGAATTCAGTTTTCTGCTTGTTAGAAAGCCACATCCTTTTCAACTCTCTGGAAAAGAAATTAACAAATAGGAGATTTGGTAATCAGAAAGAAAAGGCAGTTTCCTCGGATTTAACAAAAGTGAAAGATGAAATATTTTCTATTATTATTTTTGAGTATAAAAGGACTCATAGAAGATGTGATCATAAAAAAAGTTTATTAGCTTATTCTTACTGTGGAATCCTGTGGCAGCCCAAATGCCATGGTGACTATTAAGCCTGAAAAGTTGGGTTGTAACCAGGATGCTGGGTATCTTAAAATAACTTAAATATATAAAGGTATAAGGAGAGGGACTTGAATATAAGTCACAACCTTTGATATTAATACTAATAACAACTGTAACAGCAACTAATAAAAATAATAACAATACTAAGAAATTCTTTTTTTCTTTTTTTTTAAGTTTTTTTTTTATTTTTCTGTCAGAGAGAGAGAGCACAGCAGGCAGAGAGGCAGAGACAGAGAGAGAAGGAGGCTCCCCGCCGACCAAGGAGCCTGATGAGGGACTCGATCCCAGGACCCTGGGATCATGACCTGAGCCAAAGGCAGTGGCTCAACCAACTGAGCCACCCAGGCATCCCAATACTAAGAAATTCTGAGATTTCAATTATACATGAGGCATTAGACTCATTAGGCTCATGACCTCATTTCATTCAAATAGCAAACTGACTTGGTTACTTAGGAACTATCATTCATCTGCAACTTAACAAGGAGGAAACTGAGGCACACTGTCACAGAACTAATAAGTGGTGGATTCAGGACCTGAAACCATATCTACTAGTCAGCACACCATAGTGTATGCTTATGGTTAAAGGTTGTGTGCAATCAAACCATATTTATCTTTATTTTATTAGTTTGAACAAAGAAGGAAAAGAAGATGATCTGTGCTTACCAAACCTCATAAAGCGTGCAAGGTAATTTGCTCAATCTTTTGACAAACATTTTTGAGTTTTTAGTATGGGCTAGGTACTTTCTTAGAAAGTGTTCAAGATACAAAAATAAGTCAAGTAACAGATTAAAGTCTCAAGGAACTTATAGTATGAGATATTAAAGAGAGAGAGAGAGAGAGAGAGAATATGAGATGTTTCCAGGCAGCTGAAGGAAGGGATTCTCCCTCCTTTACAGCCATATCCAGGCTGTGCATGGATCAAAAAGTGAATGAATGAGTACATGCATAAATGAATGTATGAACTATCAAATGTAGCACATGAACTGGGCCTTAACACATAAACCACAATTCACAGGCAAAAAAGAGATGAAAACATGCAGACAGAGCTAATGTAGAGAATTAATAGTACAAACAATACTTAGATGAATTATTATGTATAAATCAAAGAAAACAATTTTCCTTCATACAAAGACAACAGACATACTTCTGTAGAAAATTCAGTCATAGAGAAAGATATACAGAAGAAATCAAAAAAGCCCGGGGGCCATCTGTAAGTAATAAGTGGACCAATAAATCGGAACTAATCAATTTTCTTCATCCTATGTTCTGTTTATTAAAATATTAGGCACATTTTACTGCTCTATTATCCCCATGTTTTGTTTTGTTTTGTTTTTTCACAGAGATACTCATGTTTATTACATAGGTGAGAACAAAGATATTTGTTGGATTTCACACCATACAATAAACTACTAAAACAAACAAAAAAATGAAAAAGCAAATGTTTGGGAAAATGTCATGTGAAACCCTGGATGGAAAAAATAATCAAGTTTAATTTTTCATCATTTGCTTAGAGACATCCTCAAACTCTAGACCTCTGGCTGTGGTTGACCTGGGCTCTGCTATTGCCATTTTAAACAAAGGTCAAATGGCGGGGGGTAGGGGAGCAACAATAAATCCACCTCCCTCATATAGAAATAGGAATGCTGAAAAAGGTCATTCTTAAACTCTGCCTAATGTATTACCTGTTCCAAAATATGGATCTGTTTCTCATCCTGCTCACCCACAGTCAATTTCAACTTTAGCAGGATTTGATAAAGACACAGAGATTTGTGGTGCTTTAATAATTGTGTTTGCTTTTTAAGGCTTCCTAACCCTCAAAATTAAGCTCTCACGTCTATGAATCTTTACAATAAAAAGTTACGACTAAATATTTTAAAACAAAAGTGAAAGGGAGATAATACAGAGATTACAGTCATGGTTGTCCAACACACCAGCTGGCTGACCCATTTGCAAGTAGCAAATTTAATATCTTGACCACAACTGTCGAATTTGTTTGAGGGACTGGTTCCAGGATAAATATGCACTAGGGGTTGATGGGGCCTGCTTCCTACTGTAAGTTTTCTCAACGATTACATGAAAGACAATACCTTTTATTGTTCTCCTGGGGGGTTCCAAAGGATTGAACATCACTTTTAGTATTTATAACATGTCGCCATAGTCAAGAAACCAGGGTGACCCATGAAACTCAAACATGGCAAGATTTCAGCAGATCCACTCTGCCCACCGTTCTCACACGTCACTTGATGAGATGCACTGACAATCAGATGGAGAACAGAGCTGCATGCAAACCTTACAGTCAGTGCATCTAAACCTGAATCCTTATTGGACATTTACTTAGAGCATTATGCGAACTTCACATCCCCTCATTGCCCTGATTTCCTAAGGTCCTAAAGGCCTAAGAACAAATGCTGAAGTTATATATAAGACAACTGGTCGCTCTAGTATAAATTGTTATTAAAATAAATAGGATTCATGGCTAAAATCAAATGGCCCATGGCAAGGCTCTTGTGTAAATAAACCCATTGTTCCTTTGTATATTAAAATTGTATTTATCAAACACAAAAGAAGAATGAACACAAATTGCATGAAAAAGGCAACTCATTTAGGACAAAATGATGGTGTGTAATAAAAAGATTTATTGTGTGACTAAAATGAAAATTAAATTCCTGTTAAAATATTTATGTGGATGTGGCTGAAACACTCTGCTGAGAGATAAATCAGAGCGGCCTTTGGCATTTCACAGACATAATTCCTCTATTCTTCTGCTGCAAATTTAGAGCTTACAAGATGCTAATGGCATCGCAGTTTCCAGGACAATCTCTGCAGACTACTTTTGCTCAGCAGGTGGTAAGAATTTGCATCCATATTTCAAATATACTTCTATCTCATTACTGGCTTCTTATTTCTTTGTGATTTATATCTCTATAAAATTCCAGCTAGTGCAATGGGGAATGGGATTTCAAAAAGGCAAATTCTGCATAATATGGACATTTATCACTTTCTTCCTTCTTAATTTTTTTTTCCTTCCTCTCCAGGGAGATGGGGAGAATGACATGTAGCACTTAAGGGGGGGGGGGTGTGCTTTTCTTAAAATAGTGCCATTTGAAAGCTTTCCAAATTAGGGATATTGCTCTAAATGACCCTTTCTAGTAAGTGGCAATATTATTTGCGTCATTGCCTACATTTAACAGCATTGTGATCTTTAAATAATATATGTACATTAGAAAGTAAACTCACTCAGTAGCTATTAATTTGTAAGAGTCTTAATCATTTAAAATTCAGAAAGTGCTTTTTGTAATAAGTCTGAACATAACGCATCTATTTGGTATTCATGCAGGTGTCGCAAGCAATTTCAGAGTTGTTACACTATAATTCTGTGCTACTTAATAGATATTAGGGTGGTAGCGGTTGTGTCACTGTAGATAAGACTCTTTCACAGTTCCCATGTCAAATTCACCTCTTACTGGTGTTTAGAATTTAGCTAAAGTAAAATTACATGCTTGTGAAACCTGACAGGTTCAGGGATTTAGAGGCATTTTCTGGGGGCGAGAAAGAGCGGGTTGTAGCGATATAAAAGGCAGTGGCAAGGTATGTAGGCAAGGGAGCTGAATATTACTAAGATTAAACTTAGATATGTAAATTTTTAGTTTGTAAGGTAAATTAAAGAATGGAAATCCACGTATTTCCTTCTAGGTCTTCTCTTCTTAGTATTCCATTCCAGAAGAGAAATTAAAACAGTGAATGAAATTTTATAGACCATATGCTAGAATATCAGGTACCAGGATGTCTCTCCTATTTAAAAATTTCATTGATATTTGAAGGAATTTTCCCAGTTGAGTTCAACACATTTTGCCATATGACTCAAAATATAATTGTTACATTTAATGAACAGTTATTATGTATTTAGGTACTTGGACTTTTTTTTAATTGGATCGACAGGCATAAATAAGAAAGAGAAGGTATTGGTTCACACAATGAACATATTCAGAGAAGAGGTTTGCTCCCATAACTTAATAACATTCCCAAAGACTGAATTGTACTTTTTCTCCTCCTCTGTTTCTCAGGACAAAGCTTCCTTGCATGATGGCGGCCAGCAGAGACTATGCCTCCACGTTCGCTGTTAGCAGAGATAAGGGGTATCTCTTCGGGGAGTTCATGCAGAAGAGCAAGAAATTTTCATTCCCGAAGCCCACACACAATGCCCCTTAAGTTTCATTGCCCCAAACTGCATTATACACCATCTTAAAATCAGTATTTGTGTCCAGAAAATGGGAGGCGTACCGAGTAGATTAAACAAACCAGAGCCAAACTCTGACCCTCGCCATGGGTGTCAGATCTAACCAGAACACAGTGGCTGGGAAATCCATGAGGGCTTTGTAGAACGGGAATGTGGGAACTGGATACTGGGGAGGCACTACACAACGTGTGCTCTGGGCACCATGCAATTTAAAGCCGTGACTTCACTTAGTCCTCAGAGTAATCCTACGGCCTGGATATTGAAGATTCCAAACTTCTAAGGCATGAAGAAGTTGAAATACATTTTGAAACTCACTCCGATGTAAAAAGTAGAAAAAGGCTCGAAACCCAGGCTATTTAAAATCTGGATACTGTGATTTAGCCATCTAGTTCATTGTGAGCTTTTCTGGCCAGATCATATTCCTTTCTGCCAGAAACTGTATCATTGAAATAAATAATATAAAAGACAAGATGAAATGAAGAGAATCATTTATTTTTTCCTTTTAGGAACTATCTTGTTTTAGGTGTATATCCAAGAGACTTTTCTCACAGACTTAGAAGACAAGCTTTAGTGCTGCCTTCTGTATTTCTAAGATGTAAAGGAGAATAACATGAAGGATGCCATAATACATTATGAGCTCTACTGAGGCATGGATATTTGTCTAACTTTTTCTTTCAATTATGTACCTTGTTCTAGGAACAACGTCTGAGACAAGGTAGAAACTTGACAGATACATATTGAATGAATAAATGAATGAGAGAATGAAAGACTATAAAGAGAACAGTTCAAAGTCATAGTCTTTCATGATTCTAAGCAAGGCCCAATGGTTGGTGGTGGTGGAGAAAGGAGGTCATAGGACTGAAATGTTTCAATAGACTGCAAGGTCTTTCTTTGACCAACCTAATGGGAACAAGACTTCAGTCAGTGAGTCTCAGCAGGTGCAAACCAAGGAGCACAGGCCAGCTGTGTTCTGTAGCCTTGAGCTGTTGAAGAGTCATCCATCTGTTTCCCCGCCATATGCCAGCATGAGAGTCCTAACTCCTATCAGGGAGAGCCACATTCACAAGCTGGACTTCTGGGGGACATTTAAGGACAGCCATACCATAGGGGGCAGAGTCACCTAGGCAGAAGTACTTCATACATTCTTTAAAACACTCTTAGTTAAAAGCCAATCATAAACCAATGTCTTCAATGAAAACTTTTCCACTTAGATCTGATTATATGAACCAGCTTTATATTTAAGGCTCGAGACTTTATTTGTTTAAAAGACAGCCTATAACTAAAGAAAAATTAGTTTCAGGATGGTTTATGCTTGGGGAGTTCTCAAGATCTGTTGATTTTCCTAAGAATACACTCACCAAAATAAATGCGTTCCAGAAAATCTTTTAAGGGTATGCAACCCAGTTAAATCTGGGTCCCACAGTCCTTCAGGAGACAGAGACACATTTTAAATGTGTTGTCTGATAGTTAAAGATTGTCAAAAGCAAACATCTATGTTAATATCACCTCAGTATAGGAAGAGAAATATTCCACTCTCCAGAAGTCCCCTGTGTGTTCTCAGTTGATCATAATCCCTCTCCTCTAAAACTAACCACTATCCTGAAATTTATGCTAATCAGTTACTTTTCTTTATAGTTTTAAACCTATGTATTACAGTTTATTCCCCGGCTATAGTGAATATATATACAAATATCTTCTTCAGAGTCCTGCTATTTTCACTCAGATATAGATACAGGTATACTGATAAGTAAGATATACAATTTATGTATGATTCATCCATGGTATGGTATATACAACTATAGTTCATTCGTTTTAATTTCATTAGTGCATATAAGTTTGGTCTTATCCTGAATTCATCCACTCCTCTACTGATGGATATTTCAATTTATTTAGATTTTTCCAGTATGGGGCTCTTACAAATCACACTGCTATGAACATTCTCCTACACACATCTGGACACAAATATATACAAATTCCTGCAAGGAATATAATTAGTGTTAGAATTGCTGAACCCTTAATATACCTCTCTCCAGGGGCGCCTGGGTGGCTCAGCTGTTGAGCATCTGCCTTCGGCTCAGGTCATGGTCCCGGGGTGCTGGGATCGAGCCCCGCATCGGGCTTCGCTGCTCAGAGGGAAGCCTGTTTCTCCTTTCTCCCACTCCCCCTGCTTGTGTTCCCTCTGTCGCTATCTTTCTCTCTCTGTGTTAAATAAATAAAAATATTTTAAAAAAAATAAAAAAATAAAAAAAATATATACCACTCTCCAACTTTAGTAGATGTTGCACATCTGTTTCCCCGTTTTACAACTGAGATTTCTACACAAGAAGCTGACTGGCAAGTGACCATGAGAGATGAGAAAGAAACAAGGTCGAGCAAAATAAGGCTACAGTCACTTCCACAGAGATCCCTGGAGCTATGACAGTGCCTTGGTTACTGTAAGCTGAGGCCATGGACGAGACCACTGCATACACCCACTGACCCATTATTAGAGTCAGGCTTCCCCCAAGAAAAAGACCTTATGGGAAGTGTCTATACTGAAGGCAATTCCTGGATATTAAAGATTTTAAACTTCTAAGGCATGAAGAAGTTGAAATACATTTTGAAACTCACTCCGATGCAAAAAGTAGAAAAAGGCTTGAAACCCAGGCTATTTAAAATCTGGATACCGTGATTTAACCATCCAGTTCATCGTGAGCTTTTGTGGCCAGATCATATTCCTTTCTGCCAGAAACTGTATCATTGAAATAAATAATATAAAAGACACCAGTATCATTTATTTTTTCCTTTTAGGAACTAACTATCATGCCCTTCATGCCCACTAGCACCCCTTGCAGCAGCTGAGAAAACAGGTCCTTCTGTCTTGATTAAGGATCTGAGCCTGCAGTAGAGTGTCCACTCTGGTAGGTAATACCAACCAGCTTTCCAAAGTGGCCATCAGTTCCTATCTTTACTAAATCTCTTAAAGAATAACAAAGGGATGGAAATATCTTCCTAAAGGCAAACATCCTAAATTTCCTCTTTGCCTTGCCTGGGTCACCAGAGCCATAAGGAGCGAAATACTTATCCCCCAGAACTCTCTCTCTTCTCTACTTTTCAATCCCAAGGAAGTCTTTTGTGAAAGAATGAGAGACACAGTTTCAGATGAGTAATGGAGAACCTCTGACAAATGGAGAGATAGGTAGGTATTTTCTCCATTAACAGAGAGCTTTGGGAGTAAAACCCACTGAAAGGACCCAGTAAGAGACCACTATGATCAGCATTATTTTAGTATTTCTTGTCCTCAGTCATTGCCTACACCAAGCCCCTACCCCCACCTCCACCCAAGAGCAAACCCAACTACAAGGGTCTAGACCCTGTTAGAGTCAGCTCTCCATCAGCTTTCAGCACCTAGCCTCTTGATATTCCCACAGAGGTGAGGTCTGTTTGCAACACGTTTTGTTCTTACTTTCCCTTCACACTTGTTATCTCAATAAAATAATTTGGGACCTATACACTTTGTAGAATAATAGCAGGGAAGCCCTAGCATTTGGGAAGAGAGAACGTAAGTTAAAAAAAAAATCCTTGAACTATGAAAATAATAAATGATACTTCCCTTTATGTCAGTATTTTACACTTTGGTCCCTTCTGAATTTTGGTTTCACGCCTTACCCTAAACATTACTTTGATGTCAAATGTAAACCTTAATTATCCCTTGCAAGGACCAAGAAAGAGAATTGGCAATTGTATCTTTGTTGCCATGCTGCAAAAGCAGGTAGCTCTTATTTGCAAGTTTGATATTTTTTAAATGAATGCGTCAAAGTGCCCCTTCCCAAATAATCTGTTAAGGGATTACTGTACCTCTGACGACCCCATAATTTGTCTGCGAAGCGTGCAGGAAACTGATATTCATTTTCTCATTTTCTTTCCCAATTAAGAAAGGCCAAAGGAGTTCAGATGACTTTTCTAGGGTCATAGAGCAAGTCAGTGGCAAGAGCCCGAGTCTATTAATTCTAGTCAGACAGGACGGACACATTGAGCATTGCTAGTAAGCTCAGCTCACTCAGTGACCACAGAGAAGACAGAAGTCAGATATTTGTTACTGAGATTTTCTCAGGGTGAGACCCACTGACCTGCAGAGGATTGATTGAGCCTTCAACACTGCCAAACCCGATGAGGGTAGCTCACTAGTAAATTAAATCTTGGCTTATGGTACCAATTCTTAGTAACATCTTGGGATGAATCCGGAAAGCATCCAATTTTCAAATATAGTGACTAACAGAAATATTTTATTAGCTCCTATTTTGTTCAATTTCCACAACCAAGAAGTGGGCTGAAATTTGTGTTCATAATGTAGTTCATTAATCATGATATATCCTAGTTTCTAAGTCTAAACAGTATGTATTCCCAGATTATTAACTCCACCTGCACTCAGATCTTGGTTTCCATTTATCCCCGAGGCTCTGGCACACAGAGATACCCTTTCGTGAACATTAAGGGTTCCTGTGTCATCTATTGTCAACTGATAGAACTCATTTTACAAACACAGTAGATGATGTTTTATCCAAAACAAAGGGTTCTCAGCCAGTAATTTCTGAAGAATTTTCTTTGTCCATAACAGCAAAAATGTAAGTGAGGATGTTACTATTAACATTACAGAAGGCGGGAGCCTGGGTGGCTCAGTCAGTTAAGCATCTGCCTCTTGATTTTGATTCACTCCACGATCTCAGGGTTGTGAGATCAAGTCCTGAGTCTACGAAGGGGGTGAAGGCTGTTTAAGACTCTCCCTCCCCCTTGCCTCTCTCTTCTTAAAAGCAAAACAAACAAAACAACAACAACAACAAACATTACAGAAAGCAAACCCCACAGACCTCAGAGTAAAATCCAGTCTTGGGACTTGGGAGGTCAAACTGCTAGATGAGGCTATAAGTTTTGCCAACTCTGGTCAGAGATGTTTTTACTCCCACAGTGACTTCCATATGGGAAATTACTAGTAGTACTCTTTTTACTCCTCATAATGGAGGTCAGGCCTCCTAGGAGAAAGAGAGAAACCCACTAGAGGATATTTAGGGGACCCTTGAGTTCTAAGGTCATGCAACTCTACCGAATTCTTAAATACAAATTCAGGGAAAAGATTTCTTTACCTACTTGACATCCTCAACTATAAAGAAAATTTAAGAGAAAAATAATTCACATAAATGTTTTAAGGGTCACAAGTTGTTTTTGTAGAAACATTAACCCCATAGACAATGCCTAGATGACAATGAGAAGGTGGAAGGCCTTTGGCTTCAGCTGCATTATTTTGCATTTTATAGTTCTGCATCTATCTCAGTGCCAAGCTCTGAAATAGTGTTTCTCAGTCTTTTTTCATTATCATCCCCTCAAGAAATATTTTTCTACTTTTTATTCCCTGAATGCCTCCCTTCTCCTGAAATGTTAACATGACAAATATACTGCATAAATAATGAATCTATATCTGTGCTGTATAAAAAAAAATTATAATTCTTTTTTCTTCTCTCCCCCAAGAACAAATTGTTGTCCCCTTCAGAGAGACAACACCCCCATTTTGAGCTTAACAGAGCTCAAAATATTAACTCACATATTCAAACAGAATCAATTAATAATGGTGATCCAGTATGGAAGATATAATTTCTATTATTCTAGAATTCATTAAGATATTGAGTCTTTATGGCCATTTACTTATAAAATAACAATCTATAAGTTTTCCATAACTTACTAATGATAATTTGGGTGGACTGCAAATATAAGAACTAAAATCTACTCATCTCTAAAATAAGGTCAATGATTTTGGCATCATGATTAGTGATACTTATTAATTAAGCATAATTCAGTAATTTCCCAGAATGGTCAAAGATGTGGTGATACTGAATGATTTCAATTAGATACTTTTATCCATCTTGATGAAACTGTCTTATTAACCCCCAAGATCTAGAAACATTTGTGAATCTGAGAGGTACCAAAACTTATTCATCTTCCTAATAACACCAAAATTTTCCAATGAGAAACTCTCTCTACCCCACTGTGCAGAGTAAGTCAAATATAGCTAATAATAAGTGCTTGCTTTTCTTGCAGAAGTGAAAAAACCCGATTATTTGTCCTCCCCTCAAAGGAAAGGAATATGTGCATAGCCAAGGATGCATACTCTCTTGCAGCTTAAACTTCAAGTAAACAAAGCAATAAAAAGAGAAATAGGACATTTATTCACCCCCAATGGGTCATCCAAAGCAGACTTGTGCAGCTATGAAGCACGGCTGAGGGAAGTCCTCTCTTGCTTTCTGAAACTATCCTGGTCTTTCACCATTTTACAAGACATGTACTACGACCTCTTTTTAATTGCATTGGTCCATTGTTTCTTTGAGGACATTGTTTTGTTGTTTAAATTCACTGTTGGTTTCTACTTCTCCCCAAATTCTAAAAGCACCAGAAATTTGATAAAGGATGAATTGATCAGTTACTTTGGTAACTTTGGTAAGTCTTTAGGGAATATTCTTTTTTTTTTTTTTAAAGATTTTATTTATTTATTTATTAGAGAGGGAGAGACTGAGAATGAGAGGGGAGAAGGTCAGAGGGAGAAGCAGACTTCCCGCAGAGCCAGGAGTCCGATATGGGACTCGATCCCGGGACTCCGGGATCATGACCTGAGCTGAATGCAGTCGCTCAACCAACTGAGCCACCCAGGCGCCCTTTAGGGAATATTCTAAAAGCATGTGTCCAATACAGTAGTCATGTAGTTCTTATTTAAATTTAAATTTATTGCTTTGGGTAATATGGACACTTTGCAATATTAATGCTTCCAATTCATGAATATGGGATATCTTTCCATTTTATTTGTATATTGTTCAATTTCTGTCATTAATATTTTATAATTTTCAGTGTAGAGGTATAATTTTAATAATTATAAGTATATAATTTTTACTTCCTCAGTTAAATTTATTCATAACTCTTTATACTGATGCTATTATAAATGGGATTGTTTTCTTAATTTCTTTTTCAGATAGCTCAGAGTTAACACATAGATATGCTACTGATTTGGGTAGGTTAATTTTGTATCCTTCTATTTTACAGAATTCACTTACTAATTCTAACAGGTTTTTTGGTTACATGTCATCTGCAGAAACAACTTTACTTCTTCCTTTCCAGTTTGGATGCCTTTTAATTATTTTTCTTCCCTAATTACCCTGGCTAGAATTTCCAGTGTTATGTTGAATAGAAGGGGCATCCCTGTCTTGTTCCTGATATTAGTGGAAAAGCTTTATACAAATTCAATGAAATCTCTATCAAAATCCCAATGAAATTTTTCACAGAAATAGAAAAACAATCCTAAAATTTGTACAGAACAGCCCCAAACACCTAATGGCAAAAAGAATCTTGGGGAGGGGGGCAAAAAACTATAGGCAGCACACTGCTTGCTCTCAAAATTTACTACAAATATAGTAATAGATGTAGTAATCAAAATAGCATGTGACCAATGTAAAAAACAGATATATAGTCCAATGAAGCAGAATAGAGCCCAGAAATAAATTCATGCATACAAGGCCAACTGATTTTCAACAGATGCCAAGAACACAGAATATGGTGGCAAAATGGGTGAAGATTATCAAAAGGTACAGACTTAACATTTATAAGACAAATAAACCCTGGGGATTTAGTGTGCAGGATGGTGACAACCATAATAATACTATGTTGTAGATTTGAAAGTTGCTAAGAGAATACACCTTAAAAGTTCTCATCATATGAGAAGAAAGAAAATTCTCAACCATATGTGGTTGTTAACTAAACTTACTCAGGTTATATATATATATACTTACACTCTTGTTCTGTTGTTGTATACCTAAGCTAATATGCTGTTATATATCAATTATTTCTCAATAAAAAAATCAACTCAAAGAGTACTATCGATTTTAATTTATGACCTAAACTTTGACCTACGAGAAAAAAAATAGGGAAAAACTTCTGGACATTGGTCTGAGCAATGATCTTTTTTGGAATATGACCCCCAAATCACAAGAAACTAAAGCAAAAATAGACAAATAGGAAAATGCATCAAACAAACAAAACTTCTGCACAGCAAAGGAAGCAACAGAGTGAAGAGACAACCTATGGAATGGGAGAAAATATTTGCAAAACATACATTTGGAAAGGGTTTGATATTCCAAATATAGGGAACTCAATTCAATAGCAAGAAAACAAATAATGTGATTTTAAAATGGGTAAGTCTGAAGATACTTCTCAAAAATAGTCATAGAAATGGCCAGTAGGTATATGAAAGTGTTCCACATTACTAACCACCAGGAAAATGCAAATCAAAACCTCAGTGACATATCACCTCACATCTGTTGGGATGGCTATTATTAAAAATTTAAGAGATGAGAAGTGTAGGTGAGGGTAGGGAGAAAAGGAATGCTATACAGAGAGCGGGAATGGAAATTGATACTGCCATTAATGGAAAACAGAATGGAGGCTTCTCAAAAAATTGAAAATAGAACCACCATATGATCCTGCAATCCCACTTCTAGGCACCTAATCACAGGAAGTGAAATCAGTATCTCCAAATCAGTATCTCCATGTACGTCCATGTTTTCTACAGCCTTATTCACAATATCAAAGATATGGAAACAATCTAAGTGTCTTTCAATGGATGAAAGGATAAAGAAAATATGTTAGAAAACACATATATAAAATATGGTATTCCATTCCACATAATGGAATATTATTCAACCTTAAAAAAGAAAATCTTGATACATTGATGAACTTGGAGGACATTAAGCTAAGTGAAATAAGCCAGTCATAGAAAGACAAATGACTGCATGATGTCACTTCCATGTGGAATCTAAAATAGTAAAATTCATAGAAGCAGAAGACTAAGTGATGGTTGCAAGGGATGGGGGCATGGAAAACAGAAAAATATTGATCAAAGTGTACCAAGTTTCAGTTGTGCAGGACGAATCAGTTCTGAAGACCAAATGTACAGCATGGTGTTACAGTTAATAATACTGTATTGAAATCTGTTCGAAGAGTAGATCTTAACTGACCCGTTACACACACACACACACATGCACACACACGCACACACACACACACAAATGGTTAACTATGTGAGGTGATGGATATGTTATTTAGCTTGATTGTGGCCATCATTTCACGATGTACATGTATATCAAAACAACATGTCATACACTTTAAACAGATACAAGTTTATGTTTCAATTATACCTCAATAAAGGTAGAAAAATTAAATTTAATTCAATTAAAATGAAATAAAAACAAAAATTCAGGCCCTCTGTTGCAGTGGATACATTTCAAGTGTTCAATAATTTAATGTAACTAGTGGCTAACATATCAGAGAGCACAAGCATAGAACATTTGCATCATCACAGAAACTTAAATTAGTACAATTCTAAAATGCTTATGATCCATGATGGAATATGAGAAATAGTATCAAGAAATCCTCCGAGAGGAATAAAATTGACTTCTGAGAACAGGATCTATTATTTCCAAGATTTACTAACTGTGATGAAATCTGGCATGAATGGATAACGTCTACCACAGTACCTGATACGTGGTAATAATCAAAACGTATTGAATTAATTAATAGCCATTTTGTTAAAGCTTCCTAAGCTACAATGATTAAAAAAAAAAACCTCCAATTTTTTGCTGTTTCTGCACTTTTTGTTATTTACCTTACCCCAAGTCACTTGGAAGACATTAAGGATGTAGGTGACACCTCTTAGGTTTCTGTCACAGAAGAAAACCTGAAATGAGATAATAACTATGAGTGCTTTGAAAAGTATGACACTCAAAGGTAGCACTGTGTATAATGTGGTCTGCAGATATTTAAAGGTAATTGATTATTTTTAATAGGTTGAAGGATCCTGGTGATAAGTTAGGGAAACAAAGTCTATGGCAAACAAATGCAGTGTGAACAGTCTTCCCGCCCACTCCAAAAAGATGTTTTTCTGGACTAGGAGAAGAAGAGGGAGGAAAAAAAGAAAAGAAAATTGGTGAGTATAGACACTGGTTGTTTCTGGAAAGAGAGACTCCGAGCCTCTCTGTGGAAGGTGTGATCCCTGTAAATGAAATCTGTGTCGTTTGCATCATTAGTGTGTCTCTGCAGAGGACCCTTAGGTAACGGAGCGCTCTCTGTCCCAGCACAGCGAAACTCAATCGGCCCCACGGAGCTTAGAGGGGGAAGTGGGAGCATGGAACCCAAAAGGGCCAAGCACATTGGAATACACAATGGTCTGCTTTGACTGAAAATGCAGGGCCAGGCAGGAGGAAGGACATGTCAGAGGACACTCTGCATGGACAAATTTCTTACAGAGCAGACAGCCTTACCATGGGGGCAAACGAACTCTTAAGCAAAGCGGAGCCCCATGCTGGCCATCACGATCTAGCGAAGGGTTTTGAAAAACATCACTTGCTGCAAACAGGAACGAACAGATAACTTTGCAGCTGCAGGAGACAGGCAGTTTCCCCACGTTCTCAGCACAGCGTGGAGAAGTGCCTTTGAGCAGACACTTCTTCATTGTATCTAGGAAAGGGATCTGCTCTTGCTGGAGAGCCTTTATGTGAGTCTTCCATGTGAACAGCCTTGCAGTTTGGGTGTGGGCTGCTTAGGGAAGAATCATGACCATGCAGGGAGCCCTGTTTCTTTGGAGCATCCTGGAACATACTTGTGAAAATGCTTGTTTGCTCAAATGGTTTTCTCCCATCCACTAGCTTAAATCAAGTTATCAATGCGACACATTTTTAAGTGGACTGGAGGCAAAAAACCGAAAGGAGTAATTTTGGAACATGGGTCACTGAAACATATGGTATGGGCCATATAAGCCAGGATATCAGTGCAGCACCGAGCAATCAGGGAGCTCATGCTTCTTGGATCTCGTGCATGTGGGAGTAAATCAGCCTAGAATGAGGGTGGAACACAAGAATCCAACAAAAAGGGGGAAAAAAGTGGAAATAGGAGACTCTAGGGAATGAGGTCCTGAGGCAATTTAGAGCCATAATGATTTTGACATATATCTGTGCTCCGATTAATAAGTTGGAAAGTAAGGATAAATTATGATTTTTTAAAGAATTATATACTTAGTATAAATAGAGAAGCACCTGGTGCCCAGTCATTCTAAATAGAATGTTACTAAAATAAAAGCCATTATTTAATATATGTTTAAGAAAAATCTTATAACATGAAAATGGTTTATATTATTTTAGTATATGTGCTGCCAAAGTGAGCACGTTTTATGTTATTTTAAAAACTTAAATTAGATGTATTATATGCATAGTATTAGTTATATAAAATTATCAAATACATTGAAAATTAATAATAGTCACCTCTGGATAGAGCTAGTGTTTTGATTGTTTTACTCATCTGAATGTTCCTAATGTTCTATAATAATTAGACATTATTTTTATAATGCAAAAATGAACTTTACATGAAATACTATCCACACTTTTATCAGTTTTTGAATGAAGACATGAATTAAACAAAACTTAACTAGGTCTGACATGATTAAAATTTAATTTTTGAATAATGATCCATTTACTATCCAGGTTATATAATGCTGATTACATTTAATTCATTCACTTTTTCAATTTAACCATCTGTTTCTTACTTATTATTTCATTCAGCTATTTATCTTTAAAGAATCTTTCATGACAGAGGTCAACAAATTATAGTCCATTGACCAAATCCAGCTCATCCTTTGGTTTTATATGGCTTGCTAGCCAAGAATGGTTTTTAAATTTTCATAGTTGAAAAAAAATGAAAAGAAAAATAACATTTGGTGATACTCCATACACAAAAATAGACTCAAAATGGATGAAAGACCTCAATGTGAGAAAGGAATCCATCAAAATCCTTGAGAAGAACACAGGCAGCAACCTCTTTGACCTCAGCCGCAGCAACTTTTTCCTAGAAACATCTCCAAAGGCAAGGGAAGCAAGGGCAAAAATGAACTATTGGGACTTCATCAAGATCAAAAGCTTTTGCAGAGCAAAGGAAAAGGTCAACAAAACCAAAAGACAACTGACAGAATGGGAGAAGATATTCACAAATGATATATCAGATAAAGGGCTAGTATCCAAAATCTATAGAGAACTTCTCAAACTCAACACCCAAAGAACAAATAATCCAATCAAGAAATGGGCAGAAGATATGAACAGACATTTCAGTAAAGAGGACATCCAAAGGGCCAACAGACACATGAAAAAGTGCTCAACATCACTCGGCATCAGAGAAATAGAAATCAAAACCACAGTGAGATAACACCTCACACCAGTCAGAATGGCTAAAATTAGCAAGTCAGGAAATGACAGCTGTTGGCAAGAATGGGGAGAAAGGGGAACCCTCCAACACTGTTGGTGGGAATGGAAGCTAGTGCAGTCACTCTGGAAAACAGTATGGATGTTCCTCAAAATGTTGAAAATAGAGCTACCCTACGACCCAGCAATCGGACTACTGGGTATTTACCTTAAAGATACAAATGTAGTGATCTGAAGGCCACCTGCACCTAAATGTTTATAGCAGCAATGTCTACAATAGCCAAACTATGGAAAGAACCTAGATGACTATCAGCAGATGTATGGATAAAGAAGATGTGGTATATACACACACACACACACACACACACACACACACACAATGAAATACTATGCAGCCATCAAGAGAAACGAAATCTTGCCATTTGCAACAACATGGATGGAACTAGAGGGTATTATGCTAAGCGAAATAAGTCAATCAGAGATATGATCTCTCTGATATGAAGAATTGAGAGGCAGGGCAGGGGGTCATGGGGCATGGGGGAAATGAAAAAGATGGGATCAGGAAGGAGACAAATCATAAGAGACTCAAACTCATGAAACAAACTGAGAGTGGCTGGGGGTGTAGGGATAGGTTGGCTGGGTTATGGACATTGGGGAGGGTATGTGCTATGGTAAGTGCTGTGAAATGTGTAAGCCTGATGATCCACAGACATATACTCCTGGGGCAAATAATACATTATATGTTAATAAAAATAAAATAAAATGTATATGGAAATGTAAAAAAAAATTGGTGATACATGAAAATTCTGTGAAATTCAAATTGCCCTTGCCCCCACTTGGTCACAATTCCTTATCTCTAAAAGGAAGTGACTGGTTCAAAATATGTTTTAGATTTCTCTCAATCTCAGTTTCAGAGAGCAAGAAGGCATACACAGAGCAGGGCAGTTCTAGAGTGCCGCCTAAAATAGTGGTGGTTCCCACAGACATCTCAAAGGCAATAAAATATTCTGTCATTAATTCTAAACTCCACCCCCAGAATCATTTACCGAACCATCTGATACAACTGAAACATCCCTGATTTGCTGTACCAAATGAATCAAATCAAGAGCATCACTGCAAGTACACTTAGAGTTTTCAAACATGGTACCCCAAACCTTAATGAGCCAATCTGGAACTGCTCTCTACCATAACTACATGTATGTCCATTTCAGAGCTTTAAATATCTAGACCAAACCTAGGCCAATGCTCTTTCAGATAAACCCTCACCTCTCAGACATTTAGAAAAATGAGTGAGAATTTCCAAATGCCTCCAGATGCCTACTAAGCTTTTTTTTTTTTTAGTGCATTATAATGCCTCAAATAGAAGCTTTAAGCTCAAGAGTCCATGATAGTTGGAGGTTCTTTCTAATTGTAATATCTGTAAGAACATGTTGGGGTAATGATAAAAGGAAACCTTAGGGCGCCTGGGTGGCTCGGTTGGTTAAGCGTCTGCCTTCAGCTCACGGTCCTGAGACTGAGTCCTGCATTGGGCTCCCTGATCAGCGGGGAGTCTGTTTCTCCCTCTGCCTGCTGCTCCCTCTGCTTGTGCTCCTCTTTCTCTCTAACAAATAAATAAATAAAAGCTTAAAAAAAAAAGGGAAATCTTAAACAACAGAATTTGCTTAAGCTAAAAGAATGTGATAGGCGGGTAGTGGACTCGAGCTAACACAATTAACATTTAACAGAGATACGTATGAAAATATGCATTTAGGTCTAAATAATCTACCACAGAGGTCAGGGAACACTTACTTTAACAGGGGTCCTTAGCGAAAAAAGACATAGGTTTCACGAACAGCTAGCCAAATCCGTGTCAACTGTTAAAGTTCTTGCACTGTACTTGAAGGGAGAATATGATGTAGTCTCCAGTAGGAAAGGCCCCACACTTGTTTTTATGTCCTGCCACTGACCTCCTGAAACACTTAACAGCTGTTCATCAAGGGGCCTTGTACTTTAATTTTGCACTGGATCCTGCTAATTATCTAGCTGGTCATGGCCCCCATCCTCATAAAACATATGAACTAAGACTGTATCCATAGGAGCTTAGTATCTAGAAAGTAGACGTTCATAAATGCACGGTTATTCTCTCTTTGCCTTACTTCCCACCTAATCTCCTGCTTACCTACCCCGAGAGGCTAATTTATACTCAGGGGAGAAAGTACTGAATACCCAGCTTTATATTTCTCATTCAGCATTATATCCTATATTTCTACCCATTTTTACGTTTTCTTGGAGAAAATGATTCTTTAGTGTATAAAATTTTAAATGATGGAAATAGTATAATTTATTTCTCCATAGCCTGGTAGTTAGATACTTCAGATATTTTCAATAGTTTCCTATTAAAAAGATGAATATACTTTTACATCTTTTCCTCCCTGTTTGGCTTTTATTTAAAATTCCCAGAAGTGAAATCCCAAAGTCAAATAGTATGAAATTTTTAAGACAATCAACACACATTGCCAAATCCATAAAAGCTACAAGCATTGTACTTCCAACAGGTGGGGGGTCAACTTCATCAACAATATTTATAAATGATTATCAACTGATATATGAAAATGGGATTTCTTATTTTAAATTGAATGTATTTGAATATTATTAAAGTGAACCATTTTTATATGTATATTGGTCATAGAGGTTTCATTCTCTTTGAAATATCTACTCATGTAATTTACCTACCTTTTTATGAGGACATTAGCATTTCTTTTGTTTTGTACAAGCTTTCATATATGAATGATTTATCTATACTATTTGCCTCAGGGTACCACTTTTAGGTAATCACTTTAGGTAATATGTGGCATAAAATTCAAAATATGGTGACTTATTTACAGTGGAAATAAAATTCTCTGAAGAAGCCAAATAGGACGGATTTGTTTTCAAATGACTTTTCTTTAAACCTTCTTCCCTTGCTCAATGCCCCACTGACATTTTGAAAAAATAAAGCGGCATAAGGAAAACATTAAAAATTATGAACATGGTCCAAGAAGCCAAGAAATACTCATTTGAATAAAATGTATTGTTTAAGAAAAGTAGGTGGAGTTCTCTCTGTTTTGGAAGGGCCCCTTTGCCGCAGGGGTAACCATTGCCCGGAGCAGAGCACACTGATCTCAGTACTACCTTTCCCTTACCTTGCATTTTGCCTTCTAGTACCATCCAAAAACTATTACATGATTCAAAATACTTAACCCTGCTTAAAAATCAAGGTCATGGAAATTGTATTTAAATCGGTACAATTTCCTACACCATCTAACCCCAACTGCCAATCTTGTTAAAGTGAGAGTTTCACAGGGTTGGCAGGGAGGGCTGGTGCTAAGTCAGTGAAAGAAAGACTCACTGGGTTTCCATCCTCCTATCACCCAGCTTCTTAGTTAATGTATAGACTCATGGGAAATGTTTGGAAGGTAACATTAAAAAAAAAAAAAGATTAGTCCCATAGGACAGTTAATCGAATGAATGGCATGGTCTACTGATCCAGTCTGAACAATAGGAAGATCATATAAGCATACTGAGAAAAGCAACTTTCTTTTTTTTTTTTTTGACACTTAAAGAAAAATGATGATTTACTGCAGTATAATTGACTACAAAAATGACCTCTAGTCAACATAGCCTCTTTATCACAAATAAAACTAAGTCCGTGGGGTTGAGCGAGGGGCAAATAGGCAGGAGTGCATAGACAAAGATGGCAGGGTTTTACTTTCCCTAAATACAAACACCTTCGTTTGTCAAATAAAATCAGTCAACAGTTTAACAATATATTTAACATTTGGCAGAAAATGGTGAGGTCAAAATCACTTCAAATATGTCTATGTCTCGTCCATCTTTTTAGGGATAATTTATGGGTATAATCAATGGCACATTACACTAAATGTAAAAAGAAAATTACTATACTAATGAGAAACCTTCTTTTAATTCTCAGAATTAAGATTCTTTAAGTTGAATACATAAACTGATATTCTGAAGGTAATGTAAAATGTCCTGCTTTTTCAGTTTGTGGTGGAGAATACAAGAGATCCTAAGCAACAGTGCTTTTTTTCTGATTAATACTGATGCGTAATTGATTATGAGTTATAAGATGGAGCCACAGCACTATGCAAAGAATGACAGAGAAAGCTAATAGCTTTCTAATACCAGGTCATTCAGACACCCCTGCGGTCTGATCTAATATGGGGAAATCACAGAATAATAGTATTTAGCAGCTGGTTTTGACCTCAGCAATCATCTGTTGCAATTACCTCAAGGAACAAATGAGAAAAAACTATGGCCCAAATATGTTACGTGACTAGGTCATGGTCATGAAGCTAATTAGCACCAAAGACTGAAATTGCACTTGGTTCTCCTAATAACACATCAAGTTTCCTCTCCATTGCACCTGCTGGCAATCCTCTAGAGATCAGAATATGTCAGAATTTATCTATATATTTAACATCTATTTTGATGGAATCAGAAAGCCATTTTAATGTTAAGCATAGAATGAAACAATGGAAATTATGTTTCCATATTTTCATAATGGAAATTATGAATACATAGTATAATTTCAACAAAAAAAGAAACATGTAAATTAATAGCATTATCTATAGATGGGGATTTGAGATTTTTTTGCTATATGCTTTATAATTTTCTGTATTTTCTGTCATTTATAACATAGTAACATAATTACACATATAAACAATGTGTAACTATTATACACACAATGTCTAGTTATTATTATGTACCAGAAGAGAGGATTATACTATTATATATCATAGAAAGGATACCATATAATATACAATTGGTATATGATAAAATATATTATAAGATATACATTACATAAAATTTATTACAATATACTTTTATACTCTTACAGGAAATTGGTATCAGCGTTTTTCAAAACATCATTTAACATAAGTCTGTTAGGATGACCCTCACAATAAGAGCCTGATGGAGAAGAAATTAGTTTTGGAAATACTGCAGGTTTGGAAATGGAAACACCCTACCTCCAATGAAGGACTCACAGTTCACACTGACATTTGAATAGTTCGGAGACCTGCTACAGCAAAGAAAGCTACTTACATTTACTTAAGCCAGCGCTTCCCTAAGTTATCTGAACACAGCACTGTTAGGAGGCACATGGTACACTGAAACTAAATAAGGTTTCACAGAACACATTTGGGGAAACCTCAAATTTCTTTGCAATTCCAGATCAACCTCTCACAGGAAGGCCAATCATTTAAGGCTCTTAACTGAACATTGCTTACACATATTTTTATGGTACATTTATAAAATGAACTGTAGGTTTGAAATGTATAAATAATTGAACCCTATATCCAAAAGGTTCCTTTTTCAAACTGTAAGTCTAAATGTAATAGGCAACGAGAAGGTGATTTCTGTGAGTTATTACTGCAAGTTTTCACATGTTTTGCTCATTGATTTTAATGTTCAAGGTGATTAATTTTAATTTTGCTTCTGCCCCAGGGCTTTCTTACAGACGATCAATAATATTACAGTTAAGAACAACAGTTGAAGTAAGGCCAGAGTCATGTCACTTTCTTTATCTTGGTCTGGACTCTAAGGCTTAAAATCTTCGCTTTCTCTTTTACTTTTATCTTCTCAACTCTACAAACTACATGCACATATACAAAATTTACTTTTATCATACACAACACACACACACCACAAAACACACATATTATGCAATCCGTTTAGAAGTCTTTTTGTTTCCTCCTCTGAAACCACTGTTAAATCAATTCCTTTCATTCCATCTTGTATTTTCACTACTACATCAGGGCTCATTCTCTTACATCTGAACTAATATAATAGCAGAGCACTCAATCTCTGTCCTTGAAAATGATTTCTTCCCAAATCTAGCCTGTAAACAATATGTCTAAAATTTCATTTTAATTAAGTCAGTTCTCAGCTCATAAGCTACCACTAACTTCCTATTTCTTACAGGATTAAAATCTAAACTCTAAAGACAATCCCAGGCAGTCTATACATGGGCCGCACAGCCTACTCCACACCCCTCAAATGCAGTCTCCACCTAACTTTCATTTATGCTGAGCCACTGGTGCGAAATAAACAGATCCCTCTTCTCTGTCTTTCTAAATGGGACTAACTGATCTTGAAGACTCAGCCCAAATCATTTTCTTCACAAATACTCCCTGGATACTCTCATCCTGATAAAAACTTTTTACCATCTTCTGAATCTGTGGCAATTCCTTAAAATGACTTCTTTAACATATGTTACATGTTTTGGGTGAAAGGTCCATTTTCTTTTGAATGTTTATAATGAATCTCTGCATGTCTTGGCAGAAGTGTATGAGGAGGAGAGATGTATGCCCAGAGAAGCTGTCTGTTCCAGTAAGAACAAAGCGCTGCCCCTTCCATGATGGCCGGGGTTCAGTATAATCAATCTGCCACCTGTTAGCTGGTTGATCTACCCAGGGAATGGTGTCATACTGTGGGCTTGGAGGTGGGTTGGTATCTGTTGTTGGAAAATAGGGTACCCAGCAGTCACTGTAGCCACTCATCCGAGCAGGTGGACGTCTACGTTGCTGAGCCCGTGGGTAACCTCTATGCCAGCCACTACGGCCACTTTGTTTATGAACCCATTAAATAATATCAGGAATCAGGAAAGAGAGGGGGATTCGTAGAACTCTTCTTCATGGAAGAGCAGGTCTTCCTACTCACTTGCTTCATTGTATTATCCTTCACTGAGGTCACTCATCGGTGAGCATTCACTTAGGGTACAAATATTTCAAATATCTTTACATTTATTTTGCCCGGAGAGGTCTCCTCACATACTACTGCCTTACAAGGAAGTGGCTTACGTGACTGTAGGGGCTCAGTAGGCAAGTCCAAAACCCAGAGAGCAAGCCATAAGGAGGATGAGGCTGAAACAGTCAGGCAGGGGATGAAGCTGTTACTCACAGCGTTGGTCTCAACTTTACTTCTAAGGTTGACCAACTAATTGAATCGGGCCCATTCAGTTTATCTAGGAGAGCCTCCCTTACTGAACTTCAGCTGATTATGAACTTTAATCACTTCCACAGAACACTTCCACAGCCAACACCTAGATTGGTATTTATACTTGACTGAATAACAGGGGACTGTAGCCCAGCCAAGTTAATGCATCAAGAGACCACCACAATGAAGTTGACATATACTGAGTTAGGAAGATAGAGGGAGAAACTGGAGAAAAAAGGTTCAGAGATTAGTTTCTAGACATGCTAAGTTTGACATACTTATTAGAAACCTAAGTGAATACATCAAAAAGGTAGTTAGATATACAGGTCTTTTTTTTTTTTTAGGAATTTTATTGCTTCTATACTGAAAAATCCTTTTTAATACTGAAAGCTAATAAATATCTTTTATTTATATTTCCTTCTACTACTTTATTGATTGAACTATTAAACTTTACACTTTTTTTAAGATTTATTTATTGGGGCGCCTGAGTGACTCAGCTGGTTAAGCATCTGCCTTCAGCTCAGGTTATGATCCCTGGGTCCTGGTTTGGAGCCCCGAGATGGGCTCCCAGTTCAGTGGGAATTTTGCTTCTCCTTCTCCCTGTGTCCTCCCCTATGCTCTCTTTCTCTCTCTCTGTCTCCCTCTCAGATAAATCTTTATTTTAAAGATTTTATTGATTTATTTGAGAGAGACAGAGAGAGACTATGCATGTGTGCACATGCACGTTCTGGAGGAGGGGCAGAGCTCCGGAGGAGGTAAGAGAGAATCTCCAGCAGACTCACACCTCTGAGCATGGAGCCCACATGGGGCTTGATTCCAGGACCCTGCAATCATGACCTGAGTCAAAATCAAGAGTCAGACACTCAGTTGACTGAGATACCCAGGTGTCCCTAGATATACAGGTCTTGACTTGAAGGTGTTGAAGAAATACATCTGAGAACTATAAGCTATTTAAAACTATGAGACTGGATGAGATCACTGAGGGAGTGAGCCCTTGGGTACATTAGTACTAAATTTGAGACATAAATGATAAACCAAAAAAGAATACTAAGAAGGAAAAACCATTTGAAGCAAATGCAGGAAAGCGCAGCACCCTGGAATCCTAGTGAAGGAAGTGTTTCAAGAAGGAAGGAATGCCTCACTGTATCAAAAACTGCATATCATCCAGATAAAATGAAGAATAAAATTTGAACATTGTTTTAAAAAATGCAAATGCTATTTGATGATCTTACAAGAGCTAATGATAAAGGATGTGGTATGATTAGTCCTAGTAGATCGATGATAGGTGATCTCATCAAGGCTATGAATTTAAGGCACTGGCAGTAGGTTGGTAAGGGAGGGGTTTTGAGATCTGGGACTTCTTCACTTCTGCTAATGGTCAAGTAGAGAATAGTATAATCTTATCAGAAACACATAGTGGTTGGGAATGCCTTTTGGACTCCAGTGGAAGTATAAAGGCCAGGAAAAGCCAAGGTGATTTATACGTCATCTCCTTTGAAGTGCTAAATCACCCATATGTATTTCTAATAGGGAAACCCTATCCACCTGCAATTATTTGTTTTAACAACTATTCAATGGAACTATTAGTTTTAATAATCCCATTATCTATCTTAAAACAATTGCAGAAATTCTTGGGTACTACTATGTCAGACATCAATTACCAAGTAGGTTGTAGAATGCCTCTGAAATAATTTTCTTTTTTATAAAAACAATACAACAACAATTAACTGTACAAGAAAAGTTCTGTATTTATTCCAAAATGAAAACAGTTTAGTGAACTTTGTTATCACTTAGCTTAATACAATATATCAAGATAACAAACCCATCCAGGCCCTGGAACACAGAATTGAATAGGAGCACAAGACAGAGGCAAATTTGTGTATGTGTGTGTGTGTGTCACTTTCTCACGAGTACATGGGCATGCTACCTGTGTTTTTGTTTTCCCTTCTATAGAATCAGGTGTTAATTTAAGCACAGATGATTTAAACTATGAAAGAAAGACCTTGAAATAATTTGCAGAAAAATTAAGATGTCCTGAATTTTCTCTAAGGCATTACTCCATAATGCCTTATAAGAATTTTTTTTTAAATCAACTTCTTACAAAATGAAACTGCCTATTAAACACAATTAAGAAAAGTCATTAGAATGGTCCCAGAAACTTTTATTGAGCTGCAAGATGATTTATATGCTACTTTGACCAGTATGTGGTTATCAGCTGAGCCCCTGGAACAAAAACTATCCTGGTTTTCTAACAGAGTCCTGGGTCTGCTTCCTCCCAGCCTGAAATGACAATAGAAGGGGGCACCTGGGTGGCTGAGTCAGTTACACATCCGCCTTTGGCTCAGGTCATGACATCAGAGTTCTGGGATTGAGCCCCACATCAGGCTCCCCGCTCAGTGGGAAGCCTGCTTCCCCTGCTGCCTCTGCCTGCCTCACCCCACCACTTGTGTTCTCTCTCTCTCACAAAGAAGTAAAATATTTTTAAAAAAGAAATGATACCGAAGGGTATATCTGAAGCACCAGCAATTCCATCACAATCGCCAAAGACCAGTTCTCAGAAGATGAGACCCAGTTGATGAGACTGATGTGCTACCTACTGCGCTAACGACACACCTGAGACCCAGTTTAAAGATGAGTAAGGTTAGTGACCATCGAGTAAGCAATCTGTCACTTTCTCATTTTCCTGTTCATGTGCACATGAGGACATCTGTGCCCCAGCATGCCCCACTAGCCTGGGAGGGAGCAGGACCAGTCAAGTTGATGTCCTCTCACTCCTCCAGTTTAAATCCCATGATTAATCATGACCTTCACCCCTTTGCATGCACCTTCAACTCCTTTGCCCAACTCCTATTAACATAAATTCTCGGCAAAGCTACAACCTATGTTAACCCCCACCTACTCCCCAGCTGCCCCCATGCAGCCGAAACAGGCTGGTGACACGAGGCTGGGGAAGCACTCCACCACACGGGCTCCTTCCGCCTCCATTTAATGGCAGTGAACCTCAGCAGGGCACTTGATGTTGCCGATTACTAATTACACTATTTTCCCCTGGTCCAATCGTTCTCTCTCTTATTTAATACCTTCACCTCTCTCTTCAAACCCTCAACATCTCTTCAACTTCATTTCCAGCTGATGACCTTGCCTCCCATTGGCCGGAAAAAATGGGAGCAGTCAGAACAATCCCACACATTCCCACCACTGCATTTACCTACCTACCGGCATCTGTCCTCCCACCCAACAGCACAGATGAAGCGCCCGTGCTCTTACCGAAAAGGGATACTTCCTCATAGGTACACCCCCCACTCACTTGCTGAAGGACGTCTCGCCGGCAATTCTCCGGCTCGCTCCTGATCATCAAAATTTAAGTCTGCTGGATTGTTCCCAACCACATCCTAACCAGCTGTGATTTCTCCTGTCTTAAGTTTCTCTGTTCCTCACAAGATATGGCACAATGTCACAGCAACATTTCGAGGAGTGTTGCAGGAAACGTCTCCTTGACACTTGAAAGGAGATGTCTCTACTTGCTTTTCCAATTATTACTCTCCCATCCACTCTTAAACCCATTCTACTGCAGCTTCCACCCTACCACTGCACCAAAACTGCTCTGTGAAGGCGCCCACTGGTTTCTACCTGGATTAGCAGCATTAGGCACGATCTCTCCCTCTTACTTGATGTACATTCTCCCATTGCTTCTAGAACATGAGTCTACACTCTTCTGGATTTCTCCTCCTCTTTTGTTCTGAGTCTCTTTTTCTTGTTCTTCCTCTTGTCCTCACCTTCTTGATGTCAGAGTGCCCCAGGGTTTGGTCTTTGCTCTTCCCTTCTCTATTAATATTCCCTTTCTTGGTGACCTTGGCTTGAAAACCTTGGCCTCATTCTTGGTGCCTCAGTTTATCTTGGTGGATCAGTCAGAAATCTCTTGGCTTTACTTGAAAAATACATACAGAATCTGATCACCCCAAAGTCCTCCACTTGCTATCATCATTATCTCTTACTTGGATCATTGTCACAGTGTCCTAACTTATATTATACTTAACACCTTTATCCCTACAGTCTATTCTCAACATAGCTATCCAAAGACTGCCATTAAAACGGTGCTTCAATAAGGTATTTTCTGTGACTAAAATCCTCCAATGGCTCATGATTTCACTTAGAGTCAAAGTCAGAACAAAGTCCTAAAAGTCTATTTGTGATTTTAATACAACACATATTCCTAGTACTTTTTGTCTTCACTCATCCCACTTCAGCCTGTCTTTTCTTAATCATATAAAGAAGGCACTTACCAGTGCATTTGCACTTCCTGTCCCCTGTGCCTGACCCATTTTACTCTAGATATTGTATTGTTAACTTCTCACCACGTTCCTGACCTCCTTTTCCCTTCCAGTAGAGCACTCCCTTCTCTGGACAATCTGCACCTGCATTATACTGTCTTTTCTTTCAGACTGTTAGTCCCTCCGGGGCAGGACCTATATCCCACTCCTCTCTGTACCTCTGCATAGGGCCTGGCCAATATCCATCCACATGTGATTAGCATTTATCACATCAAAATTCTTAAGGAGGATTTTTTTTAAAGAAATTTTATAGGTACATGATAGAAAGTTGGCAAAAATTCACAAGTCTAGAAGAAAGGATAAAAATCCCATATCTCCAATATTGAAAAGTTCAGCATTTTGGTACCTGTTCTTCCAATTTGTTTTTCCATGCAAATTTTGGATGTTTGTTGGAAAGACTTTTTATTTAGTTAAGTGCATACTTACAGTACATTTCTGAATCCTGACTCTTAGCCTTATTATAATGAGCATGAATGTGGAAGTTTAATATTGTTTTAAATGGATGCATTGTATTTTATCAAGCGAGTGAAACATGCTTCTCTATTATGGTTGAATGTTTGGATAATTTCCATTCTTTTTAAACAGAATTTCTAAAGGACTCCACTCAAGCTATTCCACAGAGATAGGCAGACTTCTTGACCATGATGTGCTAAACTAGAGAGTTGCTAAATTTTCCACTTAATTTAATAGATGACACTATCTCTGTCTCACAACATCAAAGTATAGATTTAATTTGACACCAAATGAACCGCAGTAGAAAGTGCCCCCTTCTCCTGAACAAACAGAAGTTTTAGTCTAAGACTATAGAGACTGTTTTCAATAAAAATTTCCACATTTCTTTTAGTAAATTTCCATCTGCCATCCAAAAATATCTCGAATGTTTGCAAAGGCACAGGATGCTTTACATGTTAAGAAAATGTGCTTCCAAGAGCCTTTTTTCCCCTTCTACCAGGTCTTTCTCTGCCAGGAGAAGTAAGTGACTTGTGACCTTTCCTTTTTGACACAAAGGTCATATACATAACTGATTCAGACTGCAGAAATACTGCTGACACACCTCAGTGCCTGAGGCTGTTGCATCTATGGCCAGGGAGAGGAAGAGGGAGTTCAGTGGCAGTTTTTTTTTTTTCTTCTCTGTTACCCTTGGGTTCTATCCTATCACTGCTCTGAATGGAAGTTCAATTTGAAGTGCAAATTCGATCTTGTATTATGGCGCTTTTGCTTAATTTACCATTTCTACAGAACTATGGAGTAAAAACTGAATATAAGTTTTTCCTGAACACTGCCAAAAATGATTGATCACATTAGCTAATAATCATTAAAATGTGAGTTACTAAATTGAAAATATACAGATTGGTTTTACTACTAAACTGTCAGGTTGTATCCATGAGTGAAACAGTGAAAAAGTTCTGTTTCCTGTAAATAAAACATGAGTAATCTTTTATCCTCATTTTCAGGGTAACTGGTAAGAGCCAATAATTCAAATTATGCCTGGAGTTGCAAGAAAGGCAACTCAACTTTAAACACTTTTGACACAGTATCCAAAACAAACACAAAAGTGAAAACATTAGGCAATGAGGATCTTGCTCTATTTCCAAATGACTTATCTTTATTTTCCTTTTTATCTGACTATATAATAGTAATATCTATCACTTATTTAATACTTTCTATGTATCTATTATAATGATAAGCACTTTAAACTTAGATAATTTATACAAGCCAGTAGCAAAACAAAATAAAAAACCATCCAGTTAAAAAATGCCCAGAGGTCTGAATAGACATTCTTCCGAAAATGATACACAAACAGCCAGCAACTATGTAAAAAAAGTACACACCAAGGAGGGAGTGCTCACAAACCATTAGGGGAATGCAAATCAAAACCACAATGAGATATCTCCTTAAGCCTGCTGGGATAATAGGATGACTATTATCAAAAAGATAAGAAATAACAACTGTTGGTGGGATGTGGAGAAATGGGAGCCCTGTACACTATTGGGGGGAATGTAAATTGGTGCAACCACTATGGAAAACGGTATGAAGATTCCTCGAAATATTAAAAGTAGAATTACCATATGATCCAGCAATTCTACTTCTGGATATGTATCTGATGGAAATAAAAATAGTAACTTGAAAAGATAAAGCATCCCCATGTTCACTGCAGCTCTATTTATAACAACCAAAATACAGAAACAACATGTCTATCAATGGATGAATGGATAAAGACAATGTGACATATATATACAATGGAACATTGCTTAGCCATAAAAAAAGGAACTCTTTCCATTTGCAAAAATACAGATGGACTTTGAGGGCATTATGCTAAGTAAAATAAGTCAGAAAGAAAAAGACAAATACTGTCTGATGTTACTTATATGTGGAATCTAACAAGCAAACAAACAAATAAAGCCAAACAAACTCACAGATACAGAGAATGCGTTGATGGTTGCCAGAGGTAGAAGGTGGGGAACTGGGCAAAATGGGTGAAGGAGCTCAAAAGGTACAAACATATAGTTATAAGTGACTATATATATTATTATACATATTCTAGTTACGGTGATGATACCTTATTGTATATTTGCTATGAGAGATCTTAAAAGTTCTCATCACAAGAAAAAAAATTTAACTTTGGTGATCGATGTCAACCAGATATATTGTGGTGATCATTTTGACATATATACAAATACTGAATCATTGTGTTATATACCTAAAACAAATATAATGTTATATGTCAATTTTAACTCAATAAAAAATTAGACAACTTAATTTTCCTAATAACCTTGTGAGGTAGGTAGCATTTTACCCATTTTACAGATCAAAAAATTAAGACCAAGAATTTAACCTGCTCCAGATCACGTTGATAAAAATGCTAAAACTATTATTCAAATGTAAGCCATGTAACCAGCCACAGCGCTCTTACCTTTGCTGCTATCTCCATGTCACCCTGTCTCTTATCCATCCTTTTGTACTTTTTTAAAAATATATATCTTAATAACACCTCGTAACTATTCCTTCCCTTATATAGTCACGTTTCTCTTCCTTGTTCCTTAAACTGACCACAACAGAGAACAAAAATATATTGTAATTGTACTTTTTGTTACTGAGTTTTATGTTTTATATTCTAAGTTTTAAGAGTGTAATTGAAACATTTTAGCATACTTTTAGAACTGGAAACAAGGTAGCTTTCCCCAAAAGACAGGTAAGACAAGCAAGCTAGAAAGGACAAGGGGGAGGAACACTGTCCTTACCCGAAATGGGATAATGCTTTACATGGGAACAGGGTTCCCATGAAGACTAGGTCTTTGCTGTAGATAACACTCTGGGATTATTTTCAAATGATTACTCTTCCCCTTCCCTGCCAGGGCTGTGAAGGGCTCTTTCTCAGATTCACAGCGAGATCCCAGTAGTGTCTCTTGAGGTAAGGTTTATGAAAGCATACCCTTTACCAAAATAGGTGGCCTCGTCCACACCCAGCAGTTTATGAAAATTATCATTTACGTGTTTCCAACAGTTTATGGCTCCAGCAACTTCTGTTTCAGGAAATAAGATCACAGCTATGATCTGGATTTATCTGTTTCTTTAAATTTTTTCTTTTTTTGGCGTGGTCGTATGCTCTGCAAACTCAGTTCTCTACTAGGTCTGCAAAAGTTGTTGATTTTCAGTTTGTCCAGCTTTTTCTTGTAGGAATGATGAAAACAATGACTTTTAGTTTCTTTTATGTTGGAACAAAAACCAAAGTCTTTCACTCAAATTTCAAAAAAGTATTGTAGGGTGCCTGGCTGGCTCAGTCATTAAATGTCTGCCTTTGGCTCAGGTATTGATCCCAGGGTCCTGGGATGGAGTCCTATGTCAGGGTCCCAGCTCAGCAGGGGGCTTCTCCGTCTCCCTCTGCCTGCTGCTCTGCCTACTTGTGCTCGCTATCTCTCTGTCAAATGAATAAACAAAATCTTACAAAAAAACTATTTTAAAAATTTTATTCAACCGAACTTTTTGCAACTGAGATAGTGATTAATAGAAGAAAAATTTATTTTCCATTCTTTCTCTATTCAGTATTGTTTAAAGTGTTGATAATACTCAGAAATCTATCACAAATCAATGAAGCCTCAAAGAAATTGTCTGGAAATCACAGAGCCATTAAACAATTTCATATTTTCTTTTTTTCCCATATCTTCTATAAGAAAAATACATGTAAAATTTTCATTGTAATAAATCTCTCATATTCTTGTGATCTTATGTGCTTCTGATGATATAGGCATTTAGATTTATTTTATTGGAAACCATAGGACTAGTTTCTCTTAGTTATCCCCACAGTGACATATCCAAAACGTGCCCTTCTACCAACAATCCATTTTAGGTATATTTATTCTTTTCGTTGTGATGAAAAATAGCTGATTATTATAAGAAAATGGTGGTATCTGCTAATTTCCTGATTTTCCTTATAGATAGTTCTTGTTCAAGAATATGAGTTAGGGAATCTTTAGTCCAAACTAAATTCTGATCAACCACGAAGAATTAAGTGGGAAGCAGAAGTTCTGGGAATTTTGCATGAAAGTTGTTGTAAGCTTACCATGATTTAAAGTCAGAATGGAGAAGGCGCTAAAGAAATATATGTTTATATGAAACGAGAAAAAAAAAAAACTTTTTAAAAAGGTTTAGTGAGAAGCGGGCCAGATCAAAGGGCATGATATCCAGAATGTGGTTGATGGCTAAACAGAACTGAGATGCTTTAAAAGGCAAATGACCGAGGGGGTGCCTGGGTGGCTCAGTTGGTTAAGCAACTGCCTTTGGCTCCGGTTATGATCCCAGCGTCCTGGGATCGAGTCCCACATCGGGCTCCCCACTCCGTGGGGAGTCTGCTTCTCACTCTGATCTTCACCCCTCTCATGCTCTCTCACTCTCTCTAATAAATAAATAAATAAATAATATATTTAAAAAAAAAAGGCAAATGACCAACTTGGAAGATGGCCACCAAGGTTGTGAAGGGTGCCGGTGTCATTTTATGAAAAACATTTAAGGAACAGAGATTGTTTTGTTTAGAGAAGAGAAACTCAGGCAACCAAAGAGCTATCTTCAAGTATTAAAGGACTGAAAGATGCAGATGTAAGAGAGGGCAGTTGGTATGACTCCAAGTGACAGCAACAGGACCATAGTTAGAAGTTATGGGAAAGGTGAAGAACACCTTAATAATCACAAAAGTTTAAAGGCAAAGTAGGTTATCTCTGGATTTAGTGACCGCTTCATCATAAGAGACAGGCAAGTCAAGACAAGTAATTATATGTCTTATCTGTTTTGGAGTCACTTTAAATCCCTCCTGAATAAGGCAAAGTACTACAAAATTAAATATAATTTTATTTTGGTGTCCCTAATGGCTAGTACATTGTCTACAACATGGTGGGTGCTAAAATCACATTTGTTGAACCAATTCAGTTAATAAAGAAATAACCACTTGGGTAAGGGTAGCAACGTCACAGAGGGGATTCAACCTTTAGAAGGATAGCTGGATTGAGGAACTTCAAATCCTTCTAATGAAAGGATTCCCTGATTGATAACTATTTATGCAAATACTCTTTTTTTATGCAATACTCTTTAGTAATAAAATAATAGCAGCCACTCTGCATTTTTGTAGAACAGTTTTAGACTTAACCAAGCTCTTTTATGGACATATCCTATTTTACCTGCATAGTAGCTATCTAAGGCACAGAATGTGAGGGAGCTGAGATCAGACCATGTGGGTGTTTCATCAGTGTTAGACCTAATGAAGAGCAGATGCAGGACCTGGACAAAGGTTTGGGTTAAAGGATACCCAGCTGCTTCTTTATTAGGTAAAATAATACAGTTTCATCCGCCCTTCATCAAGGATCCTAGCTTTAAATCTCTTTCACCGCTACCTTAAAGAGCATAATTAGTCAACTACGGAGAGTAGAAATGATATTTTTGAGACTTTTCCTACACTGATTATTGATTTTGCTAGACTATAACGTTTGTCATAAGGTCACGTACTTTCCATGGACGTGGTATTCTGAATAATTAAAACAGTTACTCAGACTATTATATGCAGAACCCTTAAAATATGTTGTAGTTGTCATAGTGGAGGAGGTTCAGCAGGAATGAAAATTCTGAATAGATTTTTAACAATTTTAAGTATCTAGATTACAGCATATATTACATAGATTTATATCTTTCTCTACAGAGAGATATATCTATACCATCTCTATATAGATGAATACATAATATGTAAATACCTCCACAGAGAGAGAGAAATACAGAGAGTCTCAGACACCTGAAAGTAGAGAGACAAAGTCTCAGAGTAAGTCCAACACAGGCTACATTAATCTGTCATTTTGCTGACATGAGAAGCACTGACAGTGCTCAGACTTGGTAATTTCCAAGGGATTATATTAATAATCTACCATCTATCTACATATGTATTCCTTGAATAAATAATTTGCCCTAGGATCTGTCATGGGCACCTGAAACCCTTTTGAGGAGCTGTGAAAAACAAGGGTGCTTCCATTTCTCACCATATTTCTCACTGCAACTGGTTCAGAGATACATTGGAGATATTACAGAACATAATTATCTGACTATAAACTTGCTTCCAGATAAACTTCGTGGTAAACATGTGAGAAGAGAAAAATAATAAGAATTCCTTGTATAGAGGAGGCCTTTGCAGTCCAAGACAGTCCCCTGATTGAAATGTCTATGAATCAACAACCTCAAATTCAAATTTACCTTTCCTTCCCACGCTGGAATGGATGTAGTCTTCGGCAAGGAAGAAATTTAAAGTTTGCATTTTATCTATGTCTGCTGATCAGGTTAAGGTGACCTAAGTATCAGCCAATGTATGCAATGCCCTTTCCAGCCCTTAGTTTTCATCTCTGTAAACAACTCTGCTATTTGAAGTTTCTATGGATGGTTGGAAATCGGGACTTAGAAACACAGGCTGCAGAAGTTCTAAGTGAGCAAACTCTGATTGCTTCATAAAATGTAGACTCATAGCAGGAAACAAAAACCTAGCTTTGTGGGGCGCCTGGGTGGCTCAGTTGGTTGAGCAACTGCCTTCGGCTCAGGTCATGATCCTTGAGTTCTGGGATCGAGTCCCACATCGGGCTCCCAGCTCCACGGGGAGTCTGCTTCTTCCTCTAACCTTCTCTCCTCTCATGTTCTCTCTCACTTTCTCTGTCTCTCAAATAAATAGATAAAATCTTTAAAAAAAAAAAAAAAAAACCTAGCTTTGTGGCAAAATAACACGGATGGTGCTGAACTTTGGAAATTACAGCGTAATTTAATTTAATACAGTAATGAGAAATGTCAGATTTTTTAAACCAATTACATATTGGAAAGGAGAAAACTTTTTAAATATAGAAAGTTGCTTATTAGACACTCCTTTTGGTTAAATCCAAAATGCAGATTGGTCTAAAGAATATAGCGTTATGGCTTTGGGCCATAATACTCTATTTGATAGATTTGATTAATAAATGCTACTTTAGAGGCAGACTCAAAATATCCTACCTTTGAGAAGTGCCCCATCAGATGAACAAAAAGCCCTCAAAGATTTAAACTCACTGGTGGGGATTTTGGACAGACTCACCCAAAGCACTGTTTTAATTCTGTTTTGTTTTGTTTGGGCTAATAAAATAAAAATCCTTTCTGTGCTCTAAGGCACCGATCAAAATCCCAAGGATTAAGATTTCAATGAGTGAGCAACAAAAGCAGGCAGTCTGATAGAGATTTAAGATGGTAAAGGAGCTGGACATATTAGCCCTGAAATAAACTGAATATGAGCTTTAAAAAACATTAATATTTGATTTTCCCCCAAAATATTAATGGTTCTGACTCATATAGCCATAAAAATGTCTGTGAGAGTAAAGTGATCACTGGGACAACTGAGAGACACATTCAAATTTCAGTGTGTAAACACAACGTCGACTTCACCCTTGGTTTGCTTTCACACATTTTACTGCAAGTACGATTAGCAGAATACAGTAAAACTTCTACAAACTGGCATGTACCAGGACATTGGTACTAGATGATTGAATTCCATGGCAAATGGAAACCTCATTGACTAAGATGTTTGAGTTTTTTGGTTTGTTTTTTTTTTTTTAATAATAAACACTGCATTTTTTTTAATTAGCTCATTCCCCGGCCTTAGTAGAAGACTGTAATACTGATGATGATGATGATGATCCTAATTATTTTTAGAGAGACATCATATCATCTTTAATTTTTATAATCCAGAAACATAATTTTGGATGTATAAAACATAGAATATTGGTTTTTTGTTTTAGCTAAGGTATTTCCCTAGATATCCTTTGAATACCAAAATTTTTTATACTGGTTTGTTTTCTTGCTATTTTCCAAAGTAGAACTTAGTAATTTAAAAGTTCTGGTTAGTTGACTTCCAATCAGTCAAAGGTCTAGTACATGATCCCCTGGAACTGATAAAGATATAATAAATCAGTAACATAAACAAAGTAATTAGGAACTTTATCAGAGATAGTTTTATTTCAAATGACCTAAAGCTAACCTTGAGTTGAATCCTTCTGTCGTTATCAGGTATGAATTTAGATTAGGTACAAAGTAAATCCTGGAAGTTTTATTTCATTGCTGCTAGGTTTTAAAAAATGAAGAAGGAGCACGAAATAAAAGTCAAATATCTGATATCTTCCATGAAAAGCAATATGGACGGGGTGTTATATGCAAATAATGAATCATGGAACACTACATCAAAAACTAATGAAGTACTGTATGGTGACTAACATAATAAAAAATAAATAAAAAATAGAAGATTAAAAATGATATGCATAAAAGTCAAACAAATTTCAGAAAAAGAGAGGATTTTATGTTTCTGGTATTACAATCCTAGAACATATAAAACAAAAGAGATCTAAAATGTTATTTTATATTGCCAGTGATGTCAGATTGAAAATAGGATAGACGAGAAGGCTGAAGTTAGAGGTTCTGTATAGTTTTCTAACAAAAGCAACATGGCTGTGTTAACATGAGTATGTGTTAGGAAAGGGGCAGAGGACCTGGAAGCAAAGCATTGGAAGTGGACCTCTCCCTATCTGCCTATTTACCTTTGTTCAGGAACAGCTCTCTGGAGGTTTTGGGGAGAAACAATGTCTCTCACCATTTCAACACATATTGGAGCTAGAGGCCCTTTCCACTGGGCCTCTAGGGATGAAGCTATAACTAGGCTGCCCCAATTACAGCGTCACAGTCTGTGCTGGAAGAAATGAATGAGGCAAGAAGGGTAAGTGTATATAACATGAACTTGTGATTACTGAAGAATTTTTAGGTCCTTCTTTTCCACCAGCTTCTGTGGAGTTGGATTTTGCATCATATGGGTAACTATCCATCTGAATTGTTTGGTTTTCCTTAGCATTAGTGCTAGAAAAGAAATTCTGAAGTCAAGAATCTTGGAATGCAAAAAGGAGGTTCTTTTCTGATGCTCTGAGTAGACGTTCAGAACAATCTAGGAGGCCTGGTGTTTAATTTGCCCTTCCCTTCACCTGGGTGGCTGGGTCCACCAAGAAGGAAAAAGAAACAGGTATTCGAAAGTACAGCAAATCAGACTAGCAATGACATCTTCAGAAGTCTTCACTAGAGAACCCATAAAAAGACATCCACTGTATTATTAGCACTGTACCTGAAGTGTTGACCAATAAAGCATCACATGAAAAAATAAAGAAAAGATATGTTTGGAAAGGGAGCGACAAAACTGACATTTATCCTGAGCCACAATTGTCCACATAGAAAATCCAAATACACAAATTATTAAACTGGTAAGAGAAGTTAGTAAGATGGCTCAATATAAATTCAGTACACAAAATTCAATAGCATTCCTATACATCAACAATTAGAAATGCCTAACTTCAAAATGTCATTCACAGTAACAACGAAAACCATAAAATATGTAGCATCGAGCCAAAGATATACTAAGACTTTTGCAAAAACAAAAAATATATATATGAAAAAATATATATATATAAAAACTTTGTTAAAAGACATAAAATTTAAATAACTAGAGAGACATGACATATATACAGAGACTAGAAAATGCTAAATCGTGAAGATATAATGATTCTTGACAAATTAATCTGCAAATGCAAAGGAATTACAATCCATATGCCGGCATAGCTTCTCCTGACAATGGCAAAGGGATTCTAAAATTGTCATGGAAAAGTAGATGATCAATTACAGCCAAAACGCTCCTAAGGAAGATCAATGTGAACATACTCCTAAAGAAGATCAACGTGGGTAGCACGCCTTCTCAGCTACCAGGAGTTATTCCGGAGCTCTAATAATGATGTCAGTGCGCTGTTGGACCAGACACACCAAGAGAACAATGGAACAGAAGAGGGAACATATAAGAAATGGTGCTGGAACTACTGATTATTCATATGGACAAAAATAATGTTGTGTTCCCTACCTTTTATCATATATGAAAATAAAGTCCAGGGGCGTCTGGGTGGCTCAGTCTTTAAGCATCTGCCTAAGCAGATCCTGATCCCAGAGGTCCTGGGTTTGAGTCCTGCTCAGGCTCCCTGCTTGGCGGGAATCCTGCTTCTCCCTCTCCCTCTCTCCCTGCTGTGTTCCCTGTCTCACTATGTCTCTCTCTGTCAAATAAAGAAAGAAAGAAAAGAAAAGAAAGTCCACATCAGTTAAGGACCTAAAGTTGAAACACCAACTTATTTAAACTTTCAGAAGAAATTTCAGACATGGAGTAGAAAAAGATCTGTTTTATAAATATAGAAAAACTTATAAACCTTACAAAAAGCTGGATAAATTTCATTACTTGGGAATTCAAAAATATCTGTATAAAAACATCATAAAATCATTAAAACTCAACCAGTTAGGGAGAAGCTACTTACAACGCTAATAATCATAAGTAAATCATGTCTGGATATGCTAAAAATTCTTCAAGTCTGTATAAAAGAAAAGTAATAGACGGATAAAGGATATGAATCAGTAGGTTAATAAAAACAAAAGCTAATATTGCTGAAATATGAACATGTTCAATCTAAAAAACAAGAAAACCCATATTATATTTTTTAAACTAATTTTATCTATCTATCTATCTATCTATCTATCTATCTATTTATTTATTTAGAGTGCGAAGATGGGGTGAATCTCCACACTGGGTGGAGCTCCATACGAACTCAATCCCACATCCCTGAGGTTGTGATCTGAGCTGAAACCAGGAGTCAGAGGCTTAACCAACTGAGCCACGCAGCTGCCCCAGGAAAACTCAAATTAAAAAAAAAAGGGGGGGCAATCAGCACAGGAGTTTGCATTTCAGCCTGGGCCAGTTCATCCCTCCTTAGGCAGCCTAACCTCCGTAGGCAGCACCCCCGAGAGATCACGGTATTGATGCAGAACTTAGTGTAGCTCCCTGATCAGCGCAGCACGCTACACCCCACAAAACATGGGCTCAAGCAATCCTTCTGCCTCAGGCTCCCAACTCACTGGGACCATGGGCAGAAAGCACCTGGAAAAAAGCAAAATTACAAAAGACAGTGAAAAGATAAGTAGTTTCCAAGGGTTGAGGTGAAGAGAGGAAGCAAAGAGGATTTTAAGGGCAGTGAAAATACTCTGCCTGACACTTAATGATGGATACATGCCATTATACCTTTGTCCAAACCCATAGCGTGTACAAGAGTGGACACTAATGTAAACTATGAAATTTAGGTGATAAAAGATGTGTCACTGTAGGGTCACTGATTGTAACACATGTACCATTCTGGTGGAATGTTGATAATGAGGGAGGCGATGCACGTAGAGGCAAAGGGATATATGAGAAATATCCACCTTTCTCACAGTTTTCCTGTGAACCGAAAGCTGCTCTTAAAAAAAAAATCATTGGAGACCCTGGGTAGCTCAGTGGGTTAAAGCCTCTGCCTTTGGCTCAGGTCATGATCTCAGGGTCCTGGGATCGAGCCCCGCATCAGGCTCTCTGCTCAGCAGGGAGTCGGCTTCCCCCTCTCTCTTTGCCTGCCTCTCTGCCTACTCGTGATCTCCCTCTCTCTGTGTCAAATAAATAAATAAAATCTTTTAAAAAATCATCAAGAAAAATCAATGATAAAGAACCCAGTGTTAAACTAATAAGTAAAGATAATAAATTTCATTATAAAATACTAGAAACATGTTCTAAAGGCCTAAATATATATTATTATCAGATATATTAATGAATCTTTTAAACACTGTTACTTGATTTGAGCTTAATATTTTTAAAGAAAACATTAAATTTTTTTAAAAGATTTATTTATTTATTTTGGAGACAACGAGCGAGTATCTGCCCGCACACAGGAGTTGGGAGAGGAGCAGAGGGAGAGAATCCTCAAGCACACTCCACACTGAGCAGGGAGCCCAACTCGGGGCTCCTTCTCACCACCCTGAGATTATGACCTGACCTGAAACCAAGAGTCAGACCCTTAACCAACTGAGCCACCTAGGTGTTCCAACATTAAATATTTTTTTTTAAATCATGGTACTGTTCCACACCAATCACACTGACAAAGTCTGTTAACAACAAGGTTGAGAAAGATGATGAAAAGCAAGAACTCACCCATCTCTGATGGGAGTACAATTTGGAACGTAACCAAGAAATATCCAATAAACTTAAAGAAGAATGCACTGTGTGAACCAGCACTTCCACTGCTAGAAATTTACCCTAAAGAGACATTCACCCATTTTTAGGAAGAGATCCCTACAGAAAAAGATAATTACAGAGCTATTTGTGAAAAAGCAAAGAAATGGCCACACTGTAACAGAGCGCCATCGAACACCTTAGTAACCAGGAAGAAGAAAATAAATATTGGGGAGGCAAACAACAACATCTAACACAAAATGTGTTCATAAGAGTTATTTTATATATTTGTTTATAATTTTATTGAAATGATATTCTGAATGGTCCTTTCAGTCAACCATACATTTTTAAGATTTGTCTAAGTTTGTACATGAAAATGTAGCTCATTTCTTTTCATCGTTGGTGTTATTCCATAAAGTAACTGCAATGAATTTTGACTTTTTTAGAGATATGTTATTTTCTACCTTAAAATCATGGAATTAGAAAATAATGGAAAAGTAATAATGATCACAACAACCACAGCAAAGCTGCCATTTATTAAGTCTTTACTACATGCTTAGAATCATGCTAAGCGCTCTAACGATGTCATTTTGTTTAATCCTTACGACCCCACTATACAGTGTATATCAATCTCATTTCACAGATGACAATGTGAGTCTTACAGTGTTAAGACACTTGACAAAGGTCACATTTTTAACACATTAAAGAGCCCAAGCTTTAGCAGTCCTAACATTGCAGGACCCGCACTGCTAACTACCACCTTGGGAGTGCATTTCCCTGCTTAATTAAGAGCAGGATATTTTCTATAAGCTTGCAGGTTATTTTGAAAGACCTCCAGGAAATAGCAACCTCAAAGATAAACAAAATCTATTATTTTAGAATCAACATGATTTTTATACTGTGACGATTCATTAACTCCTCTTTCCTACTTATTCTCAGCATATTTGAGATAATTTGCTATGCTGAACAACTTCTATGCTTCCTCATTTTATCTCACCCCTAGCAAGCGCTATTGATAGAAGTTTATAGAGAGAAGTTTGATTTAAAATGCATCTAAATGCTAATCGGGAATTCCATAGGTTGCATGTGGAGAACCTCTGCTGGCAAACCAAACACTTTAAAGGACTTCCCACCATCAGGTATGAAAGAGGTTGGTCTTCACATCGAGGCTCCCTTCCTAGAGACTCTCTCATAATCTCTGTTTCCTGCTTTTTACTGTAGTTGTGATCTTTGGGATTTTGTCTATTCTCATGTGATTCCCTCTATTTAGGATGTTGGCTGTTAGCAGCCGTGCTAAACTCTCTCACCCATGACTCTGGCCACGATGGACCGTACCAGGGTGGCATTCAGCTTCAAGTATCACTCATCAGACCTGGCTGCCCTGAATTTGAGGTTTAGAAAAGAGTCACGGAGTCTGGCAGGTATTAGCAGCTGAGCCACTATAATTGAAACAATCTAGGAAGAAGGCTCCCAGATTCATACTACCAAGGTCACAGATCTAATCTGGTTTCTGTGCTTTCTCAGGCTTTGAGTCAATTTCCCCCCATACTTTTAATATAAGCAAAATAATTGCTATTCCTTCTTTTCTATCCCTCACCTGTCTCCAAAAACATTAGGCAATTATTACAAATATTTTCATATACATTAGTTCCAGTGACCTTTACAAGTCAAGGAGGTGGGAATGATGGGCAGATTTGCCCCACTATCTAGAAGAGATCACTGAGATTGGAGAGGTTCCCTCTTCACAGAGCAGAAGCAGCAATCAGGTTCGACATTCACTATGGACAATCTGCAACCAGAATGTCAGCTTTTCCTATAGATAATCAAGCTTAACTCTCCCCGGAATGATTGGTGATCTGCCAGTAGTGCTAAAGCACAGATTTACGTTTCAGGGTACTTTTCTTTTGAGCTCTTTAATGATTCTTCTATCAAATATCAAGATACCTTCCTTGCTTTAACAATAAATGTTTAGTAGTTAATAGATTTTATTACTATTATATAACCTTCTCCCCTCTCTTCTCTTCAAATCAAGGGAGAAGCCTCACCTTTCCTTTAACCCTTTCTGTCCAGGGTAGTATTTAACCTTTCACGAATATCCTTGGGAAATCAAATGTTAGGTACAGGAGAGAGAAGGGATTTCCCTGATCCCATCTGCTACCCCAAGACTCCTTTACCCCTATGCTTAAAAAGGGATAGCAGGGTCAGTAGGAATCAGTTCTGCAGTAAAGGGTTCTAGATACCCAGTAGAACCTAAATGTAAAAAGAGCAGATTTTTTTTCTTCTTTTGTACGACTCTATACTCCTAGCCCCTAGAATAGTACCTGGCCCGTAAGAGGTATCAATAAATAGTAAGTGACCAAATAAGTCAATTCTAAGCACTGCTGAACCAAACAAAACTTGCAAGAGGTCAGGAATAGAACACTTGTTCTGTTACTTAATATTCCTATTGTTTTAAGCAAGTGATTAAACTTCATTGAGCCCCAACAAACAAATGGAAAAAATGTCACCTAATTAACAGGGACATTGAGAGTATTAAATAAAATGTGGGACTATGACTAGTATATATTCGATAAATACGTGTTCAATTAATATATAAATGGATGCATACAGAAATCAATCACCCTTTATTAGCTCAATTTAATCAGTAGCACCAACAATTTATTTCATAATAACAAAGATGCAGAATAAAAACCTGACCTTAATTATAAATGTCTATGGACAGAGCTCTTCACTATGTCCCACTGGCTTTCACAATAAAATGCAAAGTTCTTAGACTTTCATGATCTGGTTTTTGTAGTCCCTGCCTGATAGCCTACACTGAGCAGCACCAAACTACTCATAGGTATCCAAGGCATACTACGCTGTCTCATGTTTCTCTCCTTAAAATACCCTTTCTCACCTCTTTTCCCATGTCTTATTTTTAAAGGATAAACTCACATGTCATCTACTCCAGGAAGCCCTCCCAGACTGCACCTTCCAGGCTGGACTAGGTCTCTTCTTCCCTGTATATATGGAGCCCTTACTTCCATCATTATGTTTGCTAAGTATGAAAGAAAGAGAGTAGTGGGGGACTACTTATTCTTAGAATTCTGCATAGCAAAGGAAACAGTCAACAAAACAAAGAGGCAACCCACGGAATGGGAGAAGATATTTACAAATGACACCACAGACAAAGGACTGATATTCAAGATCTATAAAGAATGTCCCATACTCAACACCTGAAAAAACAAATAAGTCAGAAAATGGGCAGAAGACATGAACAGACATTTCTCCAATGAAAATGGCTAACAGAAACATGAAAAAATGTTCATCATCATTAGCTATCAGGGAAAGTCAAATCAAAACCACATTGAGATACCACCTTATACCAGTTAGAATGGCAAAAATTAAGGCAAGAAACAACAAATATTGGAGAGGTTGCAGAGAAAGGGGAACCCTCTTACACTGTCGACGGGAATGTAAGTTGGTGCAGCCACTTTGGAAAACAGTGTGGAGATTACTCAAAAAATTAAAAATAGAGCTACCCTATGACCCTAATTGCACTACTGGGTATTTACCCCAAAGATACAGATGTAGTGAAAAGGACCATATGTACCCCAACGTTCATAGCAGCAATGTCCACAATAGCCAAACCATGGAAAGAGCTGAGATGCCCTTCAACAAACGAATGGATAAAGATGTGGTCCATATATACAATGGAATATTACTCAGCCATCAGAAAGGATGAATACCCAACTTCTGCATCAACATGGATGGGACTGGAGGAGATTGTGCTGAGTGAAATAAGTCAAGCAGAGAAAGTCAAACATCATATGGTTTCACTTACTTGTGGAACATAAGGAATAGCATGGTGGATGTTAGGAGAAGGAAGGGAAAAATGAAAGGGAGAATTGGAGAGGGAGATGAACCATGCGTGACTGTGGACTCTGAAAAACAAACTGAGGGTTTTAGAGGGTGGGGGAGTGGAGGGATGGGTTGGTCCAGTGATGGGAATTAAGAAGTTCGCATATTGCATGGAGCACTGGTTGTTATACATAAACAATGAATCATGGAACACTACATCAAAAACAAATGACATACTGTATGATGACTAACATAATAAATAATAATAATAATAATACATAAAAAAGAATATTGTACTAAAATCAAATATTTTCTTGCCTGTTTCCCCCATAAGACTGGGAGTTTTTTTGAGCCAAAAGACCATACACTATTCAACGTTGAATCCTAAAGATTCATTCTGTGTGGGAGAATGGTAGGTGGGTGCTTCATAAAATTTACTGCAAGAAGAAAAAAACACAATGTTTCTCTTTAACTAAGGAAAATTATAGACCAAGCAACAGACTAGATAGTTGCTAGATATACAGATATGAACAGGTACATGCCCATTAAGTTCATGAAGCTTATACACTAATAGGAAGCATAAATGACAAACATATACTGAATATGAGTTATTTTGAAAGGGAAGGGATAGGGTGCTATCAACAGATCACCAAGGAAATTAACTTAGTCTATGGGGGATTCTCCAACTTTATAGCCCATAAGAATCACCAAGAATGTTTGCTCCATGTGTAGACACCTTGCCCGCATCTTCTTTTTTTTTTTTTTTTAAAGATTTTATTTATTTATTTGACAGAGAGAGAGAAAGAGTACAAGTCGGTAGAGCAGCAGGCAGAGAGAGAGGGAGAAGCAGGCTCTCCGGGGAGCCGGGAGCCCGATGTGGGACTCAATCCCAGGATCCTGGGATCATGACCTGAGCCGAAGGCAAACGCTTAAGCAACTGAGCCACCCAGGCGCCCCATTGCCCGCATCTTCTAATTCAACTGTTCTGGAGAAAATCTCTGAAAACTAAATTTTAACACCTCCCCTTGATACCGATACAGGTGATCTGAAAAACACACTTAGAGAAACATTAGCATAGGGCCCAGGATTTCCTCTCTGAGGAAGGTAATTTTCATCTGAGACTTAAGTGGAGAGTACGATTTTGCCAAGCTGGTAAGGACGAGGAATGAATCTGGAGTTTCCTGATGAAAATTATGCAAAGACCTAAAAGAAGAGAGGAAAAGAAAAAATAATGCCCCTAGCAGGAAGTTTGAATGATTAATGAAGGGCTGGAGGATGAAATGGGTCAGGTAAAAGGCCTGAGTGGCCATGTTTAGAAGATAGAACATTAACTTACAGGCAATGGGAGATCACAGAATGGCTTTAGGCCTGACCACCTCTCTGTGATTCAGCTTCTCCATCCACAAGCACACCTACACCACAGACTCTGTAAGGCTTAGGGAGCAATGCCTGACACAGAGCAAGCATCTAGAAAGTGTTCTGTATTATCATGATGACAAGGTTTGCATTTGGATTGTTTTAAAATCTCAAGTAGACCATAAGATAATTGACTCTCTCTGCTTGATTTATTTCACTCCACATAATCTCTTCCAGTCCTGCCCATGTTGATACAAAAGTTGGGTATTCGTCCTTTCTGATGGAGGCATAATATTCCAGAGTCAGTTATCTTATGGTCTCACTTATGTGTGGAGAAGGAAAATCATGGAGGGTATTGTGAGAAGGAAAGGAAGGGTGAATGGGGGGAAATCAGAGGGGGTGATGAACCATGAGAGACTGTGGACTCTGAGCAACAACCTGAGGTTTTGGAGGGGTGGGGGTGGGGGGTTGGGGGAGCCTGGTGGTGGGTATTGAGGAGGGCATGTATTGCATGGAACACTGGGTGTGGTGCATGAACAATTAATCTTGAAACACTGAAAAAATAAAAAGTATTTGGGGAAAAAATAAAAATTAAAAATTAAAAAATTAAAAAATAAAATCTCAAGTAGAGCTAACGATGGAGTTCAGATGAAATGAAATGCTGAACAAATTATAGAGCCGAGCAACTCGGTGAGTCTGGGGAAGGCAGGGGCATCAGGCAGCAGCCAAATGCCAAGAAAATAAGTTATTACTTAGAGAAACAGAAGGTCTCCTAGGAGGAACAGACGTTTCTCAGGCCACAAATACGTGAGAGTAAGACAGGACTGGAAATGATTTACTACTGAAACAGGCACAGTAGGTGCTTCTTAATTAGCAGAATTAGAAGGTCTTAAAGCTGGCTTTGTGAGAAGAGCGTAATTACTATCTTTGAAACTACAACCCATGAGTCAGAAAGAGATGGCTCAGCAAGACAGGGCTCTAAGTCCAGATCTGACTCTCGGGTTGAGTTAAGCCTTATAATGTTGGCTGATCCTTGAATACGTTCTAAGATTTCTCACCATCACTTCGCCTCAGGCGGATCTCAAAAGAATCCACCTTAGAATTACTGGCCACTTACACCTCCTCACTTCTCTTTCCCATCCTTCTAACTTCTACATGCTTAGCTTATAGACCAAGTGAGCAAAAGCAGGTCCAAACGAGCAGCTTCCAGCCTTTGGCAGCTCTTACCTACGAGCATCTTAAAACACTTCCAGGTGGTGGTCAGAGATGCTTAGCTTGGAGAAAGCTGGCCTACTTGCATGGATTTTATCCATCAGAAGGAAATGGATGATAAATCCCATGTTTTCTATCTTCAATTATATCAGAGGTTATTCACTATGGCTATAACCTAGAGAAGTTTGGATGTATTTTTGAGATGACAAGGTTCCAGGCATAAGAGAGTCCAGAGATTCCAGATGAGAATAAGAATCCAGAGGCTCTCATTTTTTTTCCATGCTATTTTATTTTATTTTTTATTTTTTAATTTTATTATTTTTTAATTTTTTTATTTTTTTATATTAACATATAATGTATTATTTGCCCCAGGGTACATGTCTGTGAATCATCAGGCTTACACATTTCACAGCATTTGCCATAGCACATACCCTCCCCCATGTCCATATCCTTACACCCCCACCTCCCAGCAACCCTTAGTTTGTTTCATGAGTTTAGGAGTCTCTTATGGTTTGTCTCCATCCCCATCCCATCTTGTTTCATTTCTCTTCCCCACCCCCCGCACGACCCCCTGTCCTACCTCTCAAATTCTTCATATCAGAGAGATCATGTGATAATTGTCTTTCTCTGACTGACTTATTTCGCTTAGCATAATACCCTCTAGTTCCATCCACGTCGTTGCAAATGGCAAGATTTCGTTTCTCTTGATGGCTGCATAGTATTCCATTGTATATATATACCACACTTCTTTATCCATTCATCTGTTG
>CM052815.1:19249628-19294195 GCA_028533885.1 Nasua narica
AGCCAGGGCTCATTTACCATCCTGAAAATCCTAGGGCTCTTAAGAATTATGCTAAATCTACTCCACCCGCACTCTAAAAATGAGACAACAAAGCCTGGCTGATAGCGTATCTGTTTATAACATGGTTTACTGAATCTTTTAAGCCCACTGTTTAGACACACTCCTCAGTTTAAAAGATTCCTTTCAAAATATGACTGCTCATTGACAATGCACCTGGTCGCCCAAGAACACTGATGGAGATTTGCAATGGATTAACGTTTTCATGCCTGCTAACACAGCATCCATTCTGCAGCCCATGGATCAAGGAGTCATTTCAACTTTCAAGTTTTATTATTTAATACATTTTGTAAGGCTATAGCTGCTATAGACAGTGGCTCCTCTATTGAATCTGGGCAAAGTAAATTGAAAACATTCTGAAAAGGATACATATTCTAGATGCCATTAAGACCATCTGTGAAGCATGGGAAGAGGTCAAAATATCAACATGAACATGAAGCTTCTTCCATTTAGAAGACTGGAATCAACTTCAAAACAACTCTGAGGGGTTTAAGACTTCAGTGGAGGAAGTAACTGGAGATACGGTGGAAATAGCAAAAGAATCAGAATTAAAAGTGGAGTCTGAAGATGTGATGGGATTGCTGCAATCTCATGACAAAACTTGAATGGATGAAGAGTTGCTTCTTATGGATGAGCAAAGAAAGTGGTTTCTTGAGATGGAATCTACTCCTGGGGAAGATGTTGTGAAAATCACTGAAATGACAACAAAGAATTTCAAATACTACATAAATTTGGTTGATAAAGCAGAAGCAGGGTTTGAGACAGTTGTCTTCAATTTTGAAAGAAGTTTTGTGGGTAAAATGCCATCAAACAACATTACATAGTATGGAGAAATCATTCCTGAAAGGAAGTTAATCAATGCAGCAAACTTCACTGTTGTCTTATTTTAAGAAGTTGCCGTAGCTACCCCACCCCTCAATGGCCACCACCCTGATCAGTCAGCAACCCTCAACATCAAGGCAAGACTCTCCACCAAATATTACAACTAGTTAAAAGCTCAGATTATGATTAGCATTTTTAGTAATAAAATATTTTTTAATTAAGGCATGTTCATTGTTTTTTAGACATAATGCTATTGCACACTTTATAGACTATCGTATAGGATAAGCTTAACTTTTATATGCATTGGAAAACCAACCATAGCACTTCTGTTTCAGGCACTGTGCTAGTTGCAGAGAGACACAGAAGTAAGGTTAACCTGGCTCTCACTATCAAGCAGCTTACAACCTAGATGGGAAGGCCAATGGTTATGTAATTACATAAAAAATTACTTAATTATAATTTTGATGAGTGCTAGGGAGGGCAATGTGTCTACAGGGTCAGAAAACATTTGCATGGGTAAGCAATATTTATGCTAAGACATGATGGATGAGGGAGTTAGCCTAAACAAAGCCCTAGAGAGACGGGGACAAAGGGAAATTCAGAGAAACCCAAGTAATTCAGTTCTGCTGGAGCATAAATTTTGTATGTGAAACAGAGTGGCTAGCAGAAATGTAGGTAATTTTATATACAGTATAGCATATTTTAAGCTATATAAATATGTGTTGTTCTAGAATAAATAATTTAACAATGACTTTAAACTTTGAAGTCCATGCCACATGACACCAAGCCAAACATGGAAGTTAGGAGTACCACAGTGAAATGAATACAGACTATCTTCAAGTGGAATCACTTTAAAAATATGATCGAATAATCAAATTTATTTTTAAAAGTTCAAAAAATATCACTAAAAGGAAGTTAAAGTTATTCTTGTTCCCACTTTCCAAAGATAAGTACCAGTAAGATTCTGGTTCACCTACCTTGACTATTTTTCTATATGTATATACACATAGATTTTACAAAATGGCTGAGTATAAATGACCATTCTTGTGTACTTATGGGTACCTCTAAAAAAAAGAGTAGGACCAAAACTTTAGAAGACTTGTGACTAACTCTCATTTTCTAGGAACATAAATGAAGAAATTTTAGAATCTGTTTTAAGAACTAAATTCCCCCCTAAAATTTAGAAAGTAGTTAGGAGTTTTCACCACATTCCCACAAAACCAGTAGTATCACAGAAAGTTCTTTGATTTAAAATCAAGGAAGGTGCTATTCCTCCTTCCAGATATATGGCTAGACACTTACTATGAAGTGTTACTATAAATAATTAAACATAAGCCGCCAATGCCCCTAGTAAAATACATGAACCAAATATATTTATGGGATGCAGTACCTAAGCTGATTATCATGTGCTTACTCCCTTACCTAATCAAGACTGGTTTGTAATTCAAAACAAATGTCACAATCTTTAGAGCAAAGCAAAATTAATGAGCATGAATAGTCTATAACTCTAACTTAAAAAAAATTTTAAACCAGGCCAATCAAACCATTCTCAATCAAATCACAATTTCCTAAAAACTGAACACTTTGGGAACCAAAATAATAAAGTTCTTGATAATATGTTATATTCTATTCTACTCGAGTATGCCAAAAAACCCACAGTTTATAACCCCAAACTTTCTTTCCTTATTAACTATAACATTTCTCAGTCCAGAAACTATTGTAGGTTAAGAGCCCCCATTTTTCACCCATCCCTGTATTCGTACACTTTGCCATGTAACTTTACAGTACTCTTCCACTCCGGATGGGATGTTCTGCTTCACCCTTGACTGGGGCTCAGTCATGTCAACAAGCAAATGTGAATCCAGTAGAGGCTTGGAAAAGTGCTTGCACATTTTAGTTTGTTCTGTTGCTTCACTGTGATTACCACGAACACACGCTTAAGCTAGCCTGCTTCATTCATTCCAGCCAAGACTATCCTAGATCAGCCAATAACCAGATGATGCCCAGGTGGGCAAGTGAGCCCAACCCAACCTCAAAGAACTGCCAAGCCAATTCCACAGTGAACTGCCAACCTGTAGACGTGTAAACAAAATAAAAAATGATTAAATTGTTTTAAACCATAGATCTTTGGAGAATGACGCAAAACACAGCATTACTGAGACAACAGACAACTGATAAACACAGTAATCATACGGTAACAAATTATCTTCCTTAGTAGCATTATTTTCACGTCTCAAAAGAAGTCAGAGTATATTAGATAAGGTAACAACTAACTAAATAAATAAGAATTTCCTTCTTTTATTTTTCTGATTAAATTTTCTACAAAGAAATACCTTGGTCACAGATTACAACTCCTCATAGTGAAGCCTTTGTAATTGTTACTAGTCATAGTATTTTGACCATTTCCAAACTCCCACAGTGAGTGTACAGGAAGAGAAAAAGAGCTTATTACTCCTTTCAGGCTGGTAAAGTCACTTTTAACAATGGCTGTTCTTCCTAGCTGGTTTTCTTTAAAACTAAAAACACCACTTCTGGTCATCAATGTGAAGTTAGAATTATCCAGACAAATGCAATGGAGAGATGTTTGGAACAACTATTTTAACAAATTTAAATACAGACATTCTAAAAAGTGTTACACCATTATGGCACCATTAAAATCTATGGGAACAGTAAAGAACCTAACTAGAATCAGCAGTATGGAGGCTCTAACGAGATGAAGTTTATCAGGAGTAAATATCATATTTTGTGCTTGGGATTAATCACCTATACTTACAATGTATGGTGTGGGAGAGATGTAACTCAGCACACCAATTACTAAAAATTCAATTATAGTTAATAACACAAAATGCATGGGGGAAGAGATGGAATTAAATCGAACTGAGGCTCCACCATTGCTTGAGAAAAGGAGAGCATTCATTTGTAATTGACAACAATAAGCCAAAGTGCATGTTGTAATATAGCCACTAAATGTAACTTTAAAAATGTATAACTAATAAGCTAATAAAGGGAAAATATGGAATTAAAACATCTGATTAGTCCACAAGAAGGAAAAAATGGAAAGAAAAATAAAGCAGGTGAGACAAATAAAAAACCAATACTAAACATTAACACAAACCCCCAAATATGTCAATGATTACATTACATGTAAGAAAACAGAATTCCCCAACTAAAAGCAAAGACGACAGGCTAGACATGAGAAAATGGTTCGTGAAGGTCACATCTTAAATATAAAGACGCAGAGAAGTAAGAATTAGCATAGAAGGTATGCGCCAGATGTCTCTACCCACAAGACAGCAAAACTCATAGCAAACAAAATGAATTTTAAGGCAAGAACCATTTCTAGAAATAAAGGCAGTAGGGTGGAAGGTGGGAAAGGATATTCATTAGTAAAAAGACCAATTTGCCATGAAGATAAACGAGTAAAAAGTATATGCAAGAATTTACAGAACAATAGGTTCCAGATACATAAATAAAAACTGAGAGAAATGAGAAATCAGATAAATTTCTTTTTTTTTTTAAGATTTTATTTATTTATTTGACAGAGAGACAGATCACAAGTGGGCATAGAGGCAGGCAGAGAGAAAGAGGGGGAAGGAGGCTTCCTGTCTAGTAGAGATCCCCATGTGTGGCTCGATCCCAGGACCCTGAGATCATGACCTGAGCCAAAGGCAGAGGCTTTAACCCACTGAGCCACCCAGGTGCTCCTTGAAATTAGATAATTTTCAATCACAGAAGACTTTTATATACTTCTTTCAATAACTGCTAGAAAAAGCAGACAAAAATTAGTACGAATATATATAAAATCTTTGGGGGCTTGCGTGGCTCAGTCAGTTAAGCATCTGACTCTTGGTTTCAGCTCAGGTCATGATCTTGGAGTCCTTGGGATCAAGCCCTGCATTGGGTTCTGCACTCTGCAGAGAGTCTGCTTCTCTCTCACTCCCTCTTTCCCTTTACCCCTTCCACCACTCATGCTTTCACTCTAAAATAAATAAATCAATCAGAAAAAAAAGAGAAAGAAAATCTATGTATAAAATCTTAACAATATGGTTAACAAACCTGACATAATTAAAATTTATAGACATCACACCATACAGCGATAGAATACACATTCTTTTCCAAGTGCGCAAAGAACATTTGTCAAAAAGTAAAACTGTAAAATGAGATTCAAAAAATTTCAAGAAATTTGTATCATTTGAAATATGTTCTCAGACCAAATCGAAATTTAAGCTAGAAATCTGTAACACAAAGTCAACTAGAAAAATCACAATTGCTTAGGAATTATTCAAAACCTTTTAAATGGTCTGTGTAGCAAACAAAAAATCATAAAAGAAATCTAAAAATATTTGTAATTTAATGACAATGAAAATAAAGCAAATCTTGAAGGATTAAGCTAAAATAGTACATATAGGAAAATTTATAGTCTTAAAATATAGAAATAAATAAAGTTTAAAAATCAATGATCTAAATATAGATATTACAAAAAGTGATAACAGCAAATTAACTCCAACAAAGCACAAAATAATGGCATAATAAATACAAGAACATGAACTAGTAATAAAGGTAAACAGACATATAACAGAGAAAATAAACAAAGCCAAATGTGGTTCCATATAAAAACTAACAAAAACGATTAACTGTTAACAAGACTAATAAAACAAAAAAGCATAAACTACCAACATCAGGAATGAAAAGGAGGTCATTACTTGAGATATATGCACACTAAAAATAAGAATATATGATAAACAACCTTATTAAAATAGCCTTATAGTTTGCAAACTTCCCTTTAGGTATATTATACTTGAACAAAAAGTTTACTTTCAAAAATGAAGAAAATAATTAAATTATTATGGTGCTCAAGCAGGACACTGCTTCCCTACTAACCCTTAAATTCTCAAAGGCAGGCATTGTGCACTATTATTTTTGTCACTAGCTACAAGAAGACAGGGGAAAATATCTTCCTATTAAAAATACTCTACTGTCTCTATTTGCAGAGGACAAGTCTTATATATAGAAAATTCTACAGTAAAGACTCTGCCATAAAACTGTTAGCACTAACAAACAAACTCAATAAGGATACAGGATACAAAATCAGTATATAAAAATCAAGTTATGTTTCTAATACTAACAACAAAATATCAAAGAAAAATTAAAAATTAAAAAAACAATCCCATGTACAACTGCACCAAAAAGAATAAAACACCTAAGCATAAATTTAACGAAGGAGGTTAAAGATCTGTACACTGAAATCCATAGGCATTGATGAAAGAAATTTGAAGAAAACACAAATGGAAAGTTATTGCATGCTTAAGAATTGGAAGAATTCATGTGTTAGAATGTCCGTACTACCACAGGGAATCTATAGATTTGATATAATTCCTATCAAAATCCCAAAGGCATTTTAAAATAGAAGAAATAATCCTAAAATTTATATGGAACCACAAAAGACCCTAAATTTATATGGAACCACAAAAGACCCTCAAAGCAATCTTAAGAAAGAATCTTAAGAAAGAAAAATTAAGCTGGAAACATCCTTGATTTCAAACTACAGTACAAAATTACCGTAACCAATACTATGGAATTGGCATAAAAACAGACATACGAATCAATGGAATGGAACAGGGAACCCATAAATAAACCCACCCACAGACAGTCAACTACCTTATGACAAAGAAGTCAAGAATATACAAAAAAGAATCATTTCTTCAGTAAATTCTGGTGGAAAAACTGGGTAAGCGACATTCAAGAGAATATATGTGTTCGCCCAGACATAAAAATGTATTTGCCTTAAGTTAATGCATAGAAAAAAATTAATTTACAAAACAAATCAGAGGTTGACTCTTTGCATTCCTATGCTTTACTGTATGGTTCATTTAAGGAATTCCCAGGTCACTTCACAATAACACATTTGCTTCAGAGTCAGCTTTCCAGAAACACTGTTCCACTACAAGAGGTGTGCAAGTGGAACTGAAGTGTTATCATGGATAAAATTCCTTTTCTGAGCAAGTGAAAAACAGCCATTTGCCTGAGAGTCTTGGATTCCATTATCATTATGGAGCTCCCTGAGGGCAGATCCTGTGTCTCATTCCCTTAAGAGACTTTTACATGCTGGACACACAGTAGGACTTTAAAAATTACCTTTCAGAATCAGTAAACTGGATGTTTACATGAGTCATCTTGTGGTTGTTGTGAGGTAATCCTTTAAAAATCTGTCACCGTGCTGTTCTGCACAGACCTCCACTGCCTACGGAAGAATTAAGATGTTCGAGGTGGAAAGCATTGAGAAAGGAAGTGTCACTATTCAGCATCTGACTTCCAAAATAGTCACTTGAAGCCTGTTTCGAAGACAGTGCCCTTGAAAGCCACAGTGTTTAAGTGAGAACTGAAATGTTAAAGAGGTTAAAAAAAAAAAGTTGAAAAAGGATTTTGTGTCAAAAAAGCCCTAAAGAAAGAGAGCATAAAATGTACTCACAAGGAAATAGATTAGAAGAAACACAGATGAAAAGCTAAAGGACTCCACCCAAATGGGAAAATTAAGGTCCCTCTGTCTAGGAGGATAGACAAAGAGAGGGCACAAGGAGGACAGCCAGGAGGAGAGGAAGGATTCTATGAAGAGACAAAGCATAGGATCTCCTACCTACCCTTTGCCTGGGCCTTGAGAAAACCCAGGCAATGCCCACAGGCCACCTTTTGTCCTTCCAGTGAGTGCCAGTGGATTGGTTCTCCCCTATATTGTTAGTTTTCCTTCCCTCTGCCAAAGGATAGGGGCCTCTTATCAACAGTTGCTGGAAAACTGCACAACATTATCACATTACCCAGCAGAAGGGGTGGTCAACTACTGTTGGTTAGCAAACATGGGAGTTCCCCAGGCGAAATTCAAAACTGGTCCCCATACAGGGAAGGCAAGAAGAAACCAAAAATAGAGGCAGACCACTCCACATTGTTAGGGAGCAGATTTAATAAGCAAGGGAACTTACATACAAGGCTTGTCTTAGGTGGCCACAAAATGAGTAGATCTCCGCACCTGCCCACCAGAATCTTTCTAGTTCACATAGAAGCCTTAACAAGTTTCAGTCAAGTACACAGTCCACATGGGCTCAACAACACATTACTCTCTTAAAATCGCTCCTTATGGGAGAATGGTGGGCAGAATCTATATTGTAAGGACAAGGAAGTGAGTGAGGAGTCTCTGATTGTCCAAGGTCCAGAACTCAAGTCGACTGGCAGTCACATCCTCTCAATGAACTTCTTCAACAACTGTGATGCAAAACTTTGTTTAGGCTACAAAGGATCCTATATTTACAATGCCCTCCTCCATGGCCCAAGCAATCCCAGCCTCTCAAACAGACATAGGAACTCTGATTTCTCAGAAAGAGCAGTGTGAAAGAGAAAGCACCCAGCATATACGCTTGGTCAGGAACCATCAGGACCAGTCTGAGATTCCTCCTTGCTCCAAACCAGGCCAGGGTGGTACTGACTCAGACCACATTTCCAAGTCTAGACACCTGTGATTTCTGAAGACCTATAATTCTATCGTGTTTTCAATTTAAGAGCAGTAAAAAATGACTTTTTCTTTCTTTTCTTTATTTTATTTTAATTTCTGTGTAGTTAATAGACCAAGCTGTGTTAGTTTCACATACACAATATAGTGATTCAACACTTCCATATATTACTCAATGTTCATCAAGATAAGTGTGCTCTCAACCCCCATCACCTACTTCACCCCGTCCCCACCCCCACCTCCCTCTGGTCATCATCTGTTTGTTCTCTACGGTCAAGAGTCTGTTTCTTGGTTTGTCTTTCTCTTTTTCTTCCCTTTGCTCATGTGTTTTGTTTCTTAAGTTACACATATGAGGGATACCTGAGTGGCTCACTCAGTTAAGTGGCTGAACTTCGGCTCAGGTCATGATTCCGGGGTCCTGGGATGGAGTCCCACATGGGGCTCCTGGCTTAGCGGGGAGCCTGCTTCTCTCTCTGCCTATTCTGCCTGCAGCTTCCCCTGCTTGTACTCTCTCCCTCTGACAAATAAATAAAATCTTTAAAAACAAAAGTTCAACATATGAGAGAAATCATACAGTATTTGTCTTTCTCTGACTGGGTTCAATGAAGAAAGAGGGGAGGATTCTAATTAATAAAAAGTCTCATAGGTTAAGAGAATTGATGTCAGAACTGGTCAGATTATCAGGGATCATCTCATGAACCAACCACCTCACTTTACAAATGACGAAACTGAAGCTTTGGAGAGGTCAATCAATTTTCCTAAGATCTAGTGGAAAAAGCAAGACAAATTAAATTCAAGGATCCACTCCTCCTTGCCATTTATGAACTGGATGTTGAAAACTCTGCTTCATTTCTTTGCATCTTGCTTCATCCTCAACTATATAAACAGTTGAATTAGCCTTTGCTTACTATGTTAATGTTAATTTGCTACCTAAAGATAAAACCTAGTACTAGGTTATTTTGAATTTAATAGACTTTCCTTTCTCAAAACAGTCTCTATCCCAGTTTTCCTTTCTGGGGTGAAATTTCCTTTGGCTTCCCATAAGCAACTTCCTTTTAACTCCCAATTCCCATTTGCTTTCTCTAATGGTTCCATATGAGGTCACTCCACTACCCCATCTGTCTCAAATTAACCTCTAGGCTGTTTTCCTGAAAATTATTTAGAATGACTTAGCAACTTTAATTTCTGATACTGGATTCAACTCATACAGCTTAAATATAGCCAACTTGCAGCATAACATAAATAAGTGTATGCCATTTTATAACTTATTAAGTGACTTCGTGCACGTTATTTTTTTCTTCACAAATATATAGGTATATTTTATTTATTTATTTATTTATTTTTTATTTAAGAGAGAAAGAGCAGGAGCCGAAGGGGCAGAAAGAGTCTTTTTTTTTCTCCCCAAATTTGTTTATTTTAATTTTTCAGTGTTACAAGATTGATTGTTCATGCACCACACCCAGTGCTCCATGCAGTACATGCCCCTCTCAATACCCACCACCAGCAGAAAGAGTCTTAAGCAGACTCCATGCTGAGCTTAAAGCCTGACCTGGGACTTGATTTCAAGACCTGAGAAGACAACCTGAGACAAAACCATGAGTCAGACTGATGGTGGAGGAGAAGGCTAGCTAAGGACAAAGCACAAGCTGACACTCTGCAACTTCCCCACCGCCCAACCCATATCCTGGGGTGGGATATGTGTGACATTCCTCCAGGAAGCTCCCCATCTTGCTAGAGGGAAAAACTATATTAACTTGACAATAGCCAAGCTTCCAGTATCCTGAGAGTCTTCTTCAGCATATGAAAGTCCTTTTGGACACCTCCCTTTTTCCTTACCTCCCCCCCCCCACCCCCCCGCCACGCTCCCATGCAGTACTGCTCAGGGGTCCTGTTCTAATGCTTTTAATAAAACCATTTTGCACCAAAGACCTCTCAAGAATTCTTTCTTGGCTGTTGGCTCTGGACCTCACCCCACCAAACCTAACTTATATTCCAAAACTCCATCGAGATGTTTAACTGACTGCACCACCCAGGTGCCCCATAGTTAGTTATTTTTTAAAATACACCATCTAGGGGCACCTGGGTGGCTCAGTGGATTAAAGCCTCTGCCTTCAGCTCAGGTCATGATCTCAGAGTCCTGGGATCGAGCCCCGCATCGGGCTCTCTGCTCAGCAGGGAGCCTGCTAACCCCTCTCTCTCTCTGCCTACCTCTCTCTGCCTATTTGTGATATTTCTCTCTCTCTCTCTCCCTGTCAGATAAATAAATAAAATCTTTAAAAATATATATAAAAAAATATACCATCTAGAGTGTAGTACCTGGTTGAATACCGTATTGGAGGGTGAGGTCTGAAATCCAGCTATCTCTGTTTCAAAATCCCGTGTTCTTTTTACTAAGTCATATCTTCTGAAAAATTGCTGTTTGACCCTCCCATCTCTGGACAGTGAGAGTTCACAGAGGCTGAACAGACTCATGTGTTTCTGGCTTAGGGGAGTTCGAGCCCAATCACAGTGCCAGCTCCTGCTTCTGATTGGGAATAGGACAGGAAGCCCTATCTAGGGCTCAACATCACCAACAGGTTGTTAACAGAGACAGGTAGTTACAGGCCTGTGGCTTAGGAACTCGCTTAGGCCAGGTAGGAAAGGCACGAACAGGAACGTACACCAGGGTTGGAGAGAAAATCTCAAGGCAAGCCTCCCACCGCAATAAAAGCTTGCAGAGGGGAGTTGAAGTAAGAGACTACGGACCTGGGGTGGGCTTTAGAAAGGCTTGGCCCGACATGCCTGCAATCTCCTGATTGCTTCTTCAACTGGCTCAGAGTGGATCTGAATACACAGTGGACCTTGTGGGGCACCTGGGTAGCTCAGTCGGTCAAGTGTCAGACTCTTGATTTCGGCTCAGGTCATGACCTCAGGGTCCTGGGATCCAGACCCGCATTGCATCAGGCTCTGCACTCAGTGGGGAGTCTGCTTGAGGGTTTCTTCTCTCCCTCCACTTCTCCCCAACCACTCTCTCTCTCTAAAAATGAATAAACCTTTAGTAAGATAAATACAATACAATACAATAAAAAAAAAACCAAAACAAAATAAAATAAATTAAAATGAACCTCACTCTGTAGAACAGGAAATGACACCAAGAATCTGAAGGAACTGTACTTTCTGGCCTAACCGTGCCTGCAGAGAGATTTAGAAGGGATGCCCGTGCTGGGGGAGGCACAGTGGGGAACTGAGTGGGAAGGCTCATGCACAGCCCACACTCTGCCTGACGTCCAATAAGTCTGCGAATGCACCCATTGTGTGACCATCTCACACAGGACGGAATTCAGAGGACCAATTCATAAGGAATAAGGGGCCACTTTTGTGGCCTATAATCCACCACCTCTCTCTGTTACTTCCTAAAATCTAACTTTGTGTATCGTCGTACTCAAAGAAAACACAGAAAGTGAAAAAACTGCCTTCAATTAGGCACATTCTCATTAAATGGTGTCTGCCACCATTAATGTGGGGTGAGTTTTATTTCCATTGGAACAGTCCTGAAAAAGAACCCATACATTTTCTCAGGCTGAACAACCGACTCACAATTCTCATTTTGGACCTTATGTTTTTCTCAGACCATAAGATCAAAGTGGAGTTATTAGACACCCTCCATGCATCATGCATATAAACAAATCAAAAAGAGAAAATATTTTCTTTTCCCTCAAGGAGATTTAAAATCTGTAGTTAAGATTTAAGATACAGTTCTTCCCAGTCGTTGAGTTAGTGACTGGGCTCCCCCAGCTGGAGTTTCACAGTATTTCAAGGCCTCCTCAGTGGTTGTCAGGATTTAAACCAATGTGTATAAATAAAGTGTTTGTTCTTTATAATCTTCATAAACAAAAGGACCTCATTAGGGGATTTCAAGGCTCTTTATTTTTCCATCCTTCTTCTTCTCTTTGATTTACTATATGATTGATCCATTTATCGTTTAATGAGTATTTTCTGAGCACCGCTATGGACTAGGTCCTATGTGAAACCGGGTAAGAGTACAAATGGAAAATTGCAATTTTGAACATGTAATTATGAACAAGACTTAGAGAAATTAAAGGGAGTCCCAAGAAAGGACTCTGGGGACTACACCTTGAGAACAATAGTTAAACTAATTATAAATGTAATTACAAACTAATTACCGATTTAAACAAATTATAAATGTTCAGTCTGAACGAGAAAAGGCTAAGAGATTATAACTGTCATTACACATCAGAAGGTGCCTAAGACAGAAGAGGGCTCAGACTCATTTTGTATTGTTCTATAGCTGGGTTTCTCAGCGTTGCCCCTATTGATATCTTTTACAGGATAATTTTTAGTTTTTGAGGGTTATCCTGTGCATTAGAGGACTTCTAGCAGCATCCCTGGCCTCTACCCATTAGCTACCAGTGGCATCCAGTGGAGAAATTTAAAAATGTCTTCAGACACTGCCAAGTGTTTGCGGGGGCCAACATCAACCCCACTGAAAACCATGGCTCTGGAATCTCGAATGGTGGTTTTTCCAAAGGGATTTCAAAAATGGATATTAAATCAGCAGGATTCTACATACCCTCTTACCAAAATGGCTCCACTAGTCTATATTTTCATATGGGAGGGGAAATGTTATGGAGACCTTGTGCTCAGGTCAATTTAAGAAGGAAAAAAGTCCAAAAACCAACATTTGAATACAAATGGAATAGCGAGGCTTGTGATGCAACAAGCTCCCTTTCCTGGAAGAATCTGACAGAAGCTTAGAAATACCAGTAAGAGAATCTATAAAAACATTCTATTCAACAAGTAGGTGTTGAGAGGTGTCATTTCTCAGGTCTCCATAATTGTGATTCCTTGTCGTGATGATACATGGTTTTATAACCCAGACACAGAAATTATGGCCACACAAAATATCATGCACTAATTAGCTACAAATTTGATCAGCTGTTTCCTTTAAGAATTTGAACATATTTATGGCCATAATGCAAATTGTACCATTTATTTCTTGTATTGATCATCTAAAATGCTTAATCATTTTCAGAATCTATGGTTAAAATGTACCTGCCTTCTCTTCCTGTTATGCAAAATAGTGAAGACTACTTTATACTTTCTTTTTTTCTGCCTCATAATATACACTGGAATTATAGAAAAAAAAAAATAACTGCTCACTGACCACTGGATAGTGGTTGTTTTGGGTCATCAGTGTGTGCTTGTCTTCATTAGAAGGTATTTTAATATCTTATTGTGCTACTAATTGCAATATTATTCTAGAACATTCAGTTAATTATGTTCTTAGACCTTCCAATGGAGAAAAATCTTTGTCTGTTTGGCAACATCCTTGCCTTTTATGTGGAGAATTAATCAGTCCTTTCAGAAACCGCCCTAATCCAAAAGCTATTTCCAAAATGTGAGAAGTTTCTCAACATTTCCCAGCATTCCCCCAGCTCAGAGAAGTCAGACAGAAACAAAAGTGTAGGGATGCCTCTAGGTCATGTGTTACTTTGAATCATGAGCTTAGTTAGAAGGCTTTTCAGAATGGCCTAAAAATGAGTCATTTTAAACTGGCAATTAGAAGATTATCTGCATACCAGTATTTTTTTTAAATAATTTTAAGCCCCAGAGGGCTTTTGAATGGTTGAGTAGCCCCATCACCGATTTTTTTAATGCTTCGGTTATTAGATAATTTTTTTAATTAAGAAGACAGTGGAGAACTCCACCAATCAAACCTATATTAGCTCCCCAGATTGTTTCCAAATCTCAAAGGTTACTCAGGTTGGATTTCCTCAAGGCCAAAAATGGCTATTCCTTAAAAAAAAAAAAAAAAAAAAAAACATTTAATTTTTAAAAAGGCTATTCCTTAGAAATTGGAGATGAAGACTAAATGATGCCTTTGACGTATGTCTGCTTATTCCCATCCCTAACCCACACAATGTCCCCATGGATGTCACTACCAAAAGTGTCAATCCCATTGGTTTATTTAACAAGGCTTCACTTATCTCCAACATACTTAATACACTGGGAATACTCAAATTAAACTCATTGCCTCGCAAAATACGTTCCGAATATAAAAAGCACTGGATAAAAATGAAAGTCATGGTGCCTTGGTTTTCCACCCTCATCTATCATCAGTGAGTTGTGTGATTCTGAACAAACCGTGCCCTCCTCCTAGGACTCGGCCTCTCCATCTTAATATTATCAAATAGTCCTTACTTTATTTGTTTGATTATTGTTAAAGGAGATAGAAGTTTATTGAATACACTGCAAGGGAGTAGAGAGCAGGACAGCAAAGCAGAGACTGTCTCAGAGAGTCCTTACGTTTATTATTTTTTTATTTTTTAAGTAGGCTTCACACCCAGCCTGGGGCCCAACGTGAGACTTGAACTCATGACCCTGAGATCAAGACCTGAGCTAAGTCAGATGCCTACCCAATGGAGCCCCTCAAGCACCCCCTCATATAGTCCTTACTTTTATTTTTTATTTTTTTTAATTTTAATTTTACTTTATTTTTTCAGTGTTCCAAGATTCACCGTTTATGCACCACACCCAGTGCTCACTTTTAAATGAAGTTATAGGATTCCATATTCTACAGGCACATTAAGAGACAAAACAAACTGTACTTTTTAGAACTAAGTACCACAGGGGCACCTGGGTGGCTCAGTGGGTTAAAGCCTCTGCCTTTGGCTCAGGTCATGATCTCAGTGTCCTGGGATCAAGCCCCACATCGGGCTCTCTGCTCAGCAGGGAGCCTGCTTCTGCCCCTCTTTCTGCCTGCCTCTCTGCCTTAGTTGTGATCTCTCTCTCTGTCAAATAAATAAATAAAATCTTAAAAAAAAAAAAAAAAAAAGAACTAAGTACCACAATTATATCTCCATTCTGAAGAAATCTGCTGTGGCTAACTCCTTCACTGAACTCACGTGTTCTTCCATTGACTCAAGATATGGAAAAAACATTTGGAACTTTAAAAAAAAAGTCAAGAAGAAACAAGGGAAACTCAGTTTGAAATAGTTCATTGTTATCTGGCTTAGGCTGTTGGATGACAGTTTTAGATAAAGGAGGCTTCCCACACTGGCTGGGCCACAGAACTGGGCGTTCTTCAGGGGATTCCGACCTGTAGCCCAAGGCCAAGCAAAACACTCTGTCCATAGTCCCACAGACTTGCTGACTGAGAGTGGTGGGCTATACAAATCAATTTCCATATCTGCCCACTGTTACAGTAAAAACAAATTTTCTAATAAAGGGCAACCTATGAATTTGGTATAATTTAGAAATCTAGACACAGGTATAAAGAAGAGGAATTCACACACACACACACACAAACACACCCTCTTCGACAGACCTGCTTTCGCATCCTTATAAATTTGTTTCTGGATGCCTAAGGTCAAAATAAGCTCATTCTCTGATAAAAGCAGATAGAAGTTTGAATAAAATGAAGTAACAGCGAGTTCATCAAAAATGTAGCTGCTATAAAACTGCTCCGGTTCCACAGAAAGCCACTAGGTTTTGTGTCTTTTCTCTAAACTCGGCTATGCTTCTTCACAGGTGTAGGGGGAAATCTTCTGAGTTAGCAAAATTTGATTAAAAAGAAAAAAAAAAAGGCCTGAGTAGGAAAGAGGCTTGGAAGTGTTCTGACTCACCCTGGAAGAGAGCCCCTCATTCCTCAACCACATTCCTCCCACCAAACCCAAAGCTTAAAGTCCACTTCAAAGCCTGACAGGGCAGGACACGATAATTAATACTGAGTATGTACTGTGCCCATATGTCTAAGCATTTTTCACGTATTAACTCATTTAATCTTAACAACCGTGATGGTTAATCTTATGTGTCAACTTGACTGGTCTAAGGGTTGCCCAAAAAGCTGGTAAAACATTATTTCTGGAAGGGCATGTGAGGGCATTCCCAGAAGAGGTTAGCGATTGAATCAGTAGACTGAGTAAAGAAGACTGTCCTCGCCAAGGAGGGCATCATTCAATCTCCACAGAACAGAAACATGGAGAAAGAGCAAATTCCTCTCTTTGCTTGAGCTGAGACATCAATCTTCTGTGCTTGGAAAATGCCACTCCTGGTCTTGGGTTTTTGGACTGGACCAGAACTCACACCATCAGCTCTTCAATTCTCAGGCCTTTGGACTTGGACTGAATCACACCACCAGCTTTCCTGGTTTTCCGGCTTTTGGATGGCAGATCACAGATCGTGGGACTTGCTGGCCTCTAACCATGTGAGGAATTCCAGTAATAAATCTCCTCTTATATTTATCTGTAGAACTCAGACTAATATACCTTATGAAGTAAAATCAATTATTAACTCCAATTTATAAATGAAGAAGTACATGTAGACTCAATAATGTGCCTTTAGTTACACAATAAATTTCACAAAAAGGGTTCAAGTTCAGGCAATCTTACTCTGTATTTCCTCATTCGTGACCAGTGACGACAATAACAAAACAACAATAACAATTAATACTATGATTAACCATTATTGTGTATCTATTATATGGCATGCCCTATGCTATATCTTTTCTCATTCAATCTTCACTTTCTCCTCATAAACTAAGATATAGTATTCCCATTATACAGATTCTGAGAGGTTAACTAAACAGCCTGGTGTCAAACAGTTGTAAATGAGAGAACATGAGTCTAAGCCTCTGCCTTTAAAGCACTTTCTGCCCTATTTTAGGAGGATCTGAGAACTGCTCTGTTCTATAATTTTAAGAAAATCGAGGGATAGTGGATACAGTCCTACGTGGCTAAGAGCTAATCGACCAACAGAATATGGATAGACCCAGCATAAAATAATACCAAGGGGAAAAAGTTGAGCCATAAATTCAGCAACCTTATAGTTCAGAAAAACTCCAGTAGTGCTTCTAAAAACATGTAGAATCCTGTTCCAGCCATGCCTCACTCCACACTGCAGGGAGGACCTGACCATCAAAAGCCCCTGTCTTCTTTCTAGATCATTTTGGTTACCTACTGCTCCAAAATTCCCCATCCAAATGATCTTCAGCCAGAGAGGGACATAGACAGAGTGAGTTGGGGTGTGTGTATGCCTTTATATGCGAAGCACCTAGAGATACAAAACGAAATATGGCAAGTATGGCTGAGGGCCTGGGGGCCCTACAGCATCAGGTTTCGCCACAAAATTATAGTAAATCCAAGAATTTTACATTTGAACCTGGCTTTTTAGGAGAGTGTGAAGCTATATTCATCAAGAGTAGAGGATGGAGCAGGGCGCCTGGGTGGCTCAGTTGGTTAAGCAACTGCCTTCGGCTCAGGTCATGATCCCGGAGTCCCGGGATCGAGTCCCATATCAGACTCCCGGCTCTGTGGGAAGTCTGCTTCTCCCTCTGACCTTCTCCCCTCTCATTCTCAGTCTCTCTCTCTAATAAATAAAAAAAAAAAAATCTTTAAAGAGTAGAGGATGGAACATATCTTATGTAAATACTTTAAGTCTGATTCATAACTGTGGAAGACCTATGTCCTTTAGGTCTCCATTGACACCCCTGCCCTGAGTCCAGAATTGTCAAGGGAAGGCTCGAACAAGTTCATTTCTTAACTTTTCCCCTCCAACAGAGGCAAATATGCTGCTGTGAGCTCACTGTAGTATTTAATTAATAGTGGTTAACAAACTTACTCTGTGGCTCCACTGAGGAAACTTGCCAGAGAGTCTCATTCAATCTCAGGCAAAGGCAACTTCCTGTATCTCCCTCCTCAATCCCCACTGGGGACCAGGAAAACAACCATCACCTGGTGTGGTACAGGAACTGCCACTTACAGGACACGTCAGTGTTTACTTCATTGGCAACAGCTGTTTCGTCAATTCGTTTCCATGTTCATTAGCCTGACATGTAAGATTATGGTGTGCTGTCTACGTGATGCCAGAACTACCAGAAGATTTCATCGAACTCGGTCCAACCAGCAGACAATTTATTTTGAAAGAAAAATTAGGCCATTTGTGTTCCCTCGCTTGTTATTTTTACTGTGTTGTTTTTTTTAAACTATCAATTCTATTAAATCAATAGGGAAATCAGTCATGCAAACTTTTTCCACAGAAGCCAATACAATTCATGTAGCAGTTAAAAAAAAAAAATCCAGGTATAAAGTCAAGCTATCAGTCAGTGTTGGTTCCAGGACTTCGCGTTATGGCCTACGTTGCTATTCCATACTGATGAGATGTCCGCAGGGGAAGGCTCTAGAGAGTCGGTCAGGACGCCCAAGCCAACAGAGACACAAAAGGCACCAGAATAGACACATACTCTTTGGAGTCTTGATGGAGGGAGCTGGGCTAGATTTACCAAGTGTTGGTGACTGTGGTCACCGCTCATTCTGAACATGCATAAGTTCACAAAATCCAAAATGTCTCCTTATCACATTCCTACGAGCTTCCTGCCTTCCTCCACTGGTTAAGGACAGGAAAAGGTTAAATAAATGTGATCTTATAACCATCTGTGCCATCACTGGATGTCCAGGGATGACTTGCCTCAACCCACTTCCTGCTTGGAGGGAAGGGGCAGGATGTCATGTAGCAGAAGATACATTAGCAGACTCTGAGATCCAGTTGCTTGGATACTGTGAAATTCCCATCACTGACAACCACACCATGGCATGTTAATAAATTGAGCATCTAACTGAAAGCCATGTGAGAATAAACCTGATTCGTTTTCTGTGGGTGGCTGCCAAAAACAATATAGAGTGATGGGGAATCATTAAAGAAGTAGCTTCCACAGCCTTGGAAAAAGTGCCTGCTGACTTGGGGGAAGGCACATTAGAGGAGTGATGCCCCTCCACTTAAAGACAGAGACTCCTCTTGGCCAGAGGGAGCAAGTTACTATCCAATCTAACCTGCAAGTCAGTTGGGTCATAGTACAAATTTGGAAGGCCGGATGCAAGGAGTGCATTTTACTGATCATTTCCCCTTCCTAAGCAGCATCGTCTCCCAGGATCGCTTTGTTAGAACGCAGTAGATCACAGCTTGTGGTAGGTAAGGCCGCTGCCCAAGCTAAACGATTTCATTAGGCACATGCTGACTTAGTCCAGATTGTTCCCTTCGGGTCCTGGATCCTACATGGAATTGAATCATCCTCCATCATAATTACCGGAAGCATCAGAAGCAGCTGTTGCCTCCTCCCCAATGCTCATGCCAGACAGCAGACAGCCTGAGGGTCCCATCATCTGACAATGATACGCTTCACTTCAGTGTGCATGCCTGTGCATTCCACTGCCTGGGCCAGGAGCCATTACCTGCCCACTCGCTGCAGAACATGGTGTGGAAAGTTCTCTCCACAAGAGAGCAGAGCGAAGACAGGGATAATGCTGCCACTAAACACAACAGGCTTATGAACTCTAACCTTCACTGAGACTATGGAATACTACTGTTAAGATTCGTCATGAGTTATTTATCCCCACTCTGTGCTAAAGGCCACACTAAGTGTTCTGTGTACATTATTTCACTCCATCCTCCAAAAATGTCCCTGAGCTTAAAAAGTTACACAGTCATCCACCAGAGCAGAAGGGAAAATAAAACAGACTTTCTTCTTAGCACAGAGTTTATGAAAATAAAAAGGATAGAGAAGACATAGAGCCACTGATCCAGAAGTTCTGGATGGAGGGAAGAGAATTACAGGCCACCTGTAAACATTTATGATCATCTGTTATGTGGTAGGTCCTGCAGTGGATACTGGGGACACAATAGAAGACAGTGACATTAGATTTACACTAGAGGAATTTAAAGATGACTTTTTTTTAAAAATTTCATTTATTTATTTCAGAGAGAGAGAGAGAGAGTGCAAGCATGAGCAGGGGCGAGGGAGAAACAAACTCCCTGCTGTATGGGGACCCAGGACTCTGGGATCATGACCGGAGCCAAAGGCAGACACTTAACTGACTGAGCCACCCAGATGCCCCTTAAGGATGACTTTTAAACAGTGTTTTGAGGATAAGGAGGGACATGGTTTGCTACAGGAGGGTGAGGAGGATGAAAGGGTCTAGCTAAGCATTGCAGCATCCCTATGGAAGGATTTTATCTAGAGACGAGGCATATGAGAGTATCTGTCCTTCCATATACCTGGGGGAAAGACTAAATTGGAAAGCTCTTTTATTATACTCTCTGTATATAATGCAAGAAGGAGTGCAGAAAGACCTGAAGGGACTGGAGTGTCGAGTCTTGGGGGTTAAATCAGCTCTACATCCCCTAACATAACCTCATCCATGACTCCCACTGGAAGGTGTTGGCCAGGAGTAAACAATAACAAATCAATTTAGTTCTTACACAGACAGCATGAGATTATTACCCCAATTTTAATGATAAGGGACTATCCTGCCCAAGGCTATATAGCTAGAAAATGACAAGGTGAGAACACCCAGGTCTCTATGTCTCCAGAACCTGTCTTCATAATCACTACACTTTATTGTCTCCCAGGCACAGAGGATTCTAGGCAAGTGAAAGATTACATGGAAAAGATGGGACAGGAATCTTACTCAGAAAACATCTGTTCTCTTCAGTCTTTGCCTCTCCATGGAATCAACATGCTGGGGGCATTTTCCTTGCTCCCACCGTTCCTGTCTACATTGCCACCAAGTTGCCCTCTGGTAATACCCATCACGCTAGAATGCTGCCTTACCCTGGACCACTTAGTTTGTCCCTGCTGAATGTTCTTTGTCTTTACAAGGAATGCTTATCACTAACGCAGAAATTCAATTACCGTTTGGATTTATTTATTCATTAGCTTGATGCATAGCACACACTGTTCAGTGCTACACTAGTAATGAAATCACCATATCTGACAGAGAGAGACAGTTTACATGTTCAGACGAGATGGAAACTAAGCTGACTCGAGCTTCACACAATCTCATATCACTGCCGCCAGCGTGCTGTGCTAATCCTCTGACCTGTTCCTTCTGCAGATGTGGTGATCAATGATAACACATACTGGGGCTGCACCAGCAGAAGCTGGAGGAGAAAATGCACCGCCCGAGGCTGCCTTGCTCATAACCAGACAGAAACAGCCCTGACCAGCACTTGACGAAGAGAATTCCTGGGGAAGGTGAGCCCCCGACCAGTGGATTTGTGTGATATAGGTTGCTTCACTTGCAGATAACAGGTTGACACAATCATGTATCACTAGTTAGGCCAAAATTAAAACACAAATTCTGATTTATTATTATTATTTTGTGGTTTGTTTTTTTTTTTTTTTGTCCAAGTCGCCTTCCCATTCATGCAGGGTCTGGTATAACTGACTCTCGTGGCGGTTCGAGTCGGCACCTATGGTGCACTCCGGCCTGAATTCCTGGCACACACAGACTCTGGGAAACACTGAGTCATCAACAAGAATGTGCGATGATGACTCAGGTGTCAGACGCAGCAGCCGGGGGCAGGCAAAGGTGGCACCCAGAGCCATTTATGTAGACGAAGAACTGAGAGGAGGCGGGGAACCTAGACATTTGAGAGTCACATATACCTGGATTCAAATATCTGCTCTCCCACTAACTTGCTGTGAGACTTTAAGCAAGTCACTTATTTTTTTTTCTTTTATAAACTGGAGATAAAATCCACCCCAGATGGAGCGTATGAGGATCAGAGATGGACACGGTGGGCCCTCCATCATTCATTGGGATGATGATGATTCCGCAAGGAACAATCAAGAGCCACTATAGAAAGGAGACATAAATCTGAAGTCTAGGAGATGAACCAGAAATGTGAACTGAAGACCATAAATCAATGAGTAAAAAGTAATAAAGCAACAACGATTCACAGAAAGAAAAGGAAGGGCAGTTCGTTTTATTTGCCATTCACGTGGTGGCTTATTTTAAAGGAGCCCAGTTGCCTCCTGGAGCCACTGGAGTTCCATAGTGTCAGTGAATTCTGACCACCCTGACACCTGAAAGCATCCCCAGGACTCCCCATAGCAGCAGGACCGTCTTTCTCCTCTTGAAAGCAGAAGCCCTTTATTATGCTGAAATTAGGAAGAGCAAAGAGGCACAAGTAAGATGTCTCTTCTCATCTTGAGTTTTCCTGCTAAGTTTTTAAGGAAACTTTGAGTCATAATTTTAAATGATGCCTACTCTAATGGGATTTGATATCTTCCAAAATCCTTTCTGGGTCAAAATACATCATTCTATGCTCCTCTAGCATAACACTCAGTTGCATCTAACTCAAAGGCTTTTTTTTCCTTCTTCCTACTTATATCTGTACAAGATCTGATTTTAGTATATCTCATGTTACACGTGTTACATGGCAATCTTTATTTGTACCTCTGTCCATCCACAAGACTATAAATTCCTTGAGGGCAGAGACAGGATTTTATGTGCCTAAGACCTAGGCTGCTTCCTAGGATAAACTAGTTATACAATAATGTGATTATTATTACATGAGTAGATACTATAAGACAACACACGGCAACATTATGAATTGAAGAATTTGTGTCGTAGTTTCCTTTCAACCCAAATATCTACTCAAGCCAAAAGGCTCTATCCAGATTATATTAGTGTGAAAAATATTGCCATTTGGCTATTACTATCAAGTTAAGCTACAAGAATTAAAATTGTGCAAGAAGATAAAAGCTGCCATTTTTATAAGGAGAGTTGTAAAATGAGTTGTATAATATGTTTACATTGGAATAGTCCACATGAATCACCCAGAAATCCTGAGCAACCTAGCATTTCCTTCTAAAAATAACTTTATTTTTGGTTGAAGTTTCCCTCCTTAGTTCCACTGGTGAGTAACAACTCAATCTCCTGCTTAACTATATAATTTCAATCCGCTTTAACTCTACACATTGCATCTCTAACCAAGGCAAATCAATGAGCAATTATATATCAGTCAACCACAAAATGAATTACTAATAGTAATAATAATCATTTACTAGGTGAATATTACTTATATTTCATTATTTGACATGAATTATCTCCTTTCCTCTTCAAAATGACCCTCTTAAAGAGTACTACTGATATCCCCATTTTATAGATAAAGACACTCAAACACAAAGGGGCTTTGTGGCTTATCCCATAGGCACGTAGATCTGTTCAGCCCTAGTCATCTCCCGTCACTGAACTCAGGAGAAAGACTTGAGAAAAAGCTTGAATGACAATGGACTATTACCACCATCATTTATCTTGTAGGAACTTTCTCAGCTATGACATCTCATATCATTTTATTATGATGATCTATCTTGGAATTTGCATATTCTACAAGGAACAACCCTCAGTTACAAGCAAATGATGCATTTTCATATAAAGCACTGGTACATCATTAGTTATCATTGCATTGGTCTATATGGATTACACAATAAGACACTATATTTCATCATCTCCAAAATCCCCGCAAAGCCTACAAAAGAAAAACACCAGAGAGAAACACAGTATAAGAATGCATAAATTCCCAGACCTAGTTGCAGAGATACTAGTATTAGACAACCAAGGAAGGAGCATTGTACTTCATGTGGAAAGAAAACTATACTTCATTCTTTGTCTACTTTTACATATATGAGCATCATCATTATTTCTAAGTTTGTGCATTACAGTTCTAAACATAGACCCTGCTCCTTGCCTTCCTGACAGTGCTTCCCAAATTTAGATAATTCCTTAGGGCTCATCTGATTTCTCTAATTTCTTGTTCACTCACAGCGATACAACATAATGAAATTAAAACCTTGAAAATGCAAGTAAAAATGATGCAGATGCCCAATGTCAAAGCCAGCCCAGAAAATAATCAATGAGTTGTGTGATGTCAGAGTCATTAGTTGGACATCAGAAGGGCAGACATCAAAATTTCAGTAGAGTGCACAGAAGAATAGAAAGGATAAGCCAGGCATATGAGACAAATGAAAATGGCAACACAGGAGGAGAATCTGGCAATACAAAAATTTTGGCAGATGGTGTTTACTTAATAACAATAATAATGGTAACACCTACCATTTATTAAGTGACTATTAGGTGTCAGATAATATTAAACTTTTTATATAGTTATATGATTTAATCCCTTCATTAGCTCCATGAAAAAGGGATTATTATCTAATTTTACAAATGAGAGAACTGAAAGTCAGAGAGATGAAGAAACCGGTCCAAAGTGAGACAGCTATTAAATGAGAAAGACAGAAATCGAATCCAGTTCTGTTAGATTCAAAAGCCTGTTATTTCTTAACACCATACAAAATGCCTTCCTTGCATTTTTTACCATTAAGTATAGAGTGTCTCCTTTAAAGGATATATTAGTGGATTTTTCAGACAATATTACTGTCCATCTTAAAGGTTCAAACCTGTTGTCTTAGCTGGACTCTTGATCTACTCCTTCCAAATGAGCCTAGCCCCATAGCAACTGGATGTTTTTGGCGTTCAGTTCTTTATTCAGAGGCTGACCCCTAATCCATATCCACGTTAGCCAGTCCCATTTGCTCAGTGCGATGGTTCATTCCCTTTTCCCATTTCCTGGCTCCCTTCAGAACCTTTATAGTATGTTATTTCTGGACCAGTTGTTCACTGCGACCATGTGTAAAGACTCAGAGCATCTGCCAGCTTCCCAGCAGATGGCTGAACTCCAGTGAATGCCTACTGACCTGTGGACTACAGAGCACAGGCTGACTATGTCTGTGCTTAATGCACAGACTCTTCCAGAATTCCACATGGTGCAAACCTGGGATTCGACTGATCTCTAGAAGATGCTAAATCTCAATAATAATGATGTTGATGGTAATGACAATAATATAACATTTACCAAGTATTTCTGAGTGTTTACTGTGTGTCAGACACTGCTCCAAATACTTTAGACGTGCATCAGTTAATCTTCAGAACAGCTGAAGAAGGCAGGTATTATCATTAGTCCCATTTTACAGGTGAATAAACTGAGGCCCAGAGAAATTTAGTTATCCAAATCCACAAAAGCCAGAAAACAGCAGAGCAAGGATTCCAACACTGATTGTCTGGATTCAGAATCCCTGACTGCTTCCCGCACCATGTTCTGTTTTAGGCAAAAGTTTGGGTTTTATTTGCTGCCACCTATTTGTTCCACAAAAGGGAGCTAGGACCCAAAGCTTTAATCAGGAGAAGCCAAGGGCAAAAGCCTCTCATAGAAGCCAAGATAATGGTTGATTCATAGTAGAAGAGAAAACAGTAGTAACAACTAGCTCACACTGAGCTCCTCCTTTGTACCATTTGCACGCATCCTCTCACACCCACACTAATCCTGTCAGAGACGTCTTAACGCATGAACTCCAATTAAAAGAGAAAGAAATATGTTATGCAGGGATGCATTTGGTAAAAGATAAAGACTGTATCAGATATCTACTCCCACAATAATGCTGCCTGACTGACATACCAAATGTGCTAGCTCAAAACAATCACACGTATTTAGCCTCCATTTTCAGATTGATACTTTGGCTTGGTTGGGCTGGGCAATTTCTCTGTTTTTCCTGGGATTCCTCATGCATCTGAGGTCATCTGTGAATCAGGTAGGCAGTTTTGTTGATCTTGATTAGGCTCTCTCATCTCTGGGACTCAACTGGAATAAAGAGACAGAGTATCCAGAGAACACACAGATATATGCAAGACCTATTGAAGGTTATACTTGGAACTGGTATATCATGTTTTCTACCACTTTCTATTAGTCAAAGCAAGTCACAATGCCAGGTCCAACTCAAGGGCTGGAAAATAGGTGGGAAGGGGTAAAAAATCATACTGCAAAGGGCACAGATCTATGAAGGCAAGAATTATTGTGGTCATTTTGTAATTACCTGTTGCAAAGGCAAAATGCAAAACCAGTTCTGACCAACTCCAGAGTCCTTATAGCTATGCAAATATACCTCCAATACAAAATTCAAGTTTGCATATCTTTAAATAAAATACTCAGAAAATACATTTATATAAAAAATGTTGTGGTATATATGTGAAATGAAATATTATTTAGCCATGAGAAAGAAGGAAATCCTGCCGTTTACAACAAATGGACGGATTTTGAGGGCATTATGCTGAGATAAGCCAGACAGAGAAAAACAAGTATTTTATATCACTCATATGTGGAATTTAAAAAAGCTAAACATATAGAAACAGAGAGTAAAATGGTAGTCACCAGGGACTGGGGGATGGGGGAGATGTTTGGTCAAAATCCTGGTAGAGGTTTGAGAGGTAAAATTCCCAGAAGTGTGTGGACTCTCCTCTGCCTTGATCTCCAAGGAGTTCTTAATTCTCAGACTTGTCCACACTGACCCTCTAGCAATTTGTCAGTTATAGTGCAGGTTCTCCCAGCCTGTACTGGTTCCTAAGGAGGTTTCTGCTCATCAGTTTCTTCTCTGGTAGCTTAAAATCCTCTGTATTATAACCTGTCTCTTTAATTTTGGGGGGTAATAACTTGTCCTGTGACTTAACTCCTCTGGGAGAACGAGGAAGAGTTGTAATTTGTTAATGTTCTTTCATTTTGCTCAGTTTCTTACTTGTCATTAGGACAGAGTAACAACTTCTAGGCTCTTTATACCCTGGACCAGAAACCACAAATTATCTTTTCATTAAAGGTTATCAAGTTCCAACTATCTATAAGTACTTAGTGAGCTGGATTCATCTTTCAGTTCACTTGTTAGAGGACCCAAAGAAAAAGGGGATGTGATGGGTATAAGACGATGGTGGCTTCAAAGAAGAAAGATTTCAATTGTGCAGGAGTGAATCGGAAAGTGTTTTCCTATAGTTTTGCATGCTTTTTGGAGAAATCACTTGGCTTTAGAGACAGAGTGAGTAATAAAACTAAAGACAACTCTTATGGGGACTTATTTCAGGTCATAGTGGGTCTAAAATAGCACATTCAATAAGAACCCAAGAACCGAAATTCCTTGAGGACAAAACAAAGAAGCAGTAAAAATCTCATGGGGTTTCCAAATTCCTGCCCCTCTCTTAGCCTCTGTGTATGCCAAGCATTGAATTAGGCATTTCACATATGTACTCATCATTTTAACTTATATTTCATATTCATAAAGAGCCATACTTAGATAAGAGACAGCCCAAGAACCCAACTGCCTGAGTGATATTTTAAGTTTCAATACAGTTAAATCCTCCAATCTCCCTATGGCTTCGAATGCCTCTAATTAGACCATCCATTGCTTGAGTATCACCCAAAACTATTTTCTCACCTTTCTCATAAAAATAAGAATTAATGCAGCAAGCTAATTTTGTTTGGTTCATTTCCATTTTACTCTATTACTATTACTACTACTACTACTACTATTTTTATTAGTTATGGTTTGATTAGTAGATCCTGGAGATCTTCTTCAAAAGAGAAGTCAGGCTATGAAAAAGCAATTTCTTAAAATTCAGGTAACAAAAATGTAACCATAAAGGAAATAAAAAATCAGCAAGCCAAGAAAATAGCTTATTTTACATCTAAGTTTGCTTTTCTCTCAAGTTGGTGCAAAGTCTCCTTTAGCCGACAAATACCTTCATTCAAGGAAAGGAACATTTGTTTCAGAGAATGTTCTTGTTCCTGAAGGAAAAGGAAAGGCAAATTCTAAAGTGAAGGATGTCCTGGGGAAATAGTTCGGCAAATGATATGACATTTTCCTGTTCTCATTTAATATCATACAAGAATAAATATAGGTGACATGGAACCAAGTAGAAGACAAGATTCTTGTAGAATGTGAAATCAGAATAGTTCCTTAGAGATCAGCTAGTCCAACTTCCTTATTTTCCTGGTAAGATCTGAGACATACAGGAGCAAATTTCATTGTCCAAGTCACCTAGATGGTTAGTGGCAAAACTGAAGTGAGAATCAAAACTGAGAATTCCTTATTTACTGACTTTCCTAATTAATTCTGCGGACTCAAAGAATCTTCTTTCAAGGCCTGGCATCTATCTGTCCATGAACTTATATTCTGTCAAGCTACCAGGTAAGGGCCACATTCCACTCTCTAGCAAAAAGATGATTTGTGAAGCTTTGCTACATAGGTGTCACCTAAGGAGGTCTAGGATAGAATTTAGGGTTTTCTGAACTTCAATGGAAAAGCATTTTCTTCAGTAACCTATAAATGAGACTGAACGTTTTCTTCAATTACATACAGATGTAGGCAACAAACCACCGTAGTATTCGTAGTTTCTGTGACTTTGTAACAGAGAAATCAGATGCTTTTATATCCTACAATTTTTGTACACTTCGAAACATCATTTATGTTTATAACGATTTTGAAATTATGATACTTATCAGACTTGCTCCTAGATATCAAAATTTAATGTCTTTGTAAAAAAGCACATACATTGCCATTTCATAAATGTGGATTTTAATAGTTGGTCATTGGTTTCCTTAGTAACCATACATAATTTATTTTATGGCAGGCCTTGAACAGGCAATCATATAAAGTTGTATAATCCTCCCCCCAAAGTCTTCCATAACACAAAATGCCTAAGAACACTTCTGGGTCTGGCCACATCCCTGATTTTAAAGTGGTCCCACAGCCCATGGAAGGGGAGAACACCTTTAAAAAGGTATCCGCAATGGAGGAATAGACCAATGTATGATCTGCTGGGACAAATAAGTACAAGTAATTAAGAAGTCTGCTTGAATTAACCCAATTCAGCAACAAGGGCTGAATCTTAGGGTGGAGGGCTGGGTTTCCAAGTTCAAATTAGGACTGGGCTTATTATCAATACTTTCTGTGCAGCCCCTCCTGCTACCTCTCTTCCTCTCTTCGCCTACCCTAGGATGCAGCGTAGCAATGAAATTACTGTGTCTCTGGGGACCAAATCGCTCCACCATGGAACACCACTGTGAAAGAACTGGATCCTAGAGTATCTTTCCCTACGGCAGAGGATGTCAGAAGCAGTGTGAGCTGAAGCCTTGAGTAACTCAGAGATGGGCAAGTCAGATAAGAAAGGGAAGAGTGTGGACTGTAAACCATAATTAGCAGAGCATCGATTAACAACTCAGCAGAAAGAAAGCAGCAGCATCAACTATCACAGCAGGGACCATGTCGCATATTGCAGAGTGCGCTGGTTAAGAACTCGAATGCCAGTCCCAGACTGTCTAGGTCTGAACCGACCCAGCCTCTTCCAAGATATGTGATCTAGGCAAGCTACTTCGCCTTCCCACACCTCTTTTCCCCATCACTAAACTATGAATAATAGCTATACCTTCATAGAGTTTTGTGAGAACAGAATGAATAAATTTAAGGAAAGTGTATACAATACGGCCAGGCATACTGGAAGCATTCAACAGTAAATGTTATATGTTAGTGATAGCAGTGACTCTGAATATAAACATAGGACAACTGTGTCCTCCAGCCCATTGTGGAACTAGCCCTTTTTGAATGCATAAACTGGTGTTGGCATTAGTAGTACCCTCACGTTACATATGTAAGACCCCTTGGAATCCTGGGGGATTTTTGAGGGATGTATTTCCTAGAAATAACTTGACTCTGTATTAGTCAACTTGATGAGGCCTCAAGATATCAAATTTAAAGGTATTATTAGAAAAGTGAAGAATGAGGCACAGCAGCCAATCCTTCAGAATGATTCTGTTATTTTTATAACACTATAAGATCAAGAATAATGGTAATTACTGTATTATATATACAATAAGAATATTTAGCAAATTCCTAAATTACTTTGATTTTAAAGACTGAATTTTAGTATTCTAAGTCCTATAAGAGTCCTCAGGCACTCTTGCCTACATACAAGAAAACACCTAGTACCATGTCTGATCCATTGTAAAAATGCCATAAACACCATTGAATAAATGAAGAATGAGTTAATGAGAGGACTCTCTGCTGTGAAAGGTAAGTCTTAGAGAATTCATAATTGTGAAATCTACATTACATTTCATTTTGAATGCTATTGATGACTTGGCATATTATACATTCTAACAATATGCTGAAAATATACATGTCTTTCTGAGGTGTAAATAGGTGTGTCATTTATTTATTTGCTAATCCTTCCCTCCTACAGGTGTTACCTATGGCACAGTGAACTGGGCCAGGTTATTATATTTCTGGATTTTTATTCTAACCTGGCACTGTCACATAACTTCAGTCACAATATATTATGGGTCAGTTTCTCTAGAAATAATAGTGTAGTTACTGTATGCAACAGGGACATGCATTCCCTCAATTCTCATGGTAACTTCCATTTTTATCCATGCAAGAGTGACGGTAGCAAGTCTAATCCAATTGTTAATCACTTTTTGGTTAGAAATCTAGGGAGACCCGAGTGTTTACAAATGTCCATGACTGTAAATGGGAGGCTGAATCTCTTCAGCTAGTAGGATATGACTGGAAGATTAGTAGTCTTTATTTCTAAAACATTTGTGTGGTTCAGGCAAAGTTGTAGGATCTGAGAGAATTATCACCTGTAATGTGCAGTAGGGGATGATCCTCTTGTGTGTTCTGTGGCTCTGTGTTTCCCCAAGCTACGCTTTCTCTTGTCCATTGGCCCTAGCACCCCACAGCCTAAGGATCCCCATACATAGAGTCTGACAGACCCTGGCAGCCAATCGCTCACAAACTCAGAGTCGGAACACTTTCCTTTCCAATTTTTTCTTAGGGTTCCGCTATACCTTCTTAGCTCTGAAACACAAAACTCTGATCCCTAATAAATAACAGAATTTGGGAAACCATGTTTGATGTCCCCAGTGCCAGTATGGAACCACCATCATTTTAGTTAAAGCAGCCAGAAAAATCTGAATTTTGTTAACATATTTGTTAACATATTGTTAACATATTTCTTCTGAATTTTGATAACATATTTGGCAACAAGTGGAATATTATGAAATATTCTATTCTAATATTATGAAATATTCTAATTAATTCAAGAAAATATTTATTGAAGGGTGCCTGGGTAGCTCAAGTCAGATAAATGTCTGCCTTTGGCTCAGGTCATGATCCCAGGGTCCTGGAATCAAGTCCCTCATTGGGCTCCGTGCTTAGCAGGGAGCCTGCTTCTCCCTCTCCCTTTGCCTGCCACTCCCCCTGCTTGTGCTTGTGTTCTCTCTCTCTCTCTGTCAAATAAATAAATAAAATCTTAAAAAAAAAAAGAAAAAGAAAATATTTATTGAGAACCAGTTTTGTAGTGAATAAGAGAGAGGCAATAATGGAAGTAACTGATATCTTTGAGGGCCTCACCGTGAGTGGTAAAGCTAACACAAATGAAACACTTAGATGTTCCTAATTAAAGGTAAGTGTGTTAGCACTGGCACAAAACAGAGAAAGATACATCAGTTGCTCTTGATGTGGATCAATGAACACCACAGAAATGAACTTGGATTGGACCATTAGGTGAATCATCAAACTTGAATCTCGGGGCGCCTGGGTGGCTCAGTGGGTTAAATCCTCTGCCTTCGGCTCAGGTCATGATCTCAGAGTCCTGGGATCGAGCCCCACATCAGGCTCTCTGCTCAGCAGGGAGCCTGCTTCCTCACCCTCTCCCTCTGCCTGCCTCTCTGCCTACTTGTGATCTCTCTCCTCTCTGTCAAGTAAATAAAATCTTAAAAAAAAAAAAAACTTGAATCTTCACAAAATGTGGAGAAATTAAGAATTTAAAATCCTCAGGCACACATACTCACAGCAGTATATCTCTCTCTCTTTTTTTTAAGACTTCATTTATTTATTTGACAGAAAGGTGATCTAGGAGTATCAAAGTGAGAAGATATTAATTCAGTTATTTTTCTGTATAAAAATGTACAGTTATACAAATCTCCCATTTTCCTATCACACTCATCATTGCTGGAATATAGTCTTGACTACATTGTGATCACATTCTTTCACATTGAAAAGTATGCTGTCAGGAATGCAAATCATAGACACTTGACTAAGATTATGATATTTTCTTTTGATTTTCCTTTCAGAATTCCACATGCCCAAAATTTTAAGCACAAATATCCTTACTAGCTTTCTATAACTGCGAAGAGTAGAAACATTCCTCTAAGTCCTCACTATGTATTAGACCCAATAAGTTAGGTCCTAGAATTATCCCCATTTTACAGAGGAGGAAACTGAGATTCGGAGGGGTTAAGTCACTTGTCCAAGGGCACATTCCTATTAAGCTGTCAAGTCAGGATTTGGAACAAATTCTGTCTGAACCACTGCTCTTTTACTTAGTGGGACAGGGAATGCCTTTAGCACAGTTCTCTCTGTTTCATAAGGAAGGATTATCTTAAATACTACCAAACACTTAGAACACTCTTATATCTCTGTACAAACGTGGAATGTATTGCCTGATTGGTGGTAAAAGTCATGGGTCTATGTTTCTCTAATGAGTGAACCTGATCTATTAAATGGCTTGAGCATGAAAGAATTAATCTTTTTCTTCCTCCTTCTTCACCTGGACCAGTAGGAGGCAATGACCCACATCCATAGGATTCAAATTTGCTTCAGGTAGGCAAATTACAAAATGCAGAGTAGTTCTCCAGCAAGCTAATATTAGTACTCAAACTATGACAAATTCTCTAATCTAACCACTTTTGAAAATCAGAGATTATTTTGGTTTTCCATTCTCCTGACTCTTTAGTCTTATTTTTCTATTGATTCAGAAATCAGTCCAGGAGATGCCTGCTGTTTGGTAATGTATTGCTGTATAACAAATCACTCCAAAATTTGGTGGCTCAAAATAAAAACAATCATGTTTCTGGCTCACAAATTTACAATTTGGGCAGGGTTTGGCAGGGTGGGCTTATGTGATCCCATAAAGCATCAACAGCCCAACTGGCCTGGAGGATACATTTCCAAGATGGCTCACTTACATGGCTGGCTAGTTGGTGGGGGTTGTCAGCTGGGAGTTCATCTGGGGCTGCTGGCCAGGGGCCACTCCCTGGGGCTGGTTGGGCTTCCTCACAGCATGATGGCTGAGTTTCAAGAGCAAGTGTTCCAAGAAACCCAGATGGAAGCTGCAAGCGTTCTTATGAACCAGCCTTAGAAGTCTCAGAATATTCCTCTGCAGCATTCTATGATCAAGCATACCTTTCAGAAAAACCAAGATACAAGAGAATAGAAGGAGAAGCAAAATAAAATTGCACCTATTGTTAATTTATCATAGATGTTATTGACTGAGCTTTCTTTAGAAGTCCAACTTCCTAAAAGGGAAAACCATATAAAGAGTAAAATATGAAACATATAAGAAAACAGAAATCATATTTCAGCTTGCAAGTCTTTCTGGAAATTTTAAGAACAGTACTAAAAATATAAAAATTCTATTCCTAAATCCCAGTAATTTTCAGCTTTATGGATAATGACTGATTCATGGAAGAATCTGGCAACTAAGAATTAAATGTTCAAGGGTCTCATCAGACATCAATATAAAGCTGGTTTTCTATCATTAATTTGAAGTATTTATTGCCTGATTTCTAATTTCTAAATTGTTCCTGAGCAGAACCATAACCCATAATGGCTTTTTAAAAACTGCTTCTCATCTACTTAGTATTTTTCCATTCATTTAGTGTTCTTTTCAAAATCCATTAGGGAGAAGAAAAATGGCACTCTAAACTTGAAGATGCCATTTCAATTGCCTAAATTGAAGAGGCTGAACCAGGTAATCAAAAGATTCTCTGAACTCCTTGTTTTCTTAAAAATTTCAATTAGCTCCAATATGGTTGTAAAAAAATTTTCACCAGATATAACTGAATTAGAAAGAATAGGTCATGCCCTACCCATGTAGGACAGGTGAATGCTCTGGATTACTACTCCCATCTGTCTATTTTGTTATTGAAGACATTTGCTACCATTGGCTATGAAAGTTACAAGTGCACATGTATAGATATTAAGATTATAATTAGTTGAAGATCTAGTGGGTTTTTTTAAAATAGATTTGTGAGAGATTCAATGTGAGACCATTATCTCAAAGGTATCTTCTGAAATGGGAAATAAAAAATATGGATGCTTATTCTTTAACTTTATAAAGTCCAGGAACACAAAACCTTGCCACATGGAGTTTATGTAGATGCTAGAGAAACATTCTGCTCAATGTCAGCTTTTTAATAACAAAAGGGAAGTATTTTTCCAAAGGGAAATCACAAGCTCTGTCTGGAAGATCTAAAGCCATCTGGGAGATAATCTCACATGCTCTTTACTCCCTAAAAATGTTGACTCAAAGGTTGCAACCCTTTTACTACATTTATTATGGATGCAAAAGTTTTATACAAAGAACTTTAGAGTTCATCAACTGTCAATTATACCAACTAATAATTAAGAGGGAAAAAATAACATTGTAATATTTTACTATTTATTTCATTTAAAAAGCAGAATCAGCAATACATAGAGTAATAAGGAGATCTAATAAATAGCTAATCCTGTACTCTCAAGAAATATGATAAAATGGAATTCAACTATAAATACAGAAATAATGATATTTACTTGGATACAGTTTATCCAACTGCCTATTTGAAAAATAGAAAACAGACATATACAAATGTTCAATTAGCACATTGTACCAGGAGGACAAATTAGCAAAATCTTGACTTTGATAAATTAGTCATTCTCTGAAACTGATAAAATATAAGAAAAAGAAAAGGAAGAAGAATCTATAGATGAGGAGACTTAAAAGACATCAAATAAAAATAATGAAATAGATAAGATTAGGGTCTAGAAATGCAAATTGGATTGGCTAAACTATAAAGAAAGGCAAGGAAGTAACTACTTCTGGAATGACTGACAAACTATTCTTAATAGATGGTGATTTCAAATGTGTTTGCTTTATAATGTTTTATTAAGCTACATATTTGTGTGGTTTTTGAATCTTTGTCTCATTTTACAAAAGAAAAAGCTAAAAAAGAATAATTGAGGAATAATGTATTACATTTTTTAAAAATATACTTTCTCGTACTCATAGATTTAAAAAATCAGGAAAGAAAACAACATATAGAATTGAATAAACATGAAAATGCTTTATATCATAAATTCTTTTTTTTCTTTTTTGTAAAGATTTTATTTATTTGACAGAGAGAGATCACAAGTAGGCAGAGAGGCAGCTAGAGAGAGAGGGGGAAGCAGGCTCCCTGCTGAGCAGAGAGGCCGATGTGGGGCTCTATTCCAGGACCCCAAGATCATGACCTGAGCTGAAGGCAGAGGCTTTAACTCACTGAGCCACCCAGGCGCCCCTATCATAAATTCTAATAAGCAAATAATGTGGCAAGCAAAGGGAAGTGCAGAGTCACAAATAATTATTATAGAAAAGAAGGAAAGTTAAGCTAATTTGTGTGTTAAATCTCCATATTGAAAATTAGAAAAAAGAAAAACCTGAGGAATGGAGAAAATAAATGAGCAATAAAATGTGAAATTTAAATAGAAAAATATCCTACAGTATAGAAGAGAAGCAAGCTGGCAAGACTAATCCAGACTAAAAGAGAAAACTAATCAATAGTGCCAATTAACAAGGAGCCTAATTGCACATGCAGCAGATATTAAGAGATAATAAAATAATATTATAAACAACTTGATGCAAAGGCTTTGAAACTATATACAAACAGCAAATTCCTAGAAAAATATAATGTACTAAAATTAAGTCAAGAAGAAATAAAATATTTGAATAGTCTTATAAATGTGAAAGAAATGTAGTTAGTTATATAAAAAAATCTTTCTACAAAGGAAACAGCAGGACCAGAGATTGTTATAAGGCAGTTCTACAAAACATTGAAAGATAATTCTAATTTTATACAGACTTCCAGAAGAGGAGAGGTATATATAATCACGACACTAAAACCAATAATACATTCAGAGAAATGAAAAATTTAAGTCAATCTCATGCATAAATGTGGATGCAAAAATCTTAAAATATTAGCAAGCAAAATAGAGCAATGTGAATAAAGGATAAAACATTATGACAACTTGATTTTTTCCTGGAAGTGAAAGGTTGATGTAACAATGGAAATAATTTCATACGCTTCACCAAAATAAACAATGAAGGGAGAAAACTCATGTAATCCTCTAAATATATGTATTGCAAAGTCACTAGATAAAAACTGAAAATCATCCACTCACGAAAAGGAAAGAATTCCTAAGGGGCTAGGAATGAATTCTATAAAAAGTAACATACTTAATGGTAAAATATAATAAAGCTGTCTCCATTATCATAAATAGATAGGAACGTCCACTATCACATCTCCTAGGTCCTTTGTAAGGGTGATACTGGCCAGTGCAATTAAGAAAAATGGAGAAATAAAGATGTAAAGATCAAGAAGGAAGAAGCAAATCTGTATTGTTTCCAGACAAAGCACACACATATGAATTAACTCCCATTCACTAGAAAACACCAAGATGAGAGTGTAAAGACAAGCCATATTCTGAAGGAAAACATTTGCAACATATATAATCATATTTTTAAAAAGATCAGTACCAAGAATATATATAAAACTCTAATAAATCAATAGGAAAAAGAATTTAATGGGAAAATACGCAAAAGGCATAAGCAGCCATTTTCTAGATGAGAAAACAAGCGTGGCCAATAAATTTTATGAAAATATGTATCATTTCATTAGCATTTCGGAAAATACAAATTAAAATCACAATAAAATGCAATTTCATACTCTATATTGGCAAAAATTGAATAATTCAACAGTAGCAATGCTGTGAAGAATGTGGAGCAATGAGACCCTTTTCACAGACAAACTGGTACAAGCAGTTAGACTGTCTATCTAATACACTTATGGATGCTAACCCTGATTTCTCCATGCTTCACTTCTCTAACATGTAAAATGGGGATAATAAAATCTACCTCACAAAGTGACATAAAAGATTTAAATGAGATAATACATGTAAATTGCTACCATTCCAACTAACACATATGAGCACTTAATAAGTATTAGTTGGTGATACTGTTATTAATATTATTGAATAGACACACATCTCTTTAGTTGATATGCATCATACAGATACCATGGATGCTAAACACACACCATTTTGAAACATATCACAATTTCCAGAAGGAGAAAAGCCACTCTATTGGAGTTGGAGGTAGGCCATAGGAAGAGAGGGAGGTGGAAAGATGACGTAGAAGTCTGTAGAATAGAGAAGAGCACGATTAATGAAAAATGGGTAGTCAGACAAGATATATGGGTAATTAGATAGGTGGAGTTCGATCAAAAACCTCCACTGAGAGTTAAGATTACATAAAGTGATAAACAACAAAGTAAGCCACCTTACTGAGTTTATCTTCCAGCAGAGAAAGAAATAAACAGGGAGAGGAAGAAATGAAGGAAGGAAGGAAAGGCCAAAGGATGAGAGTGAGGAAGGAAGGAAATTTCATCAGAGATCAAATAACTCAGTGAGAAGTGTGTCAGATTAAACATGCCTCAAAGTCTTTGACTTCCTCCTCCATGAAGAGATGGGGTCCATCTCCCTTCCCTTGAGTCTGGCCTGGCCTGCAAGTACCCTGAACAACCAAGCATGGTGGAAGTGCTACTCCAGCAACTGTGGGCTTATTCTTTGAAAGAACTGGCAGCTTCCTTTTCTTCCTCTTGGAGCTCTGAGGTGCCACGAAAGAAGTCCAAACTTCTCTACTGGAGACAGAGTACCCGAAATGTGTGTGAAGAAGCCATCTTGGAACAGCCAGCCCTGTCAAGCCTATAGAGGATTCCAAATCCAGCTGTTCTCTGAGTATAATCCCATGAGAGGTGATAAGGAAGGATTGTTCAGCTCAGTCTATTCAACCCACAGAATTGAAAGAGGTAATGACAAGTGATTGTTGAGGCCACTAAATTTGGGGGTAGTTTGTCACACAGCAATAGATAAGCAGAACAAGGCATAAGGTGGGGAGAGAAATAATATTGTGTCAAAAGAAAACAAGAAGTGAAGATGCAAGCTAGCCTTGCCAAAACATAGCGTCGAGGTCAGATGGAGCCCTTAACCCCTGAAGCTTCCCTTTTTTTTTTTTTTTAAGATTTTATTTATTTATTTGACAGAGAGAGATCACAAGTAGGCAAAGAGGCAGGCAGAGGGAGAGGGGGAAGCGGGCTCCCTGCTGAGCAGAGAGCCCAATGCGGGGCTCAATCTCAGGACCCCGAGATCATGACCTGAGCCAAAGGCAGAGGCTTTAACCCACTGAGCCACCCAGGCACCCCTGAAGCTTCCCTTTTAACGGCAGGATTTTAGTCTTAGATAGTCGGAGTATATTTTCTCAATTGCACAAAGCAGAGAGAGGACCCAACCAACCAACTGTCCACAAGAAACTGTAGCCACCAGCTGTGAATTACTTTTCCATGGTCTCATTTGGTGCAGCAAAAATGCTTTGGAGATTTTTTTTGCCCCTGATATTTCCCTATAAAAGTCTAGTGTGCTCCTACAAATGCACTCATTAAAGTCTCAGGATTCAATTTACATAATTGAGGCAGTCCAGCTAATTTTAGGAAAATTACAACTTTGTGAAAAATAACTGTTATACAATAATTATGGCAAGATGTTCTGCTTTGTGTCAGGCACAATGAAATCAGTAGGTTTAAAAATTAAGAACAAGCGCCTCTAAGCTCTCAATGTCATTTTAAAAGTGAGAGAGTGCTGTTAAGTAACAGCTTTGCATGTTAATCACAGAGCTTGGGAACATTCTCTGTTAAGATATATGATTTTCAACCTTGTAAAAAGAAATATTGAAAGAGGGAAATTGATTTTTTTTTCCCAGAAAATTTGCCTGTCACACTCCAAGATAAGTTACTGTTATGCATGTCCATTAAATAAGTTTATTATATGAAAAGTCACACTCTAGGAAAAAAAAAAGTTCAGTCAGCATTGACTTCAGCTAGGATTTATACAATCTCTTAATTCAAGGAATCAAGGTTAACTGACTTGATTCTTATTAATGTACGATTGAACTAGTTATGGAATGGATAGTGTACGGAATAGGACCAAGTTTTAACTGCATTTGGAAAACTGTGTTGGTTGCCTCAGAGATGGATTCTTGAAAATATAATATTCAGGGAAAGAGTAAATAAATGTAGTGCTATTGTATGCGATAAGCATCTGGCAAATTAGCATGCAATGTTTAGTAGAAGAAATCAGTGAGAGAATGAGCGAATTTTTTTGAGAAAATCTTTTTGAGAAAGAAAACATGTGTTCTATAGGTTTTCAAAATTTTCCCAAGAAACACTGTGTCCCGTTGAGATATTTAGGGATGAAGGAAGAGGCAAAGGAGGCTGACTGGATGGGTTCTACTCCCTGGTCAGCGCCACACCATTCCATCACCCCCTTCGACCACAGCAGCTCTGTTTTTACATGTTTTCTGTACGGAGATGATCATAAGATTGCAGTCAAAAACATAACTTAGGGATGCTCAGTCAGTTAAGCATCTGCCTTCAGCTCAGTCCATGGTCCCAGCGTCCTGGGAAGGAGCCCCGCATCGGGCTCCCTGCTCAGTGTCTGCCCCTTCCCCGCCCACTTGTTCTCTCTTCCTCTCTCAAGTAAATAGATAAAATCTTTAAAAAATAAATATAAATAAATAAATAAAAACATAAATAAAATGCCTTGTGTGAGTTACCTCACAAGTTGACCCAAAAGTGATGCCTAAAAAACACAAGTCATGCAGTGGCAAAGACAGTGAAAGGAAGAAAACCAAGAAAATAAACAGGTTAATACTTTGTGTAATAGGGTTTCATTCTTCCTGGTGACCCCAGAGAGATGATATAGGACACACCACTGACCAATTTATTTCACAAGGGTGAAAAAAGCTGAGTTATTTATTCACTGGATTTCTTTGATCATTGATTGAGGGCTGCTCTCAAGGACATTGATTTCCCAAAAATTTGGCTTGCAATATTCACAGGCCACGATTTTACCTTTTACCTTTCTCCTTTACCCTTTGCCACATCCCAATGAGCATCCTTACACATAGGCTTATTAAAAAAAAAAAGTCATTAGAACACATGTTCAATGTTCTCAAAGATCCCACATTCCACAAGGAAAAATTTTAGAGGTTCAAAGGTTTCAGCTCTTTTTTGTGGTCTCTGGTTAAAAAATAAAAAGTGAGGGAAAGAGAAAAGGAAAAACAGAGAAGATATATTTAATGATCATCTCCTCCATGATTTAGAATTCTAATATATTTGTAGAAAACTTAAATATTTTATTTTAAAATTCACTGATGGACACAACGATTTAGAACTTATTCAGATCCATTTATTAGTAACACGTGAATGTTTTGGGACACATGGATGGTTGAGTAAGTTATTTCATGTTATAATTTGGACACTTGGTATTTTATTATTCAGTAAAATGTTCAGTTTTAAAAGACTGATAAATATGTAGGTGTTATTAATCATCCTCTTTTTGATTTTTGTAGTAATTATCATGGATTGTTTACACCTACACTGAAATGCAGTGTATTTTTCAGATAAATCCAACAATAGGGTAGGAGGAGGGAGCTACTAAATTAGCCAGATAATTGGATTTTTCTTTCCATTTCTCAATATCCTAAGAATAGACAAACTTCTTGTTGATGATCACATGGGTAGAGATGAAGTAGTCAATTTCATTACTGGTTGAAACATTTACAGAATCCTAACGCACTGGCATAACCTGGCTGCTTTCCAGCTAGCCATGCCAATAGGTTAAATGTGAACCTCGGTTGCCAAAACACAAGGGCATTAAAACTTTTTCAAGCTTACTCTCTCATAATAAAACATTCAGCTACCTTTTCTTATTGTGAGGATTAATCAGTTAATATTACTACAGAAGGTACTATTCAGTAGAATCACCTCATCAGAATTAGAGGAAAATAGTATAGCATCTTAACATGGGATAGTATCATTTGAATTCAACTAAGTGATACATTTCAAATCTTCCAAAATAGGAAAGTTTTGAATGTGACAAGCAGATAAGGGACCAAAAGAGTGTCACCAAGCCATTTTTCCAAGTAAAGACATATATACAAAAAAACAAATAAACTTATTATACTTCATAATCTTCAACTTATAAAAGAAAGGCCATTTTATTTTATTTTTCCTCTCCCATATGTTCATCTGTTTTGTTTCTTAAACTCCACATATGAGTGAAATTATATGATATTTGTCTTTCTCTGACTGACTGATGTTGCTTAGCATAATACTCTAGCTTCATCAATGTTGTTGAAGATGGCAAGATTTCATTCTTTTTTGATGGCTAATATTCCATTTTATATATATATATATACACACACATATATATACAGATTCATTTTTAGATAGATAGATGATAGATAGATAGATAAATAGATAGATACACACACCACATCTTTATCCATTCATCAATTAATGGACATTTAGGCTCTAATTGTTTGGCTATTGTTGATAATGCTGCTATAAATATCAGGGTGCATATACTCCTCTGAATCTGTATTTTTGTAACCTTTGGGTAAATACTTAGTAGTGCAATTGCTGGATCATAGGGTAGTTCTATTTTTAAATTTTGAGGGAACCTCCATACTGTTTTCCACAGTGGCTGCACCAGTTTGCATTCCCACCAACAATGCAAGAGGTTTCCCCTCTCACTGAGTCCTCACAACATCTGTTGTTTCTTGTATTATTAATTTTAGCCATTCTGACAGGTATGAGATTATATCTCATTGTGGTTTTGATTTGTATTTCCCTGATGAGTGATGTTGAGCATCTGTTTATGTGTCTGTTGGCCATCTAGATGTCTTCTTTGGAAACATGTCTGTTCATGTCTTCTGCCCATTTCTTAACTAGATACTTTGTTTTTTGGGTGTAGAGTTTGATAAATTCTTTATAGGTTTTGGATACTAACCCTTTTTTGAATACGTCATTTGCAAGTACCTCTTCCCATTCCATAGGTTGCCTTTTAGTTTTGTTGATTGCTTTCTTTCCTGTGCAGAAGCTTTTAATCTAGAGAGTTCATTTTTGCTTTTGTTTCCCTTGCCTCAGGTGATGTTTCTAGAAAGAAGTTCCTATGGCCAAGGTCAGAGAGGTTGCTGCCTGTGTTGTCCTCTAGGATTTTGATGGTTCCCTGTCTCACATTAAGGTCTTTCATCCATTTTGAATTTATTTTTGTATACGGTATAAGAAAATGGTCCAGTTTCATTCTTCTATGGCTATTCAATTTTCCCAACATCACTCGTTGAAGAGATTGTCCTTTTTCCATTGGATATTCTTTCCTACTTTCTCAAAGATTAGTTGACCACATAGTTGTGAGTCCATTTCTAGGTTTTCTATTCTGTTCCACTGATCTATGTATCTGTTTTTATGCCAGCACCATACTGTCTTCATGACTATAGCTTTGTAATATAGTTTTAAGCCCAGAATCATGATGCCTCCAGCTTTGTTTTTCTTTTTCAAGGTTTCTTTGGCTATTAGAAGTCTTTTGTGGTTCCAAACAAATTTTAGTATTGTTTATTCTATCTCTGTGAAAAAATGCTGGTGGTATTTTGATCAGGATTGCATTAGATGTGCAGCTTGCTTTGGGTAGTATAGACATTTTAACAATGTTTGTTCTTCCAATCTATGAGCATGGAATGCTTTTCCATTTCTTTGTGTCCTCCTCAATTTCTTTCATAAGTGTTTTATAGTTTTCAGAGTACAGATTTTTTACCTGTTTGGTTAGGTTTATTTTTACCTGTTTAGTTAGGTTTATTCTTTGGTATCTTATTGTTTTTGCAATTGTAAATGTGATCAATTCCTTGATTTCTTTTTCTGCTGCTTTGTTATTGGTATTATAGAAATGCAACATATTTCTGTACGTTGATTTTGTATCCTGTAATTTGCTGAATTTATGTAATAGTTCTAGCAAATTTTTGGTGGAGTCTTTTGGATTTTCTACATAGAGTATCATGTTGTCTGCAAATAGGGAAAGCTTGGCTTTTTTCCTTGGCAATGTGGATGCTTTATATTTCTTTTTCGTGTCTAACTGCTAAGACTTCTAGCACTATGTAAAATTGTAATGGTGAGAGTGAACATCCCTGTCTTTTTCCTGACCATAGAGGAAAAGCTCTCAGGTTTCCCCAATTGAGGATGATATTACCTGTGGATCTTCTATGTATGGCCTTTATAATGTTGAGGTATGTTTCATCTATTCCTACTTGGTTGAGGGTTTTTATCAAGAATGGAAGCTATATTTTGTCAAATGCTTTTTCTCCATCTATTGAGAGGATCATGTGGCTCTTATTCTTTCTTTTATTAATGTACTGTATCACATTGATTAATTTGTGAATACTGAACCACACCTGCAGTCCAGGAATAAATCCCACTTGATCATGGTGAGTAATTATTTTAATGTACTATTGGCCCAATCAGGTTGACACATGAAACTAACCATCAAGGGGCGCCTGGGTGGCTCAGTGGGTTAAGGCCTCTGCCTTCAGCTCAGGTCATGATCTCAGGGTCCTGGGATTGAGCCCCACATTGGGCTCTCTGCTCAGCAGGGAGCCTGCTTCCCCCTCTCTCTCTGCCTGCCTCTCTGCCTACTTCTGATCCCTCTCTCTCCCTCCCTCTCTCTCTCTCTCTCTCTGTCAAATAAATAAATAAAAATCTTTAAAAAAAAAACTAACCATCACACTTAGTGTAAAAAAATTACTTGTTGGTCTGGAATTCAAATTTAAATAAATAAACAAATGAGTGGATAAATAAATAAATAAATAAATATCTGGTAGAATTCCCCTGGGAAGACATCCGGTCCTGGACTTCTGTTTATTGGGAGAAAAAGGCCATTTTAATACCAACAAAGTAGCAAAGACAATGTCAAAATTAAGAATTGCTGTCTCATGAAAGGATATTTGAAAGAATGCCACCAAAACTGATAATTTTCCAAGTGCAAAATCTCAAGTATAGAGCAAACACTTGATTTGAGTTTTCAAATCCATTTTCCCCTTGAACATAGCAAATACATTAATTTTTCAGGTGGGGGACATTCTCACGAACTTATAGGGTATAGTCAGGAACACTAGGCTTATAAAATACCTATTTGGTTAAGTCATTCTAAATTGAGTTTATTGTTGCCAAAAGCCAAACATAATCCTCGGTGATATATAATATCTCTTTCACTTGAAGATAATGAATTTTAGTTTGATGATGTGCTTATTTAGAACCATAATTATTTAGAGAAGCCAAACTGCAGTGGAAACTGAAGCTACATATAGATAGATATCTAAATAGATAGATATTTCTTAAAATATCCATCTGTAAATAGATGGATATACCTCTATCTAGATAGATATATGTTTTATTTTATTTTTAAATTTTTATTTAAATTCAATTAATTAACATATAATATATTGTTGGTCTCAGAGTTAGAGGTCAGTGATTTATCAGTTTTATATAACACCCAGTGCTCATTACATCACGTGCTCTT
>CM052815.1:19294695-19407969 GCA_028533885.1 Nasua narica
TGCTCATAGTCAGGATCTGGTGAGGAATCAATGAGATAACACGTATACAGCCACCAGAACAATGTTTGGTAAATAACAAACGGAAGTTATTACTGTGGTCATTCTACACTATTTTCCTTTACTATAAAGTCTCTTTTGCCCCAGCCAGTTCAGCTCCTCCATATTCCTTCTATTCTTTCTTCCTGTTAACATCTGATTCAGGGCTATAATTCAATGAATATTTGCACAACAATGTTTAAAAGACTGAAACTCTCTTGAAGATCTGCTTTTAACTCACAAGCAAAACCCCAAGCCACAGCATGAAGTCCAGTGATAGAACTTGAGCTCCAGCAGTCTGGAGCAGTCCAGAAAAAATTCATTTTCCTATTTTGCAATGGATGAGGGGAATCCCTAAGCTTCCCTTCAAGAAATCATACTCTGGGGTGGATACTTTCTCCTACTACTTGTTAAGGGACTGTGTGCCTACTGACAAGTGGAAAGAAGCAGAGTATCTCTGGCCAAAAGCCTTTGCCTGAAACCCCCCAGGAAAGCAGGAAGCATCTGAGCCAGGCTGATGAAGTCCATGCAACAGCAGATGTGACTCACATACCTGAAGCCTCCCCAGCTTAAATGATTCATTACCGCAGTAAAACAGCAATTCCCTCCGCTGACACGGAATACTGGAGCTATTTGCTCATTGGAAAATATTACCATCTCAAAGAAATAGCAGATGATTTGTCCTCCATATGCTTGACATCTCTGCTCAGTTTGTCAACAAACTCAGATCTCTGCTAGCTTTAACAATTCCGACCATATTTATTTCAGTCTTTTTTTTTTTGCCAATTAATTTTATCTGCCTTTTATCATTCTAATGTGACTGACTGCTGGTATTGGGACAAAACTGAAAAACGCATTTCTTACTCTCTCTTTGGTTTCAGGGTATCTTATCTGATGCCAAGGTATTCTTCAGTCAGTAATTCAGTGAACAATATGCAAAAGCCACATGAATTATACAATAGCTCCTAAAAATGAGTTAGTAGCAGATTATCAGCTCCTTTTTTAAAAAAATTCTTATCATGTATGTGGTGTGTTCTTGGGACACAAGTTGATACAACCTTGTAATATATGGTTTTAGGCCTCTATTGATAACTCACGTCTTGCTGATGCTTTTTGAATATAACTAGAGTCACGAGTAAAGGGACAGACGAAAGAGATGGGGGTTGCTAAGAACTCATTCTAGATGAAGTATGAAGAGAACTAAAGTGCTGTAGTCAGATACAAATCCTCATGTTTACCCCTTGAGCACTAAACTGTTTGATTTCCTGTCTATCCAGCATTGATTAGTGTTAGGAGACTTTGGGAGAATAATTCAACGGCCTGCTTCAAATGCCTAGGTTACCTGACTAGTGTTTCACTGGCACTGCTGCCCTCATGGAAAAAAATGAGCCTTATGCTCCTCCTCCAGGTAGAGAGGTTCAAAAAGTACTGGCAAGAGGAAAACTCCAAATAGGCATTATTCAAAGAGTTATCTACCTTTAAAAGAGAGACTGTGCATTGCACAGACTATGGCCTTCAAAGTGAATTATCTGCTACTTATCACGTGAACCTGATATATGGGGTATCTTAGATAGGCACATTCGCATAATGATCTATCAGACAGATAATATACATGTGCACTAATTTTCTCATTAAAGTACCATCACTAGGAAAGGAAAGCATGATCTGTCGGAGCAAACACAAATGATCTGTTCTCTGGCAATCTCTTAACCAGATGATAAGCGATGATAACCAGTGATAAGCGATGCTTACAGCTCACAGCCCTGAGTCACTGCAATTGCACTACTTTCTTAAGTTTAAAGGTGGCCAGGACTTCATAAGGTTTGAAAAGAAAATAAATCACCTCTGATGGGCATTTCCCCAACCTCTCTCTGACGCCCTCCATCTAGGGTCTGTTTCCTGCAGCAGAAGAGCCAGCCTTCATTCCCGTGCTGCAAATGCCTCCCGAGCCCTCCCTCGTCATCCCCACTGTCAGTACTGTCAACAGCTTCTTCCTACATCTCAACCTGCACAAGCCTACACATTTCCCAGGCCCCTGAACTAAAACCCTTTACCTTTCACCTCTACATTCCCCTGCACTGCCACACTTCAGTGATGCTAAATCCAAGTGCTGGTGCCATTTTATGCCTTGGTGCCCATGCATGTGTTTCTTGCTCCCCGATGCCTTTCCCAGCAAGGTCTATGCATTTTTCTAAAAGTCCTTTTTTCAAAAAATTTATTTAAGTAATCTCTTCATCCAATGTGGGGCTCAAACTCATGACCCATAGATCATGAGTCACACGCTCTTCTGACTGAGCCAGCCAGGTGTCCCAAGGTCCATGCATTTTTAAAGCTGCGTCTGAAGCATCCCGTCTCCTGTGACGACTTCACTTTCCTACCACACACTTACCCTCTGGCTCAGTAGACCCAGGCCGGCCCCCTGTTGTGCCACCGCCATACCTGGCATGTCATGAGCCCATCATGAGCGCTGTGACAGAAACGGCTGTCTCCCCATAAGCATGTCCTCCTTTTCTTCCTGCACAAATATGACTTGTGGAACTCCAGAGAAAAGAAAAAAAGTGTTATGTTGTGAAGTGACTAAATAAAGATCGACTGATATGACGAGTAAATTAATGAAGTGAATGAAATGAAGGGGGAGGGAATAACAGAGATTAAGGAAATACTATTTTCCACACTTGCAATGAAATTAATTCTATTCCTAAATGCCATAATTAACCTTCCTTTCATTCCCAGAAATGACTGACTTCATTACTGTGTATAGCAAATGTTCCTCCTTCTTTTAGCAAACGTTTTCTTCAAAATATAACTGAGGTACTTTGTGCCGATTCCTTTCCTTAGAACTTCTGCTGCAGCATCCAAAGAAAGATTATTTTTTGCTTTGATATTTTTGTTGGTGTTAGGTTTTAATTCAAGTATTAGACTTCTTTCAGGATATACATTACAGAGATCTTCCTCATTGGTCTATTTTCTGGAATGGTTTAAATATTTGTCCTATAATGACAATGAATTTGTCTATGACATTGTTTGGGAGTGCCATCTTCTGGGAGGTTTTTAAATCTCCTCCTTTAACTTTTAGGGTTAGTAGTCTATTCCGATTTTTTACCCTTCCTTGAATCAAACTTGAGAGATTTTGTTATCCTAGAAATTCATCAAATGTATATAGACTTTCAAATTTATTAACAGTGAGTATGTATATTTAGAAAACCAAAATTAAAATTCTTAATTTCCTAGCTATTTACAGTGACGGACCATGATGATACTTCATGGTGGATATTTTTGTTTTCTCATTCTTTTTTTAAATTTATTTTATCTCCTCTCCATTCTGGCCACAATGATAATCTTCTAGTCCCAGATCTTTGTACTGGCTATTCTAGCTTCCCCTTTACCTACTGAGCTCTTTTACTTCCTTCAATAGCCTCTTCTTCACACATTTTCATACACTCCCTAATTAGTTATTTTGCACTATAATATCGTATGAGTTAAAATATTACTTTTAGTTGTCTTTATCTAATTAATTATGGCTTCCTTATGGAGATTAGTGGAGTCAACCCTATATCTGGTTTCTAAACTTCCTATACCAATGTCCAAACTAGTTTTTGTTCCTTTTCTAGGTGACTTTTTTTTCTGGATGACTGCTAATAGCAATAGTAATTATCAGTACAGATTTAAATTTTTAGTAATATGTATTTAAAGGTCAATTACTTTTCACAATTTTGACTGGAAGATCATGAGGCATTTTATATCTGCATGCAGTTATTTTTTTCTTCAAATTAAAACAAATATCTTTTATTTTATCTTCAAATATTTTTCTATTCCTTTGATTTTCCTCTAAATATGGAAAACCAATTCACTACACAGTATTTCTAGTCTCTATGTGCCACTGCTATTATGTTCTCTTTCAGTGATTTCCACACTGTGGGAGTGGTTCTCAATTTCATCATGAGTCAATAATTAAATTTTCTACAGCATCACTTCTGCTGTTCTCTGTTCTAGGGTAGATTCTAACTCTGCCATTTTGTTATTACTTCTTTTACAGTCCTTGCTTATAGAATACATCTTCTATTATCAGCTCACCTAATCATCCCTTATTCTAGAGGGCCATGACATCTTGTCCTCCTTTATACTCTCAATCAATTTATAAATACTTTCCTGGATCTTCAATAATGTACAGAGGTATGATTTTACCCTGAGACTTCTGAAACATATACTTTTCCTATGGACTCAAGAGCTGCACATCAAAACCTAACTCATTCTTTTTTTCTTTTTTTTAAAGATTTTATTTATTTATTTGACAGAGAGAGAGAGATCACAAGTAGGCAGAGAGGCAGGCAGAGGGAGAGGGTGAGGAAGCAGACTCCCCGCTGAGCAGAGAGCCTGATGTGGGGCTCGATCCCAGGACCCTGAGATCATGACTTGAGCCGAAGGCAGAGGCTTTAACCCACTGACACACCCTGGCACCCCAACCTAACTCATTCTTTGTGATAGCTTCATAATAGTCCATAGCATGGATGTGCCACATTTTAATGTCTTTTAAATTCTCTTACTAATGCATTTCAGATTATTTGTGGGGTTTACTTGCTTGGTTGGTTTGGTTTGTCTTTTTGCTCCCCCTTTCAAACAATGCTGCAATTCCCAAAAGTGGGAAAACACCACTAGCAACATAAAATACCATCTGGTATCCCACTTCACTGCCAGGATTCAATCTTTTTTTTTTTTTTTTGGTGGTTTCATGGTTTTATTAACACAAATATGACATACATGACAAGCTGTCTATTCATTTTCTTTGCTGCACAGCCTGGCGTTGGGATTGGTGACTCTGAGTGCCAGCTGGGGTGCTCTTTCCACAGTAGCTTTGCGTTCTTAGAGGAGACATTGTGAGCAATCTCTGCGCAGTGAGATTTGTTGCACATCAGCAGCACTTCAAGCTACTTGACGTCATGGACCAGGAACTTCCGGAAGCCACTGGGCAGCATGTGCTTTGTCTTCTTGTTGCTCCCATAACCAACGCTGGGCATCAAGGTCTGACCCTTGAATCCTCTGCGCACCCTATTGTCAATACGTCTGGGTTTCCACCAATTGCACTTAATTTTGACATATTGGTCTGACTGGTGCTGGATGAACTTCTTGGTCCTCTTTTTAATGATCTTGGGCTTCACCAAAGGTCTGAGGGCAGCCATGATGCCCAGTAACGGATGGCCGCCACCTCCGCAGGCAGCACCGAGGAAGAGCCCAGGACTCAATCTTATCTAAACTTTTCATTTCGCTATTTTGATAGTTTAAAAATGGCTTCTTATTGTTTGGTTCTGGTTTGTAACAGGCTTAAACATCTTTTCCTGTGCTTACATGACGTTTCCTCATTTTCTTTTTTATGAATTGTGTTTTCATATTATTTTCTTTTTTTTTTTTTTTTTGTTATTTGAAGGAATTACCTGGACTTGAGAAATACTAGCTTTTTGTCTGTTACAAATATTGCAGGTACTTTCTCCAGCCTACAGATTGTCTCAGCTTTTTTTCTTAACTGTGTTATTTTCCATTAGAAAGATTTTTTTTTCATATGTAGTCAAATCTGTCAATCCTATTCTATGTACTGCTGGGTTTCCCATCTCATTTAGAATCTCTCTCTCACTCTAAGGTTATATAAACATTTTCCTAAAGTTTTTAATGTTTTTATTGTTCTGCTTTTTGCAATTGGTTGTTTAATTTATCTGAAATGTATTTTAAACAAGCTACAAGGTAGAAATCCAACATTATTCTTCCAGATAGGAATCTAATTATTTATCACCATTTAATATGCCAACCATCATTTTACTACTAAATTTAAAAGGCATCTTTTTAAAAAAAAAAAAAATAAAAAAAATAAAAGGCATCTTTTTACTATATTAAGGCCTCATCATGCTAAGATCTGTTCTCAGACTCCTGTTCTTATCCCATTCTCATACCATTTTGATTTTAGGAAATTTTGCAAAATTCTTTGCATGTTAATTCTAACATGCTCTACATTGCACATTTATTCTTTCTTATGAACTTTAAAATGTTTTTTTCAATTTGAAAAAAAATTGAGATTCTGAATAAAATTGCATTTAACCATGTGTAATTTAAGAATAATTTATGATTTTACCATATTTACTTTTCCTATCTGGGAGTCTCCCCAAGATTTCTTTTTTTTATAGAGTCAAAAATATCTTAAAATATATAATTACATCACATTGTTTTGTAACTTACTTTTTTTCTTTAAACAATGTATTATTAATATTTTTCAAGTCCATGAATACTTTTAAACAATTATGCGGTTTCAGGGTATTAAAGTATCAGGATACATTTTCATTGATGTTATATAAAAGACTGCTGAATCTCTAAGTTTTCATTTTGTTATTTTAACTAGCATTATATTTTCTTATTATTATAGCTAACTGTATGCTGAACTACCCTACAGATAGATTTCTACTCACATCTATGATTTATTTTCATAATAGCAAGCAATTCACATTCCACATAGAAGCCATGAAAAGCACAGAAAATCCCAATGGAAGAAAAAATTCTCTGAAGTTTAGTTGTGAGTCTACCTTCTACAAATGATTGTATAATGAGGATCTGTTGGACGTCTTTTTAGTATTTTCTTCTTTCCCTCTCTCTCCCTTTCTTCTCTTATATGTGTACAGAGTTATAAAAACAGTATCAAATGACATGCACATCCTAGCTTCTTTTTTCTTGCCATTATATTGTGAAAGTATCAATCTGTTTTCTAGTTGATTTTTATGTCCGTTTTAACGTTCATATCTCATGTGCCTCCCCAAATTGTTTGAGCCCTAACTGTCCCCACACACCATGGCCCCACTCAGTCTCAGTCACTGCATTGGTGAGTCTATGGAGACCAACCAGCCACAGGCTTGGAGTCTCTGGTTCCCCTCACCATTTCCAAATCTGATGAAGCATACCCAGTAGGCAGAGTGTGGCATCCCTACGGAGTGAAGAAAGAGCCAGGGATGTAACCCAGAAGTTGTGAGGAGTTAACTCCCTGAGGGATGAAATTTGACCAGGGGTAAACAAGAGACTGATTAATGATTCAGGTCAAGGGATGAATTCTCCCTCAAGTCTGAAGGCAAGTCAGGGCCAGTGCTGTAACATCACTTTGTATTTGCTGCTCATCCTTCTTTGCTTCTACCCTGGAGTACACCTTCCAACAAGGATTAGGGTGCTAACCTGCTCTCAGGATCTCTCTTCTACAGACCCCAGGCTAAGCGCCTGCAGGCTATTATATCATTAAGGGTATGTGAACTTAGTGATTAACTTCCCACTGATAAACACTTAGATGTTTTCAATTATTCCTTATTACAGATCAGGGCTGGTATAACTATCCTTACACAAATGCATTTGCTCATATCTCTGATTATTTTCTTAGGATAAAGTCATATATGTTGAAATTCTGGAAAGTGGTATAAACATTTTTAAGGGTAGAGAAACTTTTTAACAAATCACATTGAAGTCCTTTACTTCCAGACTGTATGAGTCAGCAAAGAAATTAGATGGGAATTGCTGCATACACAATTTGAAATGGGAATCTTTTTCAGTTTAATATGTTAAAACTTAGAAACTATATGGGATAAGGAGCTAGCTCTGAGAACAGACTTTTTTAGCCCCTGCCCCATTAAGAAAAAGATAATGACTTATTATGTCTGTAAGAGTCTCCAATATGCTCAGTAGGGTTTCTTCATATTCTATATGCACAGGAATACTTTCTTGTTCCTTCAGGAATCCTGTTTTTTTAAGCATGTAGTTTTTGCTTATGTACTTGTTTCATTTATATCTCTGAATCCTTTCGGGATACTTTCAGAAAACAAGCGCAAATAATAGGTTTTGCTTCTTTCCAGTACACTCAGAAAAAACTTAGATGCTACCCTACCTAATTAATGGAAATATCTGTATGGTATTAGAGTTCATTATTTCTCTATAGTCCATTCTAAGTTGGCACAGAGTGATTATAAGGGTTATACTCCCAAGTTATGCTCCAAGAAGTTATGCTCCCAGCACTGTCCATGACAAACTAAATAAATAATAAGTATGTTCTATTTGGCACCATTCTGCTATGTATTTTCTCAGATGATAGTTACTAAAAGTATCACTATGCCGGGAGGCTATGGGAACTTTGGGAAGTTAAAGTGAGTGTTCTTATACTTGAAAATAAGAAGCCATTGCTCTAACTCCAGCCCCTTGTTATATGTTTGCAAGATTTCAGATTCTTTTTTTTTTTTTAAGATTTTATTTATGCGTCAAAGAGACAGAGAGAGCAGCAGAGAGACAAGCAGAGGGAGCAGCAGGCAGAAGAAAAAGCAGACTCCCCGCTCGCTGAGCAGGGACCCCAACGCAGAGTGCAATCCCAGGACCCTGAAATCATGACCTAAGCCAAAGGCAGATGCTTAACCGACTGAGCCACCCAGGCATCACTCAAGATTTCAAATTCTACCTGTGACCAGCATCCTGCATCTTATGCTAATGGGGGATAAATTTTTAAAACTTTTTTGATCAGAATAGTTGCTTTAGCTTTGAATTCAAAACTGAAAAGCCCTGCCTCTAAGAACTGCACTAGTATCTAACTTATGTACCCCAACTACCACGTACTGGCCATAAGCTGGGCCAAATGCTTGTGTTCAAATTCTGGCTCCACCACTATGTGGCTTTGATAAATTGCCTGGCATTGCTATTTTTTCATCGTCTCTTCATTAAAATTGGGAAAACAGCCATATCTCTTTCACTGGATTATTATGAGAACTGAATGTGTTCAAGTGTTAATACATATCACCTAGAAGAGTACCTGGCACACAGTATGCATCAGTAAAATAAAATAACAGTAAAAATTATTTAACCACTTTATACCTGGTATCATATTGACTACTCAGATAACAAATGACTTAAATGATGTGACCTTGTACTTTCCTCCATACTTCAAAAGACTTCTACTTAAAGAAATGTGAGAGGAAAAGAATTAATACTAATTCAGTACCTAATATGTTCCAAACACCCTGCTATTACTCAGAGGTCTCCCTAAGGCTTATTAATCTAGAATGTCCCACATGGTACCATATTATCATATCCCAATTATTAAAATGTACCCATATTCCATATTACTTCATCTCTGGCATTTAAAAAATTGAAAGGACTTTAATAATTGTGGTCTTCAAATCCCTTTCCATTTTAGTTTTCCAGTTTTTAAATTTATAACTTGAAGAAAAAAAATTTTATATCTCACACATCTTAAAAGGCCCTCACAAATCTTAAAGGTTGTAGGTACTCTACCTATAGTATCTAATGGATGATTTGGCCCTTTTACACATTACATCTTCATCATCAAAATAAAAATCTCCTTTTTGTTGATGAGAGCTTACGAATCTTCCCCAATGTCACCTTGGAAAAGCATTAAACCCAGAGCTGGCCAAGATCAAAAGCATTCGTGGCCTCCAGAGTTCCCACCTCTGTCAGCTCAGTGGGTCCCTTGAAATAAATACACAGACTTCAGGGTTCTTCCTCCCCAAGAACGCAGTACTCTGAAGCAGAACTCTCCAGTTCCACAACCTTTTTGGCAGAAAGCCCAGATTTCTAGAGCTTCATTTACTCTCTTGTCAGGCTGTCCATCAAGAATTAAAGCCCCATGACCTCCTGTGGCTGAAACCCAAAACTCTTAACATTTCATTTTATCTGTAGTTTAAGCACACTTTTGTTTCTGTTCTTATCAGTTAGATATGTGTTTTATGTCCTGTCCTTTAAGTTTTAAATCCCTTTTCCTTCTTGGTATCTTTTCTAGCTACCGGTGAGCATGGCAGTGAGAAATAGCCCTTTCTCTGAGCAGTTTGAGACAAATTCTGAAATCCAAGTCTATGGCCTGGAAATTGTAGAGATAAAAGTCGTGTGTTATCAGTATCAAAAATACATCCTGGTGAAACGTGTGGCACCTGTATTTTGGTTCTCTGCCAACTTTTTCTAATGTACTATAACTATTTCTCCCAGCTCCATAAAAGTTTTGACCTGGAAAGAATATTTATGTTATATGTACATAGAGGCTATGGGTGATCCATAAATTCATAGATGCAACCTGGTCTTAGCCATCAAAAATGTCAGGTAGGTCTAGGCATATAATAACAACAAATGTTTATCACAGATTATATAATGACACATATAATTTGAAGTATTTTGCATGTACTAATTCATTTGTTCCTCTCAACAAATCTAGGAAATCTAATCCCCATAGTAGAGAGGAAACTGAGGCACAGAAGGACAAAGTAGGTCACCTAAAGTCACAAAACTAGAAAGTGGTAAAGCAGAAACTTGAACCCAGGAAGTCTAGCACCCACAGCCTTAACTACTCGTTAGACAGTACCTGTCCCGTCCAAGAGAAGGGGAATTTTAAGGGAGGAAATACCTGTGTGAAAGAGATGCTGATATGAGGATGGAGAAGAAAAGAGAAGAAAGCTTTTTTTTTTTTTTTCTGCCACCTGAGTCTGTGGACTCATTTATGAGCCTTTAACTAAAGCTGTAGGAATCTTTTCCTGGAGGATTCTGTGTCACTCTGGGGACAAACTGTTGTGTTTAAAGGCAGCTACAGAGATACAGATGGAGATAGGACTCCACTTCGTGGCAAAAAAACAATGACATTTGGTGGCATTTGGAGCACTAGAACAAAGAAGTCCTTTATAGAGAAGCTTGTATTTTTACAAATACAGCATTAGCAATGGCAGAGACATAGCAAATATATCATTAGGCATACTCAAGTGACTCTCCAGAGAAAGCATCAGATTTGGGGGTCAGAGCGAGAGAATAAAACTAAGTGTCCCATTCTGCCCAGAGTCCATAGTTGCCAGACTGATGTGAGTTTGGTTTACAGTATAAACCATGACCTGAACAGGAGATGTCATGTGAGCAGTTAGTCTGAGTCATGTGGGCCTGAATCAGTGAATTTCAGGTTATTATTTCTATGTCATCCATCTGTAAGCAAAGGATTGGGAAAACTCAGAACACTAATAAAATAGATTCAATTCTATCATACAACTGGGAACAATTTTACCACGACAAATTACAAATGTATAACATGAGCATACAATATTTAAAAAGGAACTAAAATAAAGAAATAAGGATAATAGGTTATTTTCATATGTTTCCATTTTTTATTGCTGTTTTACCTCTAATAAGTATTATACAGATAAACATAGATGTAAAAATTCTCAACAAAATAACTACCAAGATGAATTCAACAGCACATTAACAGAATTGTATACCATAAGCAAATACAAATTCATCCCTAGAATACGAGGATAGCTCAACATAAGTAAATCAATAATTGTGACATGCCATATTAATAGAATGAAAGATAAAAATCATACGGTAATTCCTATAGATGAAGGGAAAGCTTGATAAAATTCAACATACTTTTAAGATAAAATCTCTCAATAAATTGAGTATGAAAGAACATACCTCCATATAATAAAAGTCATATATGACAAGCCCACAGAAAACATCATTCTCAGTTGTGAAAGGTTGAAAACTTTCTTTCTAAGATCAAGAATAGAGAAAAAGATGCCCATTTTCACCAGTCTTACTCAACTTTGTCCTAGAAACCCTCGCCAGAGCAGTCAGGCAAAAAGAGAAATCAAAGCCATCCAAATCAGAAAGAAAGAAGTAAAGGTGTCTCTTATATAGAGAAAACATAATCTTATACATAGAAGACCCTCAGTTGGTTAAGATTCAGACTCTTGGTTTCAGCTCAGAATCTCTGGGTCATGGGACCAAGGTCCCTGTTGGGCTCCGTGCTCAGCATGTAGTCGGCTTGTCCCTCCCTTCTCCTTACCCTCCTCCTCTTCCTCTACCTCTGCTCCTCCACTCTCTCTCTAAAATAAATAAATAAAACCTTAATTAAAAAAAAAAAGGAAACCCAAATACTCCACCAAGAAATTGTTAGAACTAATAAATTCAGTGAAGTTTCTGGATATAAAATCAACATGCAAAAATCAGTTGTGTTTCTACACACCAACAGTGAACTAACTGAAAAAGAAATAAGGAAAGGAACACTCTTTACAATGATAGCAGAAGCAACAAAATAGTTAGGAATAAATTTAACCAAGGAAGTAAAAGACTGATACACTGAAAACTAAGACACTGATAAAAGAAATTAAGAAAGATCATAAATAAACAAAACGATAGTAGGTAATCATGGATTGGAAGAATCGATACTGTTAAAATGTCCATACTACCCAAAGCAATCTATAGATTCAGTGTAATCGCTAACAATATTCTAATAGCATTTTTTATATAAATAAAGGAAAAATTCTAAAATTCATATGGAACCACAAAGACTCTGAATATCCAAAGCAATCTTGAGGAAAAAAAGTACAAAGCTGGAGGCATCTTTCTTCCTGATTTCTATATTCATCAAACTATATTACAAAGTTATAGTAATCAAAATGGTATGGTATATGGCATAAAAACAAGCCATATACCAAAGAAGCAGAATAGAGAGCCCAGAAATAAAACCATGTATATATGGTCAACTAATATTTAACAAGGTAATCAAGAACACTCAGTGAAGGAAAAATAGTCTCTTCAACAAATGGTGTTGGGAAAGTGGATATTTACATGTAAAAAAAAGTAGAACTGGATTCCTATATTACACACTCACTAAAATTAACTCAAAGCAAGTTAAAGATATAAATATAAGACCTGAAACCTTAGAGCACCTAGAAGAAAATATAGCAGAAAAGCTCCTTGACATTGGTCTTGTGTACCAGCACAAGACATTGGCAATGATTTTATGGATGTAACACCAAAAGCACAATCAACAAAAGCAAAAATAAACAAGTAGACTGCATCAAACTAAACTTCTGCATAGCAAAGGAAACCATCAAGAAAATAAAAAGGCAACCTGTGAATTGGGAAAAATATTTGCAAACCATGTATCTGATAAGAGTTTAATATCCAAAATATATAAAGAACTTATTCAACTTAATAGAAAATAATAATCATAATCATAATTCAATTAAAAAGTGGGCAGAGGACCAGAACATTTTACAAAGAAGACATACAAATGGTCAATAGCTACATGAAAAAGTACTAAACATTACCAAGCATCATGGAAATGCAAATCAAAACCTCAGTGAGATATCACCGCACACATGCTAGAATGGCTATTATCAAACAGACCAGAAACATTAAGTGTTGGTGAGGATATGGAGAAAGGGGAACCCTTGTGCACTATTGGTGGGAATATAAACTGGTAAGCTATTATAGAAAAGAACATGGAGTTAACTCAAAAAATTAAAAATAGAACTAATATATGATCTATCAATTCCACTTCTTTGTATATATCTGTAGGAAATGAAATCACACTCTTGAAGAGACATCTATACCCCCATGCTCATTGTTGTATTATTTGTAATAGCTAACACATGGAAAAAAAGCTTAAATGTCTGTTAGATGAACAAATTTTTAAAATATGGTATATATAGATATATATATATCGTATATAGATATATACACCTATATATGAAGTATATATATATATATATACACATATAGACCTACATTTCACATATATGTGAAATGTGTGTATATATGTGTGTATATATGTGTATATAGATATATACACCTATATATGAAGTATATATATATACACATATAGACCTACATTTCATATATGTGTTAGACCTACATTTCATATATGTGTTTCACATATGAAATATTATTCAGCCATAAAAAAAGAAAGGAAATCCTGCCATTTACAAAACATGGATGGACCATGAAGGCATTTTTTTATGAAGGCATTCTGCTGAGTAAAATAATTCAGAGAAAGATATACTAAGTCATATAACTTACATTTATAATCTTAAAAAACCAAACTCATGGAGACAGAGTAAATTGGTTGTTGCAGGTGGGAGAGAATGGGGGAAATGGGTGAAGATGGTACAAAAGCACAAATTTCCAGTTATAGGATATATATGTTACATTATGTAGATCTTATGTGCAGTATGGTGACTTCCGTTAATATAATACTGCACTGTACACGTGAAAGTTGCTAAGAGAGGAGATCTAAAATTTCTTACCCTCTCCCCCCAAAAAGTGGTCACTATCTGAGGCAATGGATGTGGTATTATTATAACAATAATTCACAATATGTATGTTATCAAATATTCACACCACACACCTTAAACTTACATAATGTTAAACCAATTAAATCTCAACAAAGCTGAAAAATCTTTTAAGAAAATGGAAAGGCAACCTATAGAAATGATAGAAAATATTTGTAAACCATATATCTCATAAGGTGTTAAATCCACAATATATAAGGAACTCATAAAACTGAATAGCAAAAATTTAATTACCTGGTTAAAACATGAACAATGCACCTGAAGAGACATTTCTCCAAAGAAGAAAAACAAATGCCCAACAAGTATTTGAAGATGCTGAACATCACCAATCACGAACAAAGTGAAAATCAAAATCAGAACGAGACATTACTGCAAACCTGTTAAGATGGCTATTATAAAAAATAAAATAAAATGAAATACAAGATAACAACTAGCAGTGAGGATATGGAGAAACTGGAACCCTTGTATATGTTGCAACTACTATGAAAAATGGTATGGCGGATCTTCAAAAAATTAAAAATAGCCTGGTGGTGGGTATCGAGAGGGGCACGTACTGCATGGAGCACTGGGTGTGGTGCATGAACAATCAATCTTGTAACACTGAAAAATTAAAATAAACAAATTTGGGGAGAAAAAAAAAAACTAAAAAAAAAAAAAAATTAAAAATAGAACTACCATATGGTCCAGCAATTCTATTCTAGGTATAGATCTACAAGAATTCAGAACAGGATATGGAAGAAATATCTATACTCCTATGTTTTCTTGCGGTATTATTCACAATGGCCAAGATATGGAAACAACCTACATCCCCTTTGATGAATAATGGATTAACTATAAATTTATACATATATTGAAATACTATTCAGCTCTAAAAAAAGAAAGAAGGAAATCTTGCAATATGAGACAACATGGCTTCATTGGGTGGACCTTACGTTAAATGAAATAAGTCTGTCACAGAAGGACAAATACTGAATGTTTCCACTATATGAAGTATCTATATTAATCAAATTCATAGAAGCAGACAGTAGAATGGTGGTTGCCAGGGATGGGGGAGCGGGGAGGGGTAAATAGTGACCTGTTTTCAATAGGTATAGTCTCAGTTATGCAAGATTATAAGGTAAAGAAGTTCTAGAGAACTTCTATATGACACTACACATGAAAAATTTGTTAAGTGGATAGATCACATGTTAAGTGTTCTTACCACAAAAACAAAACTAAAATACAGGCACAAGGAAACTTTTGGAGATAGTAAATATATTGATTACCTTGACCATGGTATGCTTTGTGTGTGTATACACATATCCAAATTCACAAAACTGTATGTCAAATACATTTGGTTTTTTTAGTATGTAAATTACATACCAATGTAAATTACACATGTATAAAGTTGTTAAATAGATTGATAAATAAATAAATTTCCTAAAAGGAGACTAAGAAATTGATAATCTCTATTAATAATTGTCAAAAGAAAATATAAGATACAAAATATTATAAGATACAAAAGTATATGCAAATCCAGATAGAGCACATAACTTTGGAATAAGATAATTATCTAACAGTTATATACCAATAAGTTTAAAATATTTAAAATATGCCATGAAATAGACAAAATTCTTGAAAATATAATTTCAAAAACTGACACAGGAAGCACTAGAAAACATAAATAGCCCTGTATTCATTAAAGAAATTAAAACGGCATTTTAAAATAGCATATCCAGATGGCTTTATAGGGCAATTCTACCATTTACAGAACATATATAAGACTGATATTTTTTCTTGTATTCATTTAACACATACTGATTGCAAAGTTCTGAGAGTCCTTCTGAGTACTTTCCATATAACATTTTCATATAGCCTTCATTTATTTCATAACAATCCTACAAGGTTGATATTGTAATTATGCACAATTTATAGGTGGGAAGATTTAAGACACAGAGAAGTTAAGCAATTTTCTAGAGATCATACAATTATCAAGTGACATTGATGGGTACAAAACCAGGTAATCTAGCTCCAAAGACTGAGCTCTTAACCACAACACTACTGTCTCTTTGCTAAGAAAATAATCAAATTGCATATGGAGATATACAAAAGCACAGAATAGAATTATTATACAAGTAAAACACTGCTTAGAAGCTACAATGGCAATCATAGAACAGTCAAATAAGTTATGAGCCATATTATGGATGACTATGCAACCATTTGAAATCTTTTTAAAAGAGTGTTTACTGAAATGGAAAAACACATAACATTATGTTAAAGAAAAGAATCAAGATATAAATTTTAAAATTTGAGTTATTTATATAAATATAAATTCATATATCCAGGTGTATAAATATTTCAAAATGAGGAAGAATATTTTCCAAAATAGTAAAAGAATTACCTTTGGAGGGTAGAAATACTAATTTTTATTATTTTCTTATTTATATTTTTCTGAAATTTCCCAAGTATTACTTACACATCTTTTAAACTAAGGGTCGTCTATGTTAATTTTCTTAATGCTTTGTACTGGGTAAGAAGAACGTCACATTCTTTTTAGCAATCTAAAATCCCCAGTTTATAGCATAATTCTACAATAAATATAGAATTAAGAACAATGTTGTTTTATTAACTACTATCTGGAAATTGATATGTTATTTATTTTATTCATTCTAGTTTTAAACAATAAATATAGACTCAAAATAAAGTCAAGTAAATGAACTACATATTTTTTAAATTACATTGTCCTTGTTAGTAATTCCAATGAATAGTAATTCCAATTCCAATGAATAGAAAAGTTGGATATATTTAATGTTAAGTTTGCAGACACTACTCCTCATTAAAGAACCTCTTAGTCTTCTCAACAAAATAAATTAAGTGAATGAGACTAGCTGGCTGAACAAATACGGATTTGTAACATTTAGATGCCATAATTCCAAATTATAGATGTAGGAAGAATTAGGGGTATAGATAACCAGCATCAGAATCCCACAGTGATAATTGCTGTGTGCACAACCCACTAATGGATGAGAAACTTTAAAGATAAATAAGATGGCTAAAAAGTACCTCCCCAAAAGTATTTATTAATTATGGGGTGGTTTTAACATATGACCACAAATTATTTGATAGTCTCTCGAGAAGACAGAGCTTATTCTCCTTTCTTTGAGTGTGAATTTATTGTGAACTTTTTGATTGCTTCTAATGAACGGAATATGGAGAGGGTAAAACAATAACTTTAAAATAGAGAAAACTGGCATACACCATGTTAACCAAGTGGCGTAATAAGCTGTGTTTTTTAATAAAGATTTTATTTATTTATTTACTTACTTACTTACTTACTTACTTACTTACTTATCTTTTTGAGAGAGAGACAGCACACCAGTTGGGGGGGGAGAGAAGCAGATGGAGAGGGACATGCAGACTCCACATTGTGCACAAGAGCCCAATGCTCTTGATCCTATGACCCTGGGATCATGACCTGAGCCGAAATCTAGACTTGGATGCTTAACCGACTAAGCCACCCAGGCCCCCCAAGCCATGTTGATATCATGTATCCTTTAATATGATGGGTTGAAAAGGGCACATGATCTCTGTGGCATTCTTACCAAATTCCATAACGCCAGCCTAGTCATGAAAAACTATCAGACAAACCCACGTGGACAGTATTTCTACAAAATACCCGACCAGTATAATGCAGTAATGTCGAGCTGATGAAAAATAAGGAAAGACCTAGGAAGTGTCACAAATTATAGAAAACCAAGGGCACAAAACAACTGTATATCCTGGGTTGGATCCCGATCAGATATAGCACATTTGTGGAAAAACTGGTGAAATCTGAATAAAGTTCGTAGTTTACTTGATAGTATTGTTCTAATGCTAATTTCTTAGTTTTGAAAAATGTACCATGGTTATGTAGGATGCTAACATTAGAGCAAGCTGGTGAAGTTTTCTTTACATAAGAGTTTTACATAATTTTTTATATAAGAGTTTTTAAAAAATATCCTTCAACCAACAATGTGGAATATACCCCACATCTAAATAAATGGTACCTTTACACATAAAGGTGCTCATGCCAGAAACCTGGACCCAAAGACAACTTCAACTGCTTTATTCCTAGATTCCTGTGGATTCTATCTTCAAATATGAAAATCCTAAACTTTTCTCTGTGTCAACTGCTATAGTCCTAAATTAATTCTCCATCATTCCTTGCCAAAATTACTACAATAGTCTTCTTCTGGTTCTCCATATTCTCACTTGCCCTCCTCCCCAGTCCATTCTCTATATAACAGTTGGCATTATCTTTTTAAAGCACAAATCTGTTATGCCACAAATTTACTTAAAGCACTTTGGTGGCCCACCACGGCTCTTGATGGGGTTCACTGTCTATTGTATAACCCATGAGTCTCTTCCTAAGCCTATCTTCCTCTCCAGGTTCACCACGGACCCCTCCCTCTCTTTCATAACGCCACTGACCACACCCTCTTCCTACCAGCTAGCACAAAACTCATTCCTGACTTCAACATTTTTCTATGCTATTCCCTCTACTATGAATTCTCCTCTGTTATCTTCCTCACCTTCCTTGCCTGGGTAACTCCATATCCTCCATGCCTATGTGCAGACTGGAAATGCTTCCCCTTGTGTCTTTCCCATATATTTCCCAGAACTGGCAAAACAAAATTTAGTCCTATTTCTTCCTTAATCTTGTTTGTAGTGTCCTCCCTTTTAGCACTTGTCCAAAGATCTCTTTTTGAAGGTTTGCAAAGATTTGACCTAACAACATTATAGTGGAATTTAGTATTTTAAATTGGGAGTACTTTAGAAATCATGTAGTCTAACTCTTATTTCCTATTTGATGAATTTATCACTTCATTAGGGAAGTCTTTAATGACACCCCGCCAATACTTCCTCACCTCCTAGATGAGGTGATTGCCATCTACTACTAAATGCTTCAGCCAGCTATGACTTCATAGTCAAATCTCTTACGTTTGCTCTGCCTCAGTTCCCTAATTTCTAAAACAGAAACCTCAAAAGGTTGGCCAAACAATAGTAAGACATGTCACTATTGATCATTTAGGATCATTTAGGATGTGCTAGGTGTTTGATTTAATCCTCACAACAGTCCTACCAGTCTTTGGATGACTGCTTCTCAATTTGCAGCCCAGCTCCTCTCTTGCGATGTGAAGCACGTCTGAATGAGCCTCACTTGATTCACATCCCCCTTGGACATCGGCACTTGAATCTCATAAATGCTGCTCTTCTGACCTTTCAGGGCTAAATCTGACAGGTCTCATAGATACATGGGTTAGTTCTTCTTGAGCATCTGGACATCATTATATGTCCACTATTTTACACCGACCACAGTAAGTGGATCTGTGAGTTAAACATTTCAGTTTTCTTTACTTTAAGGAATATTCTATTGCTCCCTGTCACACCTCACTGTATGGCCAGCTTGCCTGACATCTTCTCCAGGGTTTCCTGTCCTATTTCACTGAGAAGTGGCAGAACTGCTTCCCTGGTGGTTTAACTCTATGATATCCATCATAGGCGCTGTCCTAACCACCTGTGTTTTCTCTCAGCTCTGCTCCAAAACTTTACTTAACTCTCCATTAGTTTCTTCCTTCCCTTCTGTATCCTCTATTCATGAAGAGACATTGGTCTCCAGTCTTCTACTTCTACCTCTTCTTGCCCACTTTCACATTTCTTGAAGATCTTAGCATTCTTCCGGCATGTATCTCTTACCTTGTCCCATTTGGTCCCCTCTCTCTGTTAGTTTCTCCTGATGAACCTTGTCATGGGACAGTCTATGTGCAGCAAAAATCTGCGGGTTCCCCTACAATTCCCCACCCTCTCTGGCAGTTAGGCTGTGGCAATATGATTAGTTCTGGCCTGGGGGGAAAGGACGTGTGTGACTTCCAGGCTAAGGTGATGTTTCCTCTTGCCTCATGCTCACTTGTTCTCTCTCTCTCTTTCTCCTATTCTTGTTTTACCTCCAGCTCCAGAAATCTCAGAAGCCAAGTATTTAACACTGCATACTACAAAATGGAGAAGAACCTCCAGAATCATATAAGATTCTGAGTTGAAAAAAATCGACATTATGTCAAGTCAAAGAGTTTTTTTGTGTTTGTTGCATCAGTAATTATTAATTACACCAAACCATTCTCTTCTTTTGCTCTAAAATATTGTGACAAAGCTTTGTTCTCTAAACCCACCCTATCCCATGTTTCTCAAAAGGAACCACCTCTCCTGCTCCCTTTTTCACATACTTCCTATTCACCATAAGCTACTCCCTTTATTTTCCTTTATCTTTCATGTTTACCATTATTGTGACTGATCATCTGAGAAGCAAGTCCCTCTTGAACTATGTTGTCTTTGCCAGGTTCTCTCAAGAACAATGGCCTACATTCATAGCTTTATCAGGAGGAGAAATTCCAGAGCAATGAGATTAAGGGGAAAGGGGGAGTAGGGAAGAAAAGTAGGAAATCAATTCCAAAGTGGCACACTGTTCAGCTGGCCATGGGGCCACAGCAGTCCATTTCTCAGTCATGAAGGGCATCTCTGGAGAGGATGTATGGAACCACTGTGCATGGGAACAACCTGAAGGAGTATGAAGGGTACACAATTTATCTGCCAGCTCATTTATGTCTCTGTCTCTCACTAGTCAAAGTTCGCCCCATATTTTGTGGCTGTGTAAACTGACTGCTCTCGGCAGTCTTTGGGAAAGCCAGTTCTCATGGCCTAGTGTTTGGTGTTTTATCTGACATCAAAAGCGGTGGAAGGTACCACATCTTCTGTGGGTCTGGTCAGCTTGTCTGAGGCACTGAAGCCATGGTGATCTCTGCCATGAGATCGTGCTGGAGCCTAGTTCTCACCTGACAAGACAGCTAGTGGTATTAGGAGACGAGGAAACTAGAGCCGTGGTGGGCAAGGATATCCATCTAACAAACACAGGACCCAAGGGACAGGGAAGGCTGAGTAGCTTTGGAGAGGAAGATAAACTAGATTTGGTACAGAGCATAACTCTTTGGGGCCAACTGATGTGTCAGATACTTTCTCAACTATTTATTGGTCTCTAGACATAAGGGCTGCTAAAATCTCAAAAAGCTACAGGGGGCCTTGCTATATATAAAAACCCAAATAACAATTGACAGGAAAATCAACTTGAAAAATTATAAATGGCCAGTGCAAAAAAAAGTACCACGATGTAACTAAAACTCTTTAAAACCTACTTTATTCCTATGCTCATTCATCCTTTACTGGAAACAAAACATAAGAGCCACAAAGCCAGCTGGAAAAGCTCTTCTCAAAATATATATCCTCAATGATATGCAATTCAGCAATCTTTTGCATAAATACAAAATCTCCAATGCAAATATAGGATCATTTCAATTACCTCCTGGAGCTGGCTAACAGTTATCAACAACTTAGACATGACATTCCATTCAAAACTATTGCAGGCCATGAGTGCCAATGGGCAGGAAAGAACCAGCCAGAGACTCAGGAAGCCCCAGAGACTCAGGAAGCTCACAATTATGCCAACCACTCCAGCCTGCAGCTGAATTGCCCTTAATGACAGTATATTTTTAAACCATCTCTACCCGGATGGCAGAGACAGACAGAGGAAGGGACAATCAGCCTGAACAATTCATTCAGCTGCCACTGTGGACCACATCACGTGCTTCCCTATAGACCAGTGCAGTGAACTGAATGAGACATGGGGTTTACTGCTCAGACTCCTGATTTAAAAATAGAAGACAAGGCCTGGGCCCCTGCTGGCCTCCCACTCTCACCCTGCAGGGTGGTGATTAGCTGTGCTTTCTCTGAGCCATTCCCTCTTAATATCTTTATTGGCCATTTTCCATATCTGTGTCTGGAGCCTCGTTATGAGGTAATGCTTGCATGGGGTATATGAGTTATCGCAAGGTCTGCAGTTGTATGAGCTCAGGGCTCTTTGGGGCACACAGTGTGACTTTAGCAGTGAAAGGCATCTAGCGACCTGACAGACCAGAAGCTTCTATCAGTGTGGGTTTAGTGATATTCCACTCCAGCACTGAGGCCTCTGAGAACACAAGATGTCTGTGTCCTCAGGGCATATTCCAGTGCCATAAAGGAAAAAAGGTGCTAACTGGTCCGTGCCAACCTTGGGCGGGGAAGCAGATGCTTAGGTCCAGGAAGTCTTCACTTTCCTGGGAATGTCGATTCAAAAATCAGTTTAAAAATCAGTTTAAAAATTTGCCTAACTCTAGAATGTGGTGACCACTTCCTATTTTCGTATAAGTTTGGTTGTCAGGAATAAAAAAAGAAAAAAGTATTTATGAGGGAATGAAGTTATGTGACCTTGAACACGTTGCTCAGTATCTTTGTGGCCCAGGTTTTCTTATCCATAAAACAGACTTAATAACAATTCCTACCTTGCAGGATTGTTATTAGGATAAGTGAGTTATTATCTATAGTGTCTGCATATAGGAAGTGCCATGCGAGGGTTCAATAAGCAAATGACTGAGTACGTGAACCAAGGAGCCACTGTGCCACATCCCCATTCCAGCTGGGGAAGATCAATACCTCCATCTCCACCCTAATCCCTCAATTCTTCTCACCCCCAACATTGGTCCTATGCTAATCAGGGCCTTTCAACTTCCTAAATAATCATCTTGGCCCCAGAGTTGATAGCAAGCATGACTTGAGTATGTAGTGATCTACCAGGCATTCTATTCCCTTGCATACCTAGCTTTCCTTAAAAGCAGGTCCACAAGATTCTCTCCTACAGGTTCAGACTTAGAGAATCTCTTGAAACACTTTTTTCCCTAATACATAGGCATTCAGATAACCCTAATTTCAAAGCAAGCTACAGAACTAGGATAAAATTGGTAATCAATAGGTCATGACTGAATGAATGAAATCATGCACTGACCTCGAGTTTTAATTCTCATGACTGGGATTATGCTTTACCATGGAGTTGAAATGCCCATCATATACAACTTTATGATAACCAATCATCCCCCACTACTTCTCACCATCATTGTCCTAGATTTCATAATGCCACTGACCACACACTCACACCCATCCTAGATTTTATGTGTTTCCTGTACTTGAGGATCTAGTCATTCTTCTACAGAGTGGGGCCAATAACTCAAATTAGGCCAAAGTGAGGTCAAAATTAACTCAAAATGGATCACAGACCTAAATTTAAAATGCAAAACTGTGAAATTCACAGGCGATAATAAAGGAGAAATAATAGATGGCTTCGGGTACGGCAATGACTTTTTAGCTATGATGCTGAAGGCATAATACATTAAAGAAATAATTGATAAGCTGGACTTCACTAAATTTAAAATTTTTTTCTCTGTGAAAGGCAATGTTCAGAGAATGAGAAAATAAACCAGGCTGAGAGAATTTATTTGCAAAAGATATACCTGATAAAGGACCATTATCCAAAATATACAAAGAACTCTTGAAACACAATAAAAAATGACTCAAATAAAAAATTGGTTCAAAACACCTGGACACCATGCCAAGGAAAATATACAGGGGGAGAAAAAGCATACGAAAAGATGCTCTACATCACATGTCATCAGGGAAAAGCAAATTAAAACAATAAGATACCAGTACATACCTATTAGGATGGCCAAAATCAAGAACACTGACAACACCAAATGCTGGCAGGGATGTGGAGCCACAGGAACTCATTCATTGCTGGTGGAAATGCAAAACAGTGTGGTCATTTTGGAAGACAGTTTGGTGATTTCTTTTAAAACTAAACATACTCTTGCCATACAATTCAATAGTCACACTCTTTTGTATTTACCCAAAGGAACTGAAAACAATGTCCACACAAAACCTACACATGAATGTTTATAGCATCTTTATTCACAATTGCCAAAATTTGATAGCAACCAAGATATAATATATTAGGTGAATGGATAAATTGTGGTACATCAAACAATGGAATATTATTCAGGACTAAAAAGAAATGAGCTATCAAGCCATGAAAAAACATGGAGGGACCTTAAATGCATATTATTAGGGACGCCTGGGTGGTTCAGTCGGTTAAGTGTCTGCCTTCGGCTCAGGTCATGATCCCGGAGTCCTGGGATCCAGTCCCATGTCAGGCTCCTTGCTCAGAAGGAAGCCTGCTTTGCCCTCTGCCTTCCACTCCTCCTGCTTGTGCTCTCTATCTCTTTGACAAATAAATAAAATCTTTAAAAAAATGTTTATTACTAAATAAAAGACCAATCTGAAAGACTACATACTATATGATTTCAACTTTACGACAATGTGGAATGGGCAAAACTATGGAGACAATAAAGGTCAGTGATTGCCAGGAGTTAGGGAAGAAGGATGAACAGACAGAGCACAGGGGACTTTTAAGGCAGTAGAACTTTTCTGTTTGATACTACAGGGGTGGATACATATCATTATACATTTGTTGAAACCCACAGAATATCTAACACTGAACCCTAATGTAAACCCAACTGGACTCGGGGTGACAAGGACGAGTCAATGTAGGCTCACAGATGGCAACAAACATGTCACTGCAATGCGGGGTATCAATCGACAGCAGGGGAGGTTGTGCATGTTTGAGGATGGGGGGGATTGTAGGAACTCTTTACATTTTATGCTCAGTTCTGTTGTGAATCTAAAACTACTATAAAAATAAAATATATCAATTAAAAAAAAAAACGGGCAACAGAAGTAAAATAGCCTGAGGCTGTGTCAGGTGCATGATAGACAACGACTAGCATGGTAGACAGTTGCTAGCATTTTATTTATTAATAACATTATCTCACAAATCTCAGGATCATTAAATATTTTCTAAAGTAAGTACTAGGCATTGCAGAGACTGGAAAAATTGTGAAGACCAACATACGCACACATAACTCATTTCTGCCTTGAAGGGTGACACTGGTACCACGCAGCCGAATCCCGAGACGACATATCAGGCACCCAGATTTAATTGGCATGCAAAAGCCCCTGACAGAATTCATAATTATGATCAAAAAACTATGAACAACCGATTTTAATGATCAGATAAGGAACTTATTTCCAGCCACCCACTGTGAGAAACTAATCTTCCGCCACATCCTAATCTACTGACACACACAGTCTGGGCTGAAATAAGCTCTTAATAATGAATAATCTGGCTATGAATATAATTCTGCTCAGCAGAAAATGGAGGATTATAGAACATTTCAGAAAGAAATAGTTTTTTTCTTTTCCACACGTCCCCACCCTTTCAGTTAATTGTCTTTCAATAGTGTTTTGATTGTTGCTGCCACCTTAAGGATATGAGATGCGTCCACAAGTGTGAAAGAGTATTCAGTACTGGCCAAAGCAATTGCATGGGAGGGGCATCAGAGTACGGGAACAAAAGCACACGAGACTAGCTGATACTTATATTAATAGTGCTTAAAGAAAACCATTTGTTAATGCTGATTCATCCATTCTGGAGTCTTAGGGTAAAGTGGTAAATAGAGACTATGCATTCATAATTTATAACAATGAACCTGTGGATGCGCAAACACACATACACACACATACACACACACATACACACACACACACACACACACACACACAGCACCCTTTAGGCTCAGCAATCAACATCTAATAATCCCGAGTATTCCAGACCACTGTGTAAAGAGTAAAAGTGTAGCTTTTCTGGTGTTAAGGGATGTCTCAGCTGCATTAAGCAGTTTGACCCAGAACCTTGAGACCAAGTCTGGGAAATTAGAACGGTGGATCCATAAAGAAGACCATGACTAACTGACTCACTACTGAAGGAGAAAAGAAAGGAAAAGAAGGAATGGAGGAAGGGAAAAAGAAAAGAATGGCATAAAGTAATTCATTAATTTCTCATTCATATTATTGAGCACATACTCTGTGTCGGGCACTGTGTTAGTAGCTAGAGATACAAAGGTGACACTCTCTGCCTTCTAGAAGCTCCAAATCCCATGGGAACGAGAGCCAAGCAACAAAGGAATCTGTCCCAGAGGAAGATCCCACATCTCTCTCAGGTTCTTTCACCTCCTGGTTCCCACTTCAGTGCCCATGACGATGTGATCATGGGAAGACTCAGGCTGAGGGTTTGGAAAAACCTGGGTATCAAATCTTCTCTCCATCCTCACGGTCTGGTGTTGGCCAAGTGTTTTAATTTGTCTGAGCTGTAATGTCAGCTTCTGTAAATGGAGAGAACAGATCTACAGAGCAGCACTGTCCTCAGGGTTAGTAACGGTAAAGGACAAGCCTGCGGGTCTTCGCTGCCCTCGCTTGCTTGCTGCCCTCACTTGTACGGCCCACCCCTCCCATGCAGCCATAGCTTCACGAGCAGCACCCTGGGACCCGCCACACCACCAGGAAGGGGATTCTGGATCTCAGAGCCAGGCCCAACCCCAAACCTTCCCAGGGACAGTAGCAGCAGCAATCTGTCAGAGCTTGTCTGTTTATTTCAATGCTTCCCAGAAGCACAAGACTCCAAGAGCATCTATTATCACCAGCCTCTCCTCCCCTCTACTACCCTGCACTTCCCCTAACCAGGCTCAACCTCCTCGTTCTCTCCCCTCGTACCTGCTGTGCCCTCTGGGATGGGCCATCTACGATCCCCCCATGCAGAGACTCTTCTCCGCTCCCTTCGCCTCTTGGTTTGACTTGGTTGTCCCCATAGACACTGCTTCCCTAGCTTCCTTCCCGTTTTTCTCTCTCATCGCCCTTTTGCTCCTCAGAGTTAGAAGAGAGGGGTGTGTCCTCCTCTTCCCCACTGCTGCTTCCAAATCATTAGGCCTGGCTTTCTCTCCATCCTGCAAGACCCCCTGCTCCTTTTAGGCATCCCATCCAGTCATCCGACTCTCTTCTACCTCAATCTTTCCACAATTGTCTGATCACATCCCTCTGTCACTGAAGCTTTCTCTCTCCTCACACTCGGGCTCTTCACAAACAACTTCAGTGACTTGAACGCTGGTCTCTCAGTCGCTGCACTTCCCTTTCTACAGTGAGTCCTCCCCCCATGTGGCCATCCCAGCTCACAGTCGGACTGGCCTTTCATCACCAGAATCTGCGCCATGTCTCACGTTCTGATTCAGACACACCTTTTCCTGGGGCCGACGTTCTATCCTTTCCAGCTCACTTGCTCCAACAGCCACATTGCAGGATTCCTGAATTTAGTGGTCTTGGTGCATTCTCATAACCAATTAGCCTCCTCCTGCTTTGGTTTTTCTCATTATCCAGCTTCAAAGATATGCTTTATCATTGTAATCACTCTACTGCAAGGACCTGCATCCTCTTTTCATCCCTTGCCTTCAGTCACATTTCCAGACAAAATCCTCAGTGTGCATGAGGAACCCCCCTATCCAGAACCTTTGCATCGGAGCAGAAAGACCTTTGTGGGAGAAATGCGTGCATCTGGACCGACTGGCGTCACAATCCAGAAGGTGAATTCTATTTCTCAGATAAGTTCACTTTTCCATCTACCCTTTGTTACCACGACCGCTCTGTATGAACATCTGCCAAGAGAACCGCAGCCTCCCTTATTGCTCCTCTCCTGTACTTTCTTACAGGTCACCAGCATGATCTTTAAAAGAAATATAATCCAAATGAAATCATTCTCTTGTTTAAAACCTTTCAATAACTTCCCATTAAACTTGAAATAAATTCATGGCTTACAAGTCAGATCTATCTCTTTGTCCTCCCAATCCACCAAAATCTCTTCATTCACCTCCCATCAGACTTCCCATCTTTGAGTTCCTCCGACACGTCACACTCTTCCCCGCACCAGGCCTGAACTCACGTTGTTCCGTTTGCCTGGAGAGCTCCTCCCTGGGTTTTCCCACAGCTATATCCTCTCCACTGTTCAGTTTCAGCTCACAGATCGTCTTCGTAGAGCTCCTCAGGCCAGTCCTCTCTGATACTGTGCTTCCCTCCACTTTATTTCCCATCCTCTGATGCCTTCATAAAACTTATCTCACTTACTCAAGCATAATTTATTTCTATGTTGACATATTTATTTTTAGTCTCCCTCACCTCTCCATAAGCTCCAAAATGGCAGAGCCATATGGTGGCCTCGTCATTATGGGCAGACAGTAGTCACTCAGTACGTATTTTTTGAATGGCTGAGTGAGTGAATGCTGGATGAGCGACAAGAGTGCTTCAAAAAGAAGATGAATCAATTTCACAAAGTTATTATTATGACTACTAAAAACAAAGTTTGTTTCCATCTTAATTTTTAATTTTTATTTGTTAAGGAAAAGGCAGTATATAAATATGCACTTGGTGCTTTTTAAACATTCCCACTGAAGTAGTCAGAAAGGAATAAATATGTATACCTGGGAGGTCATGACCATAAACAGCTAGATTTTATGCTTTCCATACTAATCCTTCACATGATGTTTTCAATTATCCATATTTGAAGCTGATGATTCAGGAAAAGGTAACATAGCATACTGTGGTTCAGAGTTCCCTCCTGAATACTGCAGTAAACCCCAGTTGGAGAAGAACAAACACACATTGCATATGCTCACACCTCTTTTTTAAATAAAGTTAGCCCATTTTCCTCTGAATCAGTGTCTAATGTATAATAGATTCCCTTTTTAGAGAAAAAAAAAAAAAAAGAAAGAAATTCCAGCTCAGGTATGTCCCCTGCTGAAGGGACTGCATCAATGGCCATCTTGCCTACTTCTTACTCCCTCTAGCGACAGCAGAGTGGTCAGGACACAGAACTCTGGCACAGAAAGAGTCAATCTGGAAACCAGGCTAAGCCAATTAGATCTCTTTTAAGAAACCCAGATGCTGGGTGCCTGGGTGGCTCAGTTGGTTAAGCGACTGCCTTTGGCTCAGGTCATGATCTCAGGGTCCCAGGATAGAGTTCCACACTGGGCTCCCTGCTAAGCTGGAAGCCTGCTTCTCCCTCTTCCACTCTCCCTGCTTGTGCGCTCTCTCTCTCTCTGTCAAATAAATAAATAAAACCTTAAAAAAAAAAAACTCAGATGCTGGTGGACACATGGCTCTGAGAAGTCACAGAGGATCAAGGCTGACTCTGCTATGGAAATTCATGGCCACCTCCACAACGGTTATGTGGTGAGTAGAAAAGCAGGAAAAGCCGGCCTGCTGAGAAGCAGGAAATGAACAGGTGCATAAAAAGAAAGCATCCAAGAGACAAAGAGGCCCATGAGAGAAGTGGAAGCCTCACTTTCCAGCTTAGTCTCCAAAGACCCCAGCTGTTCATTCCCAAATTCCATGTCTGCATTTCCTAACTTCGTTTCTGAGACACTGTTTGTTGTTGCTTTTTGATAAGCCTTCTTTTATTTTACTTTTTTAAAGATTTATTTATTTATTTGTGGGTGGCTCAGTCTGCTAAGCATCTGCTTTTGGCTCAGGTAATGATCCTAGGGTCTTGGGATTGAACCCATATCAGGCTCCCTGCTCAGCGGGGAGCCTGCTTCTCCCTCTCCAGCTCCCTCGTGCTTGTGTTCCCTCTCTTGCTATGTCTCTCTCTGTCATAAATAAATAAAATCTTTAAAAAAAAAAGGATTGATTTATTTATTTGAGGGAGGGAGAGAGAAAGAGAGAGAGAGCACACACACAGGGAGGGCGGGGCAGAGGGAAAGGGACAGAGAAGCAGGCTTCCCCACTCAGTGGGATGTGGACCTCGATCTTATGACACTGAGTTCATGAGCTGAGCCAAAGTCAAGATTTGGATGCTCAGCCAACAGAGCCAGTCAGGCGCCCTGATAAGCCTTCTTTTAAATTTAACTCATCTGAGTGGGTTTCTTCTTCTTGATATTAAAGTCCCTGATTGGTATTCTAACACCCCTACCAATTTTCAAAACTGAAAAAATTGGAGGTAGCCTCCTTTTTGAAAAATTTGTACTAAAGAAGACTCTTTTTTTTTTTTTTTTAGTAATGTAGACATAGCCTTTGTCCTTTGAAAATAAATACTTCTCTGCTCCTGCTGGGAGCCACTAGGACCCAGGGTCCATGGTCAAGACATATCACATTCCAAAACATGTGGATTAGGGAGGGTGATGGCCTGAATATTTGTATCACTCAAAACTCACATATTGAAATCCTAACCCCTGATGTTATGGTATTTGGAGGGGGAACCTTTGGGAAGTATTTAGGTCATGAGGGTGGAGCCCTCACAAATGGGATTAGTGCCCTGTGGGAGACCAAAGAGCTCTCTTTCCAACACATAAAGATACAATGAGAAGTCAGCAGTCTGCAGTCTGGAAGAGAGCTCTCACCTGAATCCAACCATGTTGGCACCCTGATTTTGGACTTCCAGACTCCACACTGTAAGCAATACATTTTTGTTTCCTGCAAGCCACCCAGTCTGTAGTACTTTGTTATAACAGCCCAAACAGACTAAGACAGGGAGGTACCAGGAGTGGCAAAGTAGACCTGCTTCTGGTCCAGCTTCCCAGATATCACACAGGGCCTTCCAGGCCACCCCTAGAAGAATCAGAGAGTTGGATTCAAAGAAGAAGTTGCCACAGGAGAAGAAGCACCAACCAAGAAAAGAGCACAGACTTTTGATACTGGCAAGAATGAATTGTGAAATTAAAAAAATTTTTTTTCTAAATTATCACTATTTTTAATTGACAATCATGGTATAAGAAAAATATGGTATTTTTTCTATTCTCACTGTAGAAAGTATTATAAAAATGTCATGCAAAGAAGTGTTCAAAAATATACAGCCAAAATATACATGAAAAAATGTATTATAGAGACATATTAGGTAAATACATAGTATCAATAGTAATGAGATTATATATTTTTGAATTTCATGCCGATGGCATTGCAAGCTTTGAAATTTTTAATTTTTTTTACTTTTTTATTTTTTAAGATTTTATTTATTTATTTGACAGAGAGAGAGAGAGAGAGATCCCAAGTAGGCAGAGAGGCAGGGAGAGAGAGAGGGGGAAGCAGGCTCCCCGCTGAGCAGAGAGCCCGATGCGGGGCTCGATCCCAGGATCCTGAGATCATGACCTGAGCCGAAGGCAGAGGCTTTAACCCACTGAGCTACCCAGGTGCCCCTGAAATTTTTTAAATATGCTAGCTATGATTTCCTTTCTCAGTCCAAATATATATTCATTTTTGCAGCTCATTTTATATTCATAAAATGGTATAATTTTTCTTAAAGATGATTTCCAAAACTGTGTAAGGTGTAGACTCTATAACACCCTAATTCACCCATGTCCACATGTTACACATTAGGAAACTGAAGTACAGGAGCCGAATGTGAAGCCAGTATCCACTATACTGCATACTATATTACTCTTGATCTGTCATAAAACTTTACTCCAACTATAATTGCTAATGTACATTTTGAATGACCTTAAAGATTTTGTTTTGTTTTGTTTTGTTTTGTTTTGTTTTGTTTTGGAGAGTGAGGGAGAGCAGGAGGGAAGGGGCAGAGGGAGAGAGAGAGAGAGAGAATCATTTTTTTTTTTTTTTTTTTTTTGAGAGAGAGAGAATCTAAGCAGGCTCTGTGCCCAGCACAGAGCCTGAGGCAGGGCTTGATCTCACAACCCTGAGATTATGACCTGAACTAAAATCAAGAGTTGGACACTTAACCAACTGAGCCGCCCAGGCATCGCTTGAATGACTTTAAAGTTTTGCACACCTGTTTCCTTAACCAGAATCTGAGCCCCTTGGGCAAGGACTGCAAGAAAAATCCTTATGTACATCCCTAGAACTTACTTTAAGAACGTGCTATAAAAAAAAAAATTCATTAAGAATATGAGCTTACACCTAGAAATATGTTTTTAAATGGTTAAATTTGCTGCCAAATTCTGTACAGCACTATTGTCTGTGCCTGATTCCTCCAAGTCGTATTTCTTAGCAGCCTTTGCTGTCACCAGAGTACTTGGGATGTGAACAAGGGAACCAACAGCACCACTTTCTTTGCAAATAGCCACAATCCGCCTGCACCATTGTTTCAGACTCACAGGAAGGCACATGGGACGAGAAGTTTGAATCAGTCAAACGCAGGGCAGGAGAACCAAGCTGAGCATCACGGCGAGGAGAGGAAACCAGGTTTCTGGCCCTCAGTGCTCAGTCTGACTATCTTCCTGTGTCAACTAGTGTTAAAGTCAATCAGCATGGAAAACTGCCAGCCCGGCATGACATTTCAGCTTTATTCCCTAATGCTTTTTTTTTTTGCACTTATGTGGGGAAAATAGATAGCAATATGGTTAACTTGTGGTTCTTTTTGATTTGGAGTTTGAGGGATTTTCCAAGTAATGAAAAAGCCTGGCCACCCGGGGCAAAGATATTCACTCAGTGAGCAGAAAATGTATTGTTTGGAGAAAAACGAAATGAGGGCTCCCTGAGAAAGGACCTTCTACTGAAGACAATTTCTCTCCTGGAACTACGCAAAGCCCAGAGGATGAAGTCTCAGAGTCGCTGGGGCCCTGGGGGCCCTGGGAGACATAGGCAGGGCCGTTTGAGAATTATGTGAACAGAATTTCTATGCCTGTGAAGTCTCCTCTTACCTCTAGGCCCAGGCTGGATGTTAAAGGTTGAATTCTGTCCCCCCAAGAAAAGATTTGTTGAAGTCCCAACCCCTGTGCCTCAGAATGTGACCTTATTTGGAAAGAGGATCTTTGCAGATGTAATTAGTTAAGATGAGATCATCCTAGATATGTGTCCCAATCCAATATGACTTGTGTCCTTATAAGAAAAAGCCTCTGTAAAGACAGGATGAATGCCGTGTGACAACAAAGGCAGAGATCTGGAGTTAGAAAAGCCGCTAGCCAAGGAAAGCCAAAGACTATCAGCAAGCCACCAGAAACTAGGAAGAAGCAAGCAATGATTTCCCTATAGGTTCCAGGGGGAGTAGGGACCTGCCAACACCTTAATTTTGTCATTCTGCCTCCAGAACTGTGAGATAATAAATTTCTGTTGTTTTAAGTCACCCATTTTGGGCACTTTATCTTGGCAGCCCCTGGAAACTAATACACTGGTCTAAGATAAGGTGAACCTAAACGTCCTGGGTCAGGTGCAAGAATTAGGAAGAGAAGTGTCCAACTGTAGGAATGCTAGATATTCCAGATTCAAAGGAAGGGAGTATATGTGTGTATGTGTGTACAATATGTATACGTGTGTACAATATGTGTGTGTGTATGTGTCTGTAATTTTAAGAAGACCAAGACGCATCATAGCAAGTCCAAAGTATTTTTCTACCAATAAAAACTGTCTACCTAACCAAATGGTGATCACTAGTTTAACAGAATTAGAATTTAATAAAATTAAAGAACAATGAAATCTTCCCAAAGGCAAGATTTTTTTTTAAAGTCATTTCAAAGCAATTTAGTATCTTAGACTCATGAACCTGAAAAAGCATGATCAAATAGTATCTTGTCAGCGGGCAAACGTATTGGTAAATAAAGACTATTAGTAATTACGGCTTTAGATTTAGCAGGCCCAAGCTCAAATCCAATAACTGATATAGTGACTGATTTGTAAGCAAGTTGTAAACTTCCTCTATCACTTACCTCTAGTCAATAATGTATGAACAACTATCATTTACTCTTGCTCATGCATCTGAGGGTTACCTAAATGTTGGTTGATCTACACCAGGTTGGGCTAGGTTCAGCTTCAAGTTACAAGTGGGAACACACCTCCATGCTGTTCTCATCTTCTGTGGACCAGAAGATCAGCAGGCACATGTTGTTCTTGCGGGAATGGCAGCAGCGCACAATAGGCCAGGCCTTGTCCTGGCCTTGACTCAGAAATGACATGCGGGGGAGCCATGCTGTCTACATCCATGAGCCACAGCAAATCAAATGGTCAAGACCAACATCCATAAGTCAGGGAAATGTGCGCTGCCACTAACTGGAGAGTAAAGACTTAATATTTACTACATAATTCAAATTATGATGCTCCCTGAGTATATTTAACTATCTGCCAAATGAAGAGAATATTAGTACTTAATTTATCAGGCTGCTGTATTATTTGTCTCCATTAAAAAATTCAGATTTCACATTAAAACTTTTTTCATTAAAGAGATTTTTAATGAAAAGATTTTCTCATTACAATTTTTTAAAACTCCAGAATGCTGGGATTTTTTTCATTAAAATTTTTAAAAACTCCAGAATAATGGGTCCGCAGTTCTGCCCGACATTCACAGGGTGGAGATTAAGTGGTTTTTGCCCAATTTTGGAAGAATTTGGCAAATTCCCCATCTGGCCCAACAATTCATACACTTAAGCTGCCTATTCAACACCTAAAAGTCTCTGGGCTCGTGCCCCTGCTGAACACCAACCTGGAGGTGTATGGAATGGGGCTCTATAAAGCACCTTCTAGCACGTTTCCCTAAAGAACTTCATGGATGAACTTAACACTGTGAGACCAGAGCAAAGGACACAAATGAAGTTCAGAAGTGACTCCTCTATGGACATCCTCCAACTGTGCTGTCAACTTACACGTTTGGAAGGATATTTTACAAGCCCTGGTATCTAATAAATCTTTAGTGTCCAATTATCAAAATTCCATTAATAGTTTCAAAATGCAAAGCTTCTTGGGAATCTGCAGGTAAATACTGTGAATCATGGCTTTCTCTTCCCAAAATGGATTTCTGGCATTGTGAGCTGAAAGGCAGGTACAAGCTGAAGGTTGAAACTCTGAGAGCCAAATGTAGCTACATATTAGAAAAATCAACAAACAAAAGGATTTTGGGGACCCCCCCCCCTACTGACTCTTAGGATGCCGCACTGAAAATCTGACTTATTTTTTTCCTGTTGACTCTGATAAGCAGATAATTTTAATAGCTATAGATGAGGGTCAACCCAGGAAATGCTGTGATACAGAAAAGGGCTCGGAGAAACAAACAAAAGGCTTTTCCTCTTTGCTGAGAATATCACGGACAGGCACTGCTTGGTCTGCCTTACCGTGAGGTCCCCAATCAAATTTTTAATCTCGAAGAGAGCAGGTAAACAGAATTAGCATAGGACTTTGAGTCAAATGTCCTCCTTTGCAATTGCCTGGGTAGATTTCTCAAAGAATAAATAAAAACTAAGTGATTAATTTTCAAACTGTCTTTCCCTGTTATGAGCTTTATCCAAAGGAAGCTATGTTGTGAGATCTGTCAGCTAAATAGTAGTGAATTACACATGATAAGACCACAAGCTGTGGCATAGTATGCTCTTTGTGCATTCAGTAAAGCTTTATGCCTAGATACTCATCATTTGCTAGTCATGAATCCATGAATCTGTGATTGTCCGGGTATTTGAATGTCTTAGGATTTGCATTTCTCACTGGGAAGCCAGCATTCAAATTTTATTTTCATAATCTAACACTTATGACCAAGTTATGTGGCAATGACTTCAACTCTGAAAAGTCAATATTACTTCATGAAAGTAATATCAAAGTTATTTTAATAATATAGATTCTCAGTCCCTTATCTGTAATTCCAAAACTTTTCTAAAAGGTATCAAAAAAACAAATTTTTTTCATAATTTCTTTGGTAGCAAAACCTGACCTAAACTGACCTCCTTCTGTGAAAAAACTTGACCTGAACTGAAGTGACACTATTTATAGTCTCTGCATCTCTCACTCAGTATAAATATTCACACATTTCACTAAAGAATTATTAATGTGTTTGATTACAGAGTGTTTTCTTCAGACCACAAGGAGGTGTTATATGCAGTATATATATTGTATTACCTTTTTATCATCTGAAAATTTCTAAATTCCTCAATACCTCTGGCTCCAAAGGTATCAGATAAGACTGAGAACCTCGGTTACTAAAATACTTTTAATTTTACTTTTATAAAGTGGCATCGAGCATAACAGTTTGGCTGCTTATATAATCATGAACATTATCTGGCACCTGCCCTTCTCAGTGATAAAAAGGCAAATCAATTCATTTTCAAAGTCAGTAAACATTAATTGAGAACCTACTATGTGTAAGGACCTGTGGTCCTTAAACTATGTTATTAGAAATGAGAAGACAGAGGTTCAGTGATGTTTTGTCACTTACCCAGGGTCACACAGCTGATAAGGGGTGTTTGAAGCTAAACTTCAAACCTACTTCACCTAGTGATAATTTTCAAGATCTTTAAGGATTTGGGCCTTAATTAGATAATGGACACAAAATTCAGAATTGCCAAAGGCAGGGGCATGTGAATTTCTGTGTTCAGCCTTTACTTTCTATCTAACCATGTACTTGCTTTTTTTTTTTTAAGATTTTATTTATTTATTTGACAGAGAGAGAGAGAGGTCACAAGTAGACTGAGAGGCAGGCAGAGAGAGAGGGGGAAGCCTCTGCCTTCAGCTCAGGTCATGATCCCAGGGTCCTGGGATGGAGCCCCGCATCGGGCTCCCTGCTCCACAGGAGGCCTGCTTCTCCCTCTCTTCTTCCTCCTGCTTGTGTACCCTCTCTCACTGTGTCTCTCTCTGTCAAATAAATAAATAAAATCTTTAAAAAAAAAAAAAAAAAGAAAATGTCCCCATCAATCTTAGGACCCTTACAAATATAAGCACACACATGTTAGTTTTCATTATTTGAGTTTGTTGTTGCATACATGTTGTACTTTGGAAAAAAAAGTTAAAAATGCAAACAACAACAACAACAGCAATAACAACCTAGTTAGTTGGGGGAAAAAACTGGTTAACTGACTCTGAATCTGAATCAAATCTGAATGTCTTTCAGTTGACCTTGCTGATTTCAACACAAAATCTTCCTAATTTACTCTGTCCAGTATCTACCAAGAAAACAGAACTTTGTATTTCCCCTCTTCATGCATTGGACTTAATTCTGTATTCTACAGACCTTTCAGAACGCCCAGTATGTGTAAAGGCCTGAACTAGAAATTTAGTAGTATTCAAGGATTATTCAAATAAATCAGCGAACAGATTTACAGACAATGTGCTCTGAGGTTAAACAACAGAGGGTGAAGCCCTATCTACTAGCTAGAGCGTGATGAGGCTCCTCCCTCCGCCGCCTGCCTGTGATGGACCCCAGACCCTGCTGGCACCCGGGCGACCCCGCCCCACAGCACGTGGACACAACCAGAGAGCCCCCCGGCCAGAATACAGAATACGAGCCGGACACGCTGTCACGCCGCGCTCCGGCTCACATCGCACAGTCATCTAGGGGAAGCAGGCTGGGGAGGGCGATAAGTCAAACCAGTCCAGATGACAACGGAAGAAATGTCCTTGGTGCACCGCTAAGACAACGTTTCCTCTGGGGGAGGAGGACGTGGAGATGGTTGCAGGCTGATGCGAACCGGGAAGGGCTTTTTCCATTTCAAACCAGAGACTCGCGTTTATTTAGACATCTGCTTCCCGACGAGAAGCAGCACTGCGAGGGGTTAGCTTTCCTCTCTCCCTAGCACTATTCTCCTGATGCTTATTATAAGTCAAGTAGCAATATAGCACTGTCCGCAAGGAGAAATATTCTCTCATTTTGACTGTCATGTCAGGGAGAAGGCAGAGGAAGGAGGCTATTTGTTCATGCTGTGAATTTCTTCTTGCTTCCTTCATGGCCAAGAAAAAAAAAAAGAGTAAGGCCCGGGAACTTCCAAGTGCTGGGCACAGCTGGTGAAGGGAGGCAGTGTTTTCTGGACAAGCGGCCCACTACCTAGCAATTAATTTCTAAATCCATCATTTAATTATTAGTCCAAAAGAACACTGAAAATGAACAGCACTGCCCCATTTACATATTTAATCGGATTAGACTGCTGACTTTCGGGTCCTGGCAATTAACTGGTCTCCATGTCCCTTTTTCAATACTTAAATGATTAATCTCTTATATTTGGGTGCCTGTGTTCATTCCCTGATATTTTATGCTGTTAAATTAATTGTTCTATTTCAGCATCATTATATGGCTAAGTGATTGCAGACGACTTAACCTCTTGCTGTCCTAAATCATAGTGACTTCGTGAAGAAGCTGTGTAAGAGTCTAGCCAATGAGACGTGTATATGTAACCACGAACCTCCTATTTTCCTTTAAAATATGAAATCAATTAAGTGAAATCAAATGAGCCTGTTCCCTTTACAGTTATGTAAGGTAAACAAAGAAGGTATTTCTCCAATTGAACACAACAATTGATCATTTGTTCGCTAAGGAAAATCAGCATTTCCCACAACCGCCAAATGAGGTTCTAAGCCTGGACAAGCTAAGTTAGAGATGCAAAACAATACTGGCGATAAAGCAAAGCAGGCCTAATATAATCTCTATGTAAAATACCCCCTTGCTGTTGGCAAAGACCTCCACAGTCTCCAAACCTTTCTGGAATGATCCCAAGCCAATTCACCTTGAATAATACACATAAGGTCACCCAAAAGCCAGAAGGGACCAGGAATGTACACACGCTAGGTAGCTCCATTAGTGATGTGACTGACAAATTATAAAACACAGAAAAACAGTCTAGAATTGCGATTTAAGAGTGACTGGACTCAGAGAGAGCTGGCTATGTGTCCCAGGTGTGTCATTTAATGTCCACACAACTGACTTCAAGCAGGGTACTAACCTTCCCTAAATCACAGGTGCCTCATCTTCTAAAATGGGCTTAATAACGGCACCAATTTCAGAAGGTATGGTCCAAAAAGATTCAATGACGTAATGCAAGTGCGGAATTTACCCCAGTGCCTGGTACATAAAAAGAGCAAAAGTAATTTTAGTATTTTTTTTTTAATAAAGAAATGTAAAGCCATGTAGCCCACTGTCCTAAGGCCTGAAATAATTGTGGCCTTTATTAGATTTCAAAATTTCCAAACCCACGGGGTGCCTGGGTGGCAGTCAGGATAAGCAGTTGGATAAGCATCCAATTCTTAGGTTCAGCTCAGGTCATGATCTCAGGGTCACGAGGTCGAGCCCTGCGTCAGGCTCCACACTCACCACGGAGTCTGCCTAAGTTTCTCTCTCCATCTTCCCCGGCCCCTCCCTCCCATGCTCGCTCTGCCTCTCTGTCTCTCAAATTAATAAATTTTTTTTCAAAAGTAAATTTTTAAAAAATTCCAAATCCTATTAAAACTCAGAAGACAGGGTGGGTGGCAATGGTAGCAGCTCAGCGTTCAAAAGCTGTGCCATCTGGAGCTCAGTCCAGTTCTCTCATCAACCACATCAGCTGGCGCCCACATTGAAAAGAATCAATCCTACCTCCCGAGTCATTCTTATTCTTGCCCGGCCTAGAAGGGCAGGATTTTGAACTGGTATGTCTGATGGGGTAGATAAGACCTGGAACTTGGGGGCACCGTCATGATTCTCCAGAAGACCATGGGTCCACCTGGAGTCACGAGGGACCACGTTAGCAGACAACAGCCACGTGTAAGTGTCCAACCGTATTCCTTCCACTTAACAAACGTGGTAAGGGCGTCCATTATGCCAGGAGCTGGAGTTTTATTCTCTTTTTTCTGAAGCTCCAGGAAGTTCAACCCCATACTGATCAAGCAGAAGAAATTATTTGGATACTTCTCAAAATCCCGAGTGCCCCGTTTCCATGCCCTCGGCAGCTGGAACAAATTAGAGCCAGGACACAGGCTTTGAAGGAAGGTTTTAGAAGCTCAAAACAAAACAAAGAAAAAAGAAAATCTATTTTTAAAGAAAATTATCTTTACTTTTCTGATGTTTAAAGCAATTTGTGCTCCGTTTAAATTTCTCAGAGAATATGAAAAGGCAAAAGAAATAAAAATATCCCAATGACCCCCCCACCCAGAGATTATGACTGATATATGTGCTATAGACTTATCTACACAAATATATATGTATAACTATATATACATACATACACGTAACTATAAACATGCATGCAAAAGATAAACACAGTGCTTTGCAACCTGATTTCTTCATTAAATACATAATATATGTGTTTCCACATTAATAAATAAGGATTTAAATTTGCTTTATCATTTTTAATGATTCCATTGTCTTCCGCTGTATGAAGGTGATGTATTGTAGTTTACCAAACCCTCTTACTAGAGAGTTAAGTGATTTTCTTTCGGCTTTTTTATTATTATTATTTATTTACAAAACAACTAGGTATAGGCACCTGCCATATGCCTGAACTCTTTCAAAGCCTGGAGCTACAGCCATGGGTAAGAGATGTAAAATTTCTGTCCTTGTCAATCTTACAATCTAGAGAGGAAGGGAGTTAATAAAATAAAGCAGAATAAGGGGATAAAGAAGGACACAAGGTGACTATATTTGATGGGAGATACATATGTATTTAATTATATAAAATACAATGCTGTTTTGCATTTGCCCCTTTACAAAAATCTGATAGTCTTAATATTATTAAGTTACCGTTAATTTCCTACTGTCCAATAACCTGGACAGTATGGTCCTGACATTTATAAAATGTCTTAAGTGGGCTCTCATTGCTCATGCCCAGAAACCTCTCTGGCTCAAGTGAAAATAAGGAAAAATGAGTTTTCCTCAACCCCTGGCTCCTCGCCGCCCACAATGAATGTCAGTCTTAGAACCAGCAGTAGAGGCATCCCCTTCATTCTAGATGGAAGCTCAGGGTGTTTCCATGGGCATTTTTCTCTGTTCAGACTAAAAGGCTACATAAGCAGCTATCAATCTGCATCTTACCAAATGTTTGCTACTATTAATGAGTTGTGGCGGCGGTGGTGGGTAATATAGCCACCCATCGACTGCCCTTGTCGAATATTTACCTTTCGTTTCTTCCTAGCGGAGTACGCTGGAGCACCAACTCTATTCTTCATCAGCCCAGGCAGGTTTCTGGAAAAATAAAAAACAACAAGCAGCTGAGGATTTTGTGTGTTGTCAGAACCTACAGTGAATGCAAAGATGAGCAGTGATGCTGGAGATCAGCGAGGACGTGAAGAAGAAAAATCTTCTCTGCTAGCTTGGATCTAATAGCTCTATAATAAACTGTCACTGCTTGCTGCTTCAAAGGGCCATCAAACAGCAGAAAGGGCAGAGAGACCTTTAACCAGCGCTGGAAAACCTGAGCCCCTGTGATGTGACCCGACAGCGGCTAACGTTCACTGAGTGCCGTCTACGCGGTAGGCACTGGTCCAAGCGCCTGATGGGTAGCAGCACATACCACCTGGACGTAGGCACTCTTCTTAGTCTCTCTTTAGAGAGAAGGAAACTCAGACCCTAAGACGTTGAGGATTTTGCTCACGTGGGAGGACCAGTCATGGACTCAGGCAGTCCGGGTCCACAGCGAGGGCTCCGAGGCGTCACGGCACGTTCACGGGGTGTGTGCACACAGCTACCCCGTTCCCCACAGACATAGCCCTCATCATCTCTGCTTATACTAAGACCACACACCCTCATCTCTCACCCCACACGCACACACCGGCCACACACACCCCACTCACCACACACACACACATCCCACACCCTCACCACCTGCTGCACACACACGCCTTGCACGTACACACACGCCCCACACGTTCCACGCATCACACACACATATGGCACAAACACACCGTGCACATGTACATCCCCACACATTTATACACGCAAGCACACACCGCACCATATACACCACATACCATAGAGCCGCCACGTACCATACACATCACACACCATACACACGTGAACCCCCCACACACACATCTCATACACACACACCCCACACAGTCACACCTACATTCCCCACGCACCCCCAAACTGAGCTAATAACTAAAGAGTCAACATCAAGAATAAACTGTTTATAAGAGAATTTCAAGATATGTGAGGGTCCATTTCTTCTCCCGTGGAGTGAAGGTGCTGGCACACGTGCCCCGCAGGGTAGATTTGGGAAGTAGCTGTGATATATGCGAAAAGGTTTTATTATGTGTCAAAGGAGCTCTACGAAGGCACTATTAGCCTGCTGTGGAGCTCAGATGAGATCGGGGTTCAGGAGGATCAGTTGCTATCACACACTCCCACTCTGGGGGCCACGAGCTCACAGTATGTCCGCAGAGCAGCTTCCCTGGGGTGAGAAATGAGGTCCTAACTCTTCAGCCTGCCATTCAAAGCCTTCAGCTCATCCATGTCCCCGGGACTTGCCCTCGTAGATACCCTCACCGGGCACGCTAAAGGACACCAGCTTGCTCCCTTGTGTAGGCATGCTCCTGCCTGACATTACATCCCTCTTATTTTTTCCTACTTGAATCCACACCATCCATCCTGAATGGCCCATGGACCTTCCGATACCATGAAGGTCCCTTTAATGCTGCATCTCCTACCAGCCTCTCTATCCTCTAAACTTCTACAGCCCGGGTCATCTGTACCACCTGCTTGGCATTTTGATACATGTTGTGCCACATTGTTAGCTATGTCAAAAGATTTTCAAAATGCTGTATTATATTCTGGGTGCCCGGAGACCCACTACCCATTTATTATTCAGTGGCTGTCATTGCTTTAGAAGGATAGCAAAACAGCATTTATTGGCTTTGAGGTTCAAAATAGGATTTTGAAACTTGGAAATAAATGGAATCTTAAAAGAAAGGTGCTTCTGATTTGTGAGAAACCAGCTTTTTGAGAGAGAGAAAAGGTGTGTTAAATTCTAAAAGCTTGCCTTCAGCTATTAAAAACTAAGACCCAGGAGATACATAAAGTTTATTTGATAAACACAGTTTTAGGATGAATGTATAATGACATAAAAGCAAGTTTTCCCATCCCAAACAAGGCAAAATACAATGCTTGAGAAAGGAGAGAAAAACTGGAGAGAAGTGGAAGTTTGAACAGCAGGATGGTCTTACCACGTCCTGCAATCTCAGCCTTGGTCCTCACAGACCCAGAGAAGCTGGGGGGCTAGACAGTAGCTGTGCCCCACTTTCCAGAGGCAGAAACCTTATAGATGTCCCTAAATAGCAGAAGGTATGAGAGGCTTAAAATCAAAATGGTAGTGCCATGAGAAGGATTATGGTCTTCTCCACAAGGCTACAAAAGTAAAAGGGGATCAAGGAGAGTGTGTGCTAGTAAATATTCAACAACTAGCTCTCTTGAAAACAGAAATCTCTTTTTTAGGCTAAAGTAGACAAAATAATGATCCCTCCCAGATGTCCGTGTCCCAGTCCCCAGAAACTGTGAGGATGTTACCTCAGATAGCAAGAGAACTTGGCAGATGGGATTCAGTCAGGGACCTGGAGATCATCCTGGATGATCCAGATGAGAGAAAGAGAGAGAGTCAAAGCAGAGAAGAAATCTGTGTTGTTTTAAGCCACCACGCTTGCAGTAATTTGTTATAGAATCAATAGGAAACCAACACATGGAGCTTTATAGTGGTACAAAGCCTCCCCAAGGCTAATTTCAAGCTACCAAGGTTAACGTCACTGAACACAAGATGGGAAGATTCACACAATCAGCCCTGGTGAGCTGGAATACGCTGACTCCAGCACACCACCTACATGAGACAGCATGTGAATTTTCCACGTCTCAAAGAGTCCAGGAGGGGAAGGATGGAAAAGCAGACCTGATAGGATCCCATGGTCATGATGAGGGAGAGCAGCAGCAAATACAGTATGGAGCCCCAAAGATAAGAACTATGCAGAGGATTACAGGCTAACATCCAAAGACCAGGTACCTAAGGACAGAGGATGGCCACAGGCCAGATGGTTCCAACTTCATCTCCCATGCTAGAAGAGCCTCTTTCTGGAGGAGAAAAAGAGAGTAAGCATAAACACCGAAATGAATTATTTTCAGTCCTAAGTTGACCAAATTTGAATCCTGATTTGACCAACATCACTTGGTTTCCTCGAAGCAACTCAACTGCTTCCGAATCCCAAAGAGAATGGAGGTGGACTAAAAATAGAAATTAGCTTCGGTTTTCTGGTTTGAAAAACGGATACCCCCTATTCAAGTTATTTCTTCCAAATAATGTATAAACGCCTTAGGAAATGCATGTCTTCTATCCACCACCACTGAATCTTAAAGGGCATGGCCACGTTGGCTGACAGGAAGGTAACAGGATCAGGTGCAAGGCTATTTCAGTGGGGGCTCTCCACCTTGGGTGCACGCCGGCATCACATGGAGAGCTTTCCAGTGTACTGAGGCCCAAGACTCACCCCCCAGAGATTGTGACTGGTCATCTGGTGTGCAACCTGGGCAATGGGGTTTCTAGAAGTTCCAGTGTGCAGCCATAGTTGGAAATCTACTGCTCAAACATCCTACACCCCCTCTGAAGACAGTTTTGGAATCAAATTAATCCAGGTTTAGATATTGATTCTACATACGTGATTCTACAAAATGAACCCGGATAAACAACTGAATTTGTCTACACCTCAGTTTCCTCATCTGTAAGCAAACTAATGATATTTAAATAGAGCGTATTGAAAAGATACTGTGGATACAGAGCCTGGCCCCTGGTGCAAATTCATTTGTGCTAGGGAATAGCTACCATTCTATAATATTTTGTTAAAGACTGCCTGTGAATCCTCTTTCTGCAGTCATTGGATATTCTGCTTAAATAGAATCAATAGAGTTTTCCCATGCACCTAGAATGAAAATATTAAAGCACAAATCTTTCATCTTATATAATTATCCCATTTGGAAATTAAAAAGTACAAATGGAACCCATGGTTTGCTCGTGTATCAAAAAGGAAAGGACCTTGTGCATAGAAAACCATGTCAAAAAGCCCCCAAGCCTCATTCTCATTATGGACCAAATGAGGTTTTTGTGAGGTAGAGGTGATAATATGTTCTCAGGCTTCTGAATATCAAACACATGAGGGCACTTAGGGACCTCCCAAACATATATTTCAAGGATAAAAATCTTTTCATCTTCAAAGAATCCACTTACTATGCAACAAAGATGATTACAAAATAAGACAAATGGAATTATTCTGCCTCAGAGGTGCTGTATAAAAAAATATACATGTATATATACAAAAGTAGTTGAGGAAGATCAGAAGTTTGTCTAACCAAAAGAAGATACAGTATGAAAGGTATAAATGAGGTCTCCGGAGATGATCCCTGCTACCGTTTCTCATTAATAAAAGCTATGGATACGGTAGAGGAAAGATTAAAGGGGCAAGTCTACAAAACAGAGGGCAATGGTTAAAAGCAAAAGCTCTAGAATCAAATCCTCTAGTTCGAACCTAATTCTGTCCCTAACTTAACCTCTGTATGCCTTGGTTTCCTCATGGATAAAATCAAGATAATGATAGTGCCTAGATCAAGTGGCTGTTGGGAGGATCAGGAAGGTACTGGAATGCTCAGTGCAGTATATGGTACACAGCAAATTACCAAGAAGCATTAACTCACTATGGTTACTAAAAATATTCATAAAGAATACACAGAACTGTGCAGTCCAATAAAGTATCCCATAGCCATATGTGGCTATTTAAACTAAATACAGATCAACAGAAACTAAATAGAATTAAAAATACAGTTGCTCAGTTTCACTAGCTATATTTCAAGCCCTCAGCAGACACATGTGGCTAATGACCACAGTAATGGAAGAGGAACATGTCCATCACCACAGATATTCAAGTCTCTACTCAAGTGACAAGCAGCAAGTGGCTGCCTTTGGCGCAGGTCATGATCCCAGGGTCCTGGGATCGAGCCCCACATGGGGCTCCCTGCTCAGCGGGGAGTCTGCTTCTCTCTCTCCCATTCACCCTGCTTGTATTCCAACCCCCCCGTCTCTCTCTCTCTCTCTCTCTCTCTCTCTCTCTCTCTCTGTGTGTCAAATAAATAAATAAAATCTTTAAAACAAAAAACAAAAAACAAAAAAAACCCAAAAGTTTAAAGTGACAATCAGCAAGCTCTGAAACCTCTCTCATTTGGTGGAAGGTGAAGGAGAAATCTCTTCCTTTCCTCCCCCGCTGAGTAGGGAAACACACAAGGCAGTGATATTCCTCCCCAAGAAACCCTGTCAAGGCCATGTCCCCTCAGTTTTAAATGCTCTCCCAAGGGATGCTGCTGCTACTGCTCAATGAATCTCTTTTACAGTCACCAAGCAAGGTCCTGCTTGGTGGTCTTGCATTCAACTCAGGATATAGAGACACTTTGCAACTAGAACATCATTGACAGGATTTAGGGCTTCTGCCAGAATTTTATTTTATCAGCTGTCCCTTCCTGCTGTATCAATATGTGTCCCTCTTTCAGTCTCCCTAAAATTTCTAACTCACTAACTCTGACTTTATGTGAACTAGAAAACCAGATAACTAAAGTTATTGTTCAAGAGTAAGACTCTAGAAAGGTCTTTTAGTCCTTTGCAAGAATGTCAGCACACAAACACTTAAAGACTTCTGTTGTTTGCTTATATGTTTTGCTCCCTTTCTGGTCCCTGCCTGTGCACTGGAGAGCCCAGATCCCCACATACCCAGCTACTGGGCAAGGCTTCATTTGAAATATCAGAGCGCAATAAGGATGTATGAAGTGATTCTTTGGGAAAGAGTGTAAGAAATAGAAAAAATAATAGAAGGGGTATCAAGAAATATCTCCAACTAGCGAACCTGTGAGGAGTGCAAATTTAGACAAATGGCCATTTCTATTCAGTCCTGAGCAAATGATATCAAATCATTCATGGATCGGCAAAATCCATTCCTTCAATTCTAAAGCACAAAAAAAAATCTACTTTAGAGACTCAGGTCAGTATACTTAATCATGTACGCATTTTAACGTGTAACTGAATACTTTTTAGGCTGTGTGTATACACACAGGCCAGGGAAGGGAAAAAGATGAAATCACCGAAACAGGCATTATTTGTGTGAACTTAGGTGTATTTACCGCTAAGCTGATTTGTTTGTAGGAGTGTATGAGAGGTCAACAAATTCCAGCAGGGAAGGATACGTCAGCTGATTCTGCGTTGTTAGGTATACTGCCTCACTCATATACATATGCTAGTGGCACAAACCACTATTCCATTATAGCGATAATGCAGTTCATCAGCACCCATAAAGCAGAAGGACTTGGAATCAGATTACCTGGACTCAAATACCAGCCTCGATAGTCATTTTCTTTTTTCTCTTTTCTTTCTAAGATTTATTTATTCATTTGAAAGAAAGAGAGAGAGCACGGGTGCATGAACAGGGGGAGGGGGGAGAGGGAAAGGGAGAATCCTCAAGTCGACTTCCTTGACTTGAGCCCATGTGGGGGTTCATGAGCCCATGTGGGGCTCAATCCCAGGACCCCGAAATCATGACCCGAGCCGAGATCAAGGGCTGGCTGCTTAACTCACTGAGCAACCCAGGCGCCCCTCAACAAACATTTCCAATACAACTGCTAGGCAAGTGCCAAAATTCACCAAGTGCCTGTATTTTCTAATCTATAAAATGGAGAAATGGAGCTACTAATAGTCCTTGCCTCATAGAGCTCTCAGTTATAACAGCTTTATCGATCTATAATTCATATACTATAAAACCTACCGTTTTAATTGTAAAATGTAGTGATTTTTAGCATAGTCACAGATTGTGCCACCATCACCACTACCTAATTCTGAAACATTTTCATCACACTAGCAGTCACTTTGCTTTCTTCCCCCGTTCCCATCAGTGGTATGGATTTGCCTATTCAGGACATTTCATATAAATAGAATCATACTAGAGGTAGTTTTGTGACTAATTTCTTTCACTTAGCGTAATGTTCTCAAGGGTCATCTCTGCTATAGTGCGGATCAGTACTTCATTCCAGGATGCCTGGGTGGCTCAACTAGTTAAGCGTCAGACTCTCGAATTCAGCTCACGTCACCATCTCAGGGTTGTGAGGTTCAGCCCCACTGGGACCCCGTGCTCAGTGGCAAATCTTTTCTCTCTCTATCCATCTGCCCCACCCCCACCCCATGCATGTGCACACACACTCTCTTTCTCTAAAATAAATAAATCTTCAAAAAATTACTTCACTTCTTTTTTTTTTTAAAGATTTTATTTATTTATTTGAGAGACAGAGAGAGAAAGTGAGAGAGAGCATGAGAGGAGAGAAGGTTAGAGGAAGCAGCAGACTCCCCGCAGAGCTGGGAGCCCGATGTGGGACTTGATCCCGGAACTCAAGGATCATGACCTGAGCCGAAGGCAGTTGCTCAACAAACTGAGCTACCCAGGCGCCCCTTCACTTCTTTTTATTACAAAATAATACTCCATTGCATGGATTATTATATTTTGTTCATCCCATTTACCTGTTGATGAACATTTGGGTTTGTTTCTACGTGTTAGCTATTCTGAATAATGTTACGATGAACATTTGGTACGAGCTTTTGTGTGGACATAAATTTTCACTTCTTTTGAGTATTTGCCTGTAAGTGGAATTTTGGAGGCAGAGGGTTTTGGTTTGTATTTCCCTAAAGACTAATGATGTTAAATGTCTTTTTATGTGCTTATTAGTCACTCATATATATTCTTCAGAGAGATGTTTATTCAAATCCGCTACTCATTTTTTTAATTATGTTGCCTTTTAATTGCTGAGTTGCAAAATTTTTTTGTATATATTTTTTTAAGATTTTATTTATTTATTTGACAGGGAGAGAGAGAATAACAGGCAGAGCAGCAGAGGGAGAGGGAGAAGCAGGTTCTCTGCTGAGCAGGGAGCCCAATGCAGGGCTTGATCTTGGGACCCTGAGATTATGTCCTGAGCCAAAGACAGGCACTTAAGCCTGTCTTAACTCAGCCGCCCAAGTGCCCCTTGATTTTTTTTGTATATTCTTGATATATGTCTCATATCAGATATATGGCTTGCGAATATTTTCTCCCATTCTGCGGACTGTCTTTCCACTTTTCTGATGGTGACCTTTGAAGGACAAAGTTTTTCATTTTCATGATTTTCATTTTATCTCTTTTTCTGTTGTTGTTGCTTTTGGTTTTGGTGTCACATTAGAAAAACCACTGTCTAACCCAAGGTCATGAAGATTTACCCCTACGTTTCCTTCTAAGAGCTTCAGAGTTGTAGCTCTTAAAATTAGGTCTATGATCCATTTTGACTTCATTTTTTCATGTAGTGTGAGGTGGAGATTCAAATTTATTCTTTTGTATGTGGCCATCCACTTGTCCCAGCATAAATTGTAAGAAAGACTATTACTTCCCTAACTGAACTATCTTGACACTCTTGAAAATCAATTGGCCATAAATATAAGAATTAATTTCGAGATTCTCAGTTCTATCCCATTGCTATCTATGTCAACCCTTATAGCCAGTGCCATACTGTCAAGGAATTACTGTAGATTTGTAGTAAGTTTTGAGATTGGGAAATGTGAGTTCTCTTTGTTCTTCTTCAAGACTGTTTTGGCTATTCTGGGTCCCTCGTATTTCCATAAGAATTTTAGGATCAGCAAACACATCAGTGCCTATAAAACAGATAGCTGGGATTTTGGTAGATATTGTGTTGAATCTGTTTATTACATGTTTTGTAAGAAGCTGAATGGTATGAGGAAAAGAGCACTGGGCTAGAACTTAAGAAATGGAGGTTCCTCCCCTTTGAAAAATCACTTCCATTCCTAGGACTTCAGTTTCTTCCTCTGTAAAATAGGAAAATTAGGTTATGTTGATTTAGAATATCCCACTCAAATTCAAGACTCTAAGGTCTTACGTCTGTCTCAGGCTTGAGAATACTCAGCAGTTTGGTAGAAATAATTCAGCTTTTAAAAAATATGACACAGTCAGTTAAAGCATCCAACTCTTGGTTTCGGCTCAGATCGTGATCTTAGGGTCCTGAGAATGAACCCTGCGTCAGACTCCATGCTCAGTGAGAAGTCGTCCTGACCTTCTCTCTTGATCTCCCTCTGCCCTTCGCGCTCACTGCTCGCTCACTCTCTCTCTCTCTAATTAATAAATAAATCTTTTTAAAAAACAACAGATGGGGATTAAGGAGCACACTTGTGATGAGTGCAGGGTGATGTATGGAATTGTTAAATCACGATCATGTACACTGAAACTCATATAGCACTCTATGTTAACTAACTGGAATTAAAACAAAAAAATTTTTTTAGAAAGTTTTAAAAATCAACAGTATTAACCTATCAAATCAACCTTCCTGGAAACCTGGCAAAAACACAGTAACTCTGGAGATAGAGAAGATTCTAGTTTAGAGGGACTCTTTCTTCTACTAGATTAAAGATAAACTGACTTCAACCAAATAGCTTGTTAAAAACCTGCAGTTATTAATGGGCTTTCGTGCTGTTGTTCATGTGAATGTAGGTGTTTTTAAAACTATATTTGGTCTAGAACCATTTAAAATAAAATCTAGCTGTATGTTAAATATCTATAATTTAATCAAGCAGTATGTAAAAGCCAAAGGGAACATATGCCAATTACTGTCTTAATGAATATAGATTATCTCAGTGATTAAATATTAAAGACATAATTATTTAATATATAACCCATTTCCCTCTAACTTTTAAGGTGACATTCATAATCATAAACATCTGGCACAAGTATTTTTGTTTAATTTTTTTATTAACATATAATGTATTATTTGCCCCAGAGTATATGTCTGTGAGTCATCAGGCTTACACATTTCACAGCACTCACCATAGCACATACCCTCCCCAATGTCCATAACCCAGCCACCCTACTCCTAGCCCCCTTACTCCCCAGCCACCCTCCATTTGTTTCATGAGTTTAGGCACAAGTATTTCTATTTTTTACTTTATATTTTCCAAATAAACTCTCTAGTACCAGCTGGTTAAATATACTGGATGCTCATGTTCAAGTTTTCAAGAGGTCTAAACATCTATTAGGCATGTACCACATACTATCTACCAAGATAAATAATATGTAGTCCTTATTCTTAGAATTCACCATCTATTGTCACTGGGAAGTCAGACATTTAAGAAGAGACTCACAGCACAACGTAAGAAGGGCTTTAACAAGGGTATGAGAACTGATTCGAGAATACAGAGGAGATACAGAGGCTACTGACTTCTTTAGGAGGGTAAGGTAGATCTGGAAAGAGTGATAAATGAGGTAAGATTTCATAGCTGAAAACACATTTGTACTGAAATGGGACATGGGAAAACAAGAAGAACTGTGGACAAGTCCAAGATGTCTAGCTTGGGATTTGCTTGTCTAGTTTGTCTAGATGGTGATGAAACTTCGGAGAAGTTATTCTCATCTACAAATAAGTTCTTGTGATGTCAGTGGACTTGAACCCTGAACAAAGGAAAACACTAGCCCATGCTGCCTCTTCCCTCACTCTAAACCAGAAAGCAGAATTCCAAAGCACAACATTCGAGTTCTTTTTTTACATTTCATCCAAACAATTGTTGCATCACAAGGCTATCCAAATGGATACCTTCACTGACCAAAACAAATAAGAATAAAAATGAAGGTTAGTTATTCCTAATGATTATATTTATTTTTCCAATGTTAATGTTTTCTGCCCCCTCCCACATGATGAATTTTTGATATATAAATAAAAATGATACTGCACTTCATGCAATATCAAGCCAACAATTATCACTTTCCCTGGAAAGGATGTAAACTGCAATGGCTACACTAGTATCAGAAAAAATAGATTTTAGGGACACCTGAGTGGCTCAGTGGGTTAAAGCCTCTGCCTTCGGTTCAGGTCATAATCTCAGGGTCCCGGGATCCAGCGCCGCATCGGGCTCTCTGCTCAGCAGGGAGCCTGCTTTCCCTCTCTCTCTGACTGCCTCTCTGCCTACTTGTGATCTCTCTCCTCTCTGTCAAATAAATAAATAAATCTTTAAAAAAAAAAGAAAAAAGAAAAAATATATTTTAAAAACAAAAAGGTTATTAAAGATAACAAGGGAAATTTTATAATGATAATGATGAAAGGGTAATTCCATCAGGAAAATACAACAACATATATGTACCTAGCAACAGAGACCCAAAATACACAAAGCAAAATCTGAGAGAACTGAAGAGACAAGAGAACAATTCAATGAAAATAGCTGAAGAGTTCAAATTGGTGGATGGGACAATTAGACAAAAGATCAACGAGGGAAGGAAAAGACTCTAGCAATATGTTCATATGATCCCATATTTCTGTAAAATTTGGAAAAATAATATATTTAAGTGAAAAGACTTTAAGATCATTGTCTCTTCACACTCCGACTTCCCTTCTGTCACACCTGCTCTCTTGTCAGGTTACAATGGATGACTACGGGAATCTTTGGGATTTGGGGCCAACTTTGGGAATCTAAGGAAGAGCTGAATTTAAAACATTTAGTTTGAGTGGAACACACTTATGCTGGTTACAGTTCTCTCTAGCCTGCCTCAGTGACAATGGCTTTCAGGAATACTCCCACCGTCCATGGTGCCAACTCACCCAGGATCATAAACACAAAGGTACAGGGTCAGAGGTTATAATGAAAACCGAATCTGCCCTATAGCAACTAGCACTAGAACTATGTAGGTAGTGGAGGAGAAACCAGGTTTGAAATCAGAGAACTCAAACCTAGTTTGTAGAAAATTCCTCAAATCATCAAAACTGTAAAATTGTAAGCAGAGGAAACAGGAAAATCCTCTCCTTTCCGGAAAATATTTAATAATGTGTCATTTGCAAATATAAAAACACCATACTTTTTTTGTCTTTTTGGTAGGAAACATGGATTTATCAGAATTCCTTTATTTTTGGGGCACAAACCTATAAAATGGTGAATGTATCTATAAAGTAAGTCATATATCTTATAAGTCACTAGTAATAATAAAACACACTTCTCAATCAACTGAAAATATTATAAAAATCATATGCTTTCACATGATGAAATGTTCAATACATGCAGCCCAAAATTTTACATGGAAAAATGCTATGACAAACACATCTTACTCTGCTTATGCTGCCATAACAAGTCCACAGACTAAGTGGCTTAAACAACAGACATTGATTTCTCAGTCCTGGAGTCTGCTAAGTTCAAGATCAAGGTGCTGGCAAGCCAGGTTTCATCCAGAGGGCTCTTCCTCTTAGCTTGCAGATGGTTGCCATCTCATGGTGTGTTCACATGACCTATTCTTTGTGCATATGTTAAGGAGAGACTGAGAATGAGCTCTCCCATGTCTTTTGTAAGGGCAATAAAGAAGACTCCACCCTCACGACCTAATCTAACCAGAATTACCTCCCAAAGGCTCCCTCTGCAAATATCACCATATTGGAAATTAAGGCTCCAGCATATTCACATTACTGTGTACAATCATTAATTAATAAGAGTATTACATATGTAATGATTTGTATGATATTTGAAAGCTAATTAACATTTGCGCTTTATGGTGATTTCTTTTCTCTTTCTAAATACTCACTCACTTTCATACCTAATCTTGTTTTTTATAATTTCATATTCTTCCTCTCAAAGAAGATCCCAATAATTTTATAAGCGATCAGCCATAAAAAATTAGATCGCCTCCTGTCCTTAACATCACCTTTCCATGCCCCATATCCTCCAGTTCTTTCTTTACTTCTTCTTTAAAGCTGCCCATCTTGGGGCACCTGGGTGGCTCGGTGGGTTAAAGCCTCTACCTTCAGCTCAGGTCATGATCCCAGGGTCCTGGGATGGAGCCCCGCATTGGGCTCTCTGCTCAGCAGGGAGCCTGCTTCCCCTTCTCTCTCTACCTGCTTGTGATCTCTCTCTCTGTCAAATAAATAAATAAAATCTTTAAATAATAATCTTTAAATAATCTTTAATAATAATCTTAAATAAATAATCTTAAATAATAATCTTTAAATAATCTTTAAATAAATAAATCTTAAACACAATCTTCAACTTGCCACCTATCATTCTCCCTGAAATTCTAACCATCCATGAATTTCTACCTATTCTCAAAATTGTAAATCACACATCTCAAGAACAAATCTGATAAGAGCAGAAAGAAGTTGAATAAGCCATCACCATCACTCTTAGGGCATCATAAAGAAGTTAAGATTAGGAGCCCTTGTACATTAATTTTTGTTTCTGTATGTTCAACACATACACACTTCTCCACCTATGGTGTAAATGCCAGAGTTACAGGCAACATATTTTCCCCAGTCCCACTCTCTTCCTCCAACCCGCAGGTCCATTTGGCTGAATTTAGCTTATTTTCCCTCAGGATTGATTCTCTCCCACCCGCCCTCCAGTCGGCCATGGCAACGTGGCCTTTTTCAGGTGCCCTTCAGTCAGTCCTGCCTGTGTAGGTCTGCCTTCCAGGTGTTGGCCCCGAGTACATTATTTTCCAAGAGGGCTTCTTAGCTCCAAAGTGAATCAGTCAATATCAACAAATTCAGAGAGGGGGTGGGAAGCAGCCTCCCACGTTGCAAACACAGCTCACCTGACATACAACACAGCTCACTTGGGCTTCACGAGGGCCCACTACTATCCGTGAAGAAAACTGCTATCTGAACCCACAAAGTGTGAAGCTTTATTCTCTCCCTGGGACCCAGAGGCACGGAGATTTCTGAACAAACGCTCTCACTGTGCTGTACAAATGATATTGATCTCCACAGCTGGCACTGAAAGCTGGAGCTGCTATCTGGCATTTTTCAGACTTTCATCTCTAAATCCAAGCTGGCAGTTTGGTGTCAAATACAGAAGAACCCTTTTCCATCAGTACCTCACCTAACAGATGGAGGAATATCCTGATTTACTGGAATCCAGGTAACCATGGCTTTCAGCGGACTGGAGTGTTTTGCTTACCCTGCTTGCAGAGAAAGGCTAATCACAAAGATATCCCCAAGACAATGAAACAAAAACCAAAAACAAAACAAAACGTCTCTTGAGTGAAGTTAGCAGCCCCCAGAAAGTGTTCTTAAAATGTTTTAGGACACTGACCGTCCATCTCAATGTTCAGGCTTTTTTGCAATTCCATAATGTCCTATAACATCCTGCCATTATTTTGTTAACAACGTTCTATTGTTTAAGGCAGGAAAATGAAGGTGAACATTTAAAAAAAGAATTTCAGCAAGGGCCAAAGTATAAATGATTATTTAATTAACCCTCAGTGGGTCAGATAATCCAATTAGAACCTCCTTGCTTAAATATTTTTGACTGATTAAGCTTTTATTGTGTAAGGATCAATGTTAGTTGTTTCCTTGGCTTAGATAATTATTTGGAAGATTTAGTAATTTAAATTATTTACACAGAATTGTCTTCAGTGTCCTCGAAAAGTCCACTTTGGAGCCATCTTCTTTTTCCCTGTGAGTCATTATTCTTAGTGCTACTGGTAACAGTGATGATAGTCTACAGCACATACTACTCTCTAGATATATGTCACCTTTTTATAATGTCTCATATTTCTCTTTTTGAGAAATATAATGTCTCATATGTCTCTTTTTATAATGTCTCATATGTCTCAATTTAAATATCTCATATTGATATTTAAATATTGTGCTATTTAATTTTACTTATTTATATCCTGTATCTTCAACCAAAGTTTAAGAAAAGATAATGAATCTTACTCATTTTGTATTCTACCCACTTCTCACAAAATGCCTGAGATACAATAGATTCCAAAAAACACATTAGTTTTCTTCATGCACATAGGGACATATGTATTCATTGTGTTAGATAATGTGAGTTAAAGCTTAGCCAAAATTGGTCAAATACAATTTAAACATGTCATGAACAAAGCAATAAGAAAAGGAATCTCATACGCTATCCCATTAAACATCACAACAGCCTTAGAGAGGCCATTTGCAATTCTCATTTTACAGAGGAGTTTGAGAGTCACAGATGAAAATAAAAAATTGTTCAATGTTACATAGCTAGTATGTTCTGGAGCAGTGATGCAAAATTACATCCAAAGTCCATTTCCCTAGCCTGAAACAGTGGCTTCTGTCAGAAGAGACATCTTCTGAGCCCTCCATCAATTCATGTCGAGTTTCTATGCTTTAACAAGAAACCTAAGAGCAAAGAACACAGAAGGTCTGCATTCTTAGCCCAAGGACATGACATTTTTGCTGTCCATCCTTTTGTGGCCTGTAGCTACTTCTGGATGCCAGTCCTAGGATTAATTGGACATCCAGCTCTGGATGGGTTCAAGGATAATCACAGTGGTTCAAGCTCAGAGTTCCTTTGAGTCCTATCAGGAACCTTACCACTGTTTTCCAGAGCGCTCTCTCTGGTGTATAATGTGCACAGTATCCCAAGCAGGCATAGCATCTGGGGTGCTACATACAGGTGAGGACAGATAAATCCCATAGGAAGAAACCTCTTCTCCAACTTGATTTCTACTCTCAGTCTCACTCCATAAGATCTGACCATTTTATGCCTCCTCAAACCAAATATATGGGTTCATCTTCTTTCCTTGGGAGTCACCAGCAAAAATATCTTCAATAACCAAGCAAAAGCACCTGAGGAACATATATGGATCTCTCCTTTCTGAGGAAAGGATGAGCAGACTTTTATCACAGGGTTGGATTTATTTTCATGATCTTAATTTTATAATTAGGAGCTTACATATTTTTTCTGGATATACTAATATGGTAGAGTTGTGGATAACTTTTGATACAGCTGAGTTTTTTATTTTTTTGTGGGAAGAATAATGGTCGGAAAGATGTCCATGCCCTAATCCACAAAACCCATGAATATGTTACCTTATATGTCAAAAAAAGGTTTTACAGATTGATTAAGGTGATGGACCTTGAGATAGGAAAATTATCCTGGATTATCCAAATGGACCCAATTTAATTACATGAGACCTTAAAATCAAGGAATCTTCCGTGCTGTGGTCAATTGGAGAGAGAAAAATTTGAGAAATAGAGAGAGATCCATGATGAAAGGAGGGTCAGAGAGACTTGATATTGATGGCTTTCAAGATGAAATAAGGGGACCATGAGCCAAGAAACGTGGGCAGTCTCAAAAAGCTGGAAAAGTCAAGGTAATGGGTTCTCTTTTAGAGCCTTTAGACAAGAAAACAGCCTTGCTATCACCTTGATATGAGCCCAATGAGACCAATGTTAGACTTCTGAAGCACAAAACTATAAGACAGTAAAGCTGTGTTTTTTCAAACCATTAAGTTTATGGTAATTAGTTATGCCAGTAATAGAAAAAATATTTGACATAGATGTAATCTTGAAAGAGACATAAGGAACCATTAAAATTTACTTATTCAAAATAATACTTGTACTTCATTTTACAAATCAAATATGGGGCTTGTAGGGAAAATAAGGAGTCCCCTTTCTTATACTCACTTCCACTCCTAGTCCCACTTTCAGAAATAGTCACTTTAAAAAAAAAAACAAACTTATTTTTTTAAAGATTTTATTTATTTCAGAGAGAGAGAGAGAGAGAAAGAATGAGCAGGGAGGAGGGGCAGAAGGAGAGGGAGAAGCAGACTCCCTGCTGAGCAAGAAGCCTAAAGTGGAGCTCGATCCCAGGACCCCAGGATCATAACCTGAGCCAAAGGCACTTAACCAACAGAGCCACCCAGGTGCCCCAGAAGTATCCACTTTTAACTGCTTTTTTTAGTTTCTCATGAGAGGTCTGCATCATTTAATGATTTGCTCACTCTACTATTTCTTGACCCATTAATGTCCAACATCATTGTTTGACTTTATGATATGATGAAGATTTAGCTTGTTTTACACCATTTTCTCATTCCCCTCCTAATACAGATCACTATATTTAGGATTTTTTTTTATTTGGTTACATTTCTGGCTTGATATAATCCACTCCAACATTTCAGCCCCGACCAACTGACCACAGCCGGCACCTTTTGTCACTATACTTTTTAAGATGCAGTGCCCATGTTCCTGTCCATTTTCCTACTCCTCACATACACTGCCTCCAAGATTTTGTCATCCCAATTTTATTTTTACATTTTAAAACTATTAATATTTAAAGTCTTAAACCAAATTTAAGTCTTCAGATTTGGATAATAGTAAACAGGATTTTATACTATTATGACTATGTAAACATTATTTGTGGCAGAGTCAAGAAGTATTCTCTGGTTATATTTCCTTTCTCATGTGGTCTTTTATCCTGACATTTCCATTGGTCCTTGTTATTTTCTTGCATTTTTTTGCTTTTATTGAATTCTTAAGTTTTCCCATTTCTCTGAGATATTATCAAATCTCTTAAACACCTGCCTCAAGTTTTCCGTCTTCCTGCTCTGCATAGGACTCTTATTCTCAAAGCTTTCTGCATGATTGTCAGGCTGAACTTCCCTTAATTATTCTCCCAAACCATTCTTTTCTTCCTAGATCCTAAATCTGCACAAATCTTGGTTTATACCTTCATTTTCCAGGACACAAACACAGGTAGTTCCCTTAAAAATGCCATGTGTGTTGCTAAGAAAGCCAATTGGTATGTCACTATGAAAAACAGTATGGAAGTTCCTCAAAAATTAAAACTGGAACTCTCTTATAATCTGACAATCTTATTTTTGGATATATATTCAGAGGAAATGAAATCAGTATTTCAACGAGGTATATGCACTCCCACACTCATTGCAGCATTATTCCCAACAGCCAAGACATGGAAACAATCTAAGTGTTCCTCCACAGATGAATGAACGAAGAAGACACAGTGTATATACATGCTATGGAATATTATTCAGCCATGAGAAAGGACATTCTGTCATGTGTGACAACACAGGGAAACCCTGAGAGCATTATGGTAAGTGAAATAAGCCCATCAGAGAAAGACAAATACCGGATAATCTGACAAATTCTTTTTTATATGTTTCTACTCTCAGAAACAGAGTAGAATCATGGTTGCCAGGGGTCAGGAATGGGAGAAATGGGAAGATGTTGGTCAAAGAGTATAAACTTCCAGTTATAAGGAAGATAAGTTGTGGTGATCTAATCTAATATATAGCATGTGACTATAATTAACAATGTTATATTATATACTAGAAAGTTACTAAGAGAAGAGATCTTAAATATTCTCATCACACACACACACACACACACACACACACACACATTAATTTTGTGAGGTGATAGAGGTGTTAACTAACCCCATTGTAGTAATCATTTTGCAAAATATATATGTATCAAATCATCACGCTGTACACCCTAAATTTACATGATGTTACATGCCGATTATATCCCAGTAAAGTTTAAAAAATGCTATGCATGATTTTTGCAAAGTATCTTTATTCTACTCTCACATTCGATAGATGTTTTGGTTGATTCTTGCCTCAACATCTTTAATTTTAACATTTCTCTTAAAGTATAATATACATACAGAAATGTGGCCAAGTCATAATTGCACAATTCAATGAATTATCACAAAGTTAGCATGCCTGTGGGACTGCCACACAGAGCAAAACATAAAATAATACCGGTACCCCAGAAGCTCCCTATGGCTCATCCCTAACACTAATCCTTCCCCCTTCTCCAAAATAAAAACTTTCTGACTTTTATCTCTATAGACAAGTAGCTCTGGCTGCTTTTGAAATATAAATGGACTTATTCATAATTTTTATAGCATGTAGCTACATTATACATCAATAATACCCATCGCTATACATTACTATACATTATGTGTCATTAGATGAATATATCATAATTTATGTATTTGTTCTTCTGTTAAAGGATATTTGGGTCTCTAGTTTGGTGCTGGTAATAATAATGTTAATATGAGTATTCTTATACGTATCTTTTGGCGCACATACATAAGCATTCTGTTAGGTATATCCCTAGAAGTGGAAATGCTTGGTTATAGAATATATGAACGTTATATTTGTTTAGCTACTGGCAAAGAGTTTTGAAAGTGGTTATAGCAAATTATATTCTCACCAGCAGCATATGAAAGTGCCATGTGTTTTACTTCATTGTCAACACTTAATATAATAAGTTTTTTTAAATCTAGTTTTGGTAAAATTTGTTAAAGTGAAGCCCACCACATAAGCTTTTTGTCCATTTGTATATAAGAACACAACTGTGTTTATAAAAGCATAGAACTGTTAGGGTTACAACCTGAAAGTGGAATTTTAATGCATTTTATTAGGTGCAAGGTTTTCTACCTCTCCATTAATCTTTAAACCCCCATCTACTTCTACTTTAGAAAACTATGGTAACATAGAACAAAATTAGAGACTAGTCAACTCAAGGGAACTTGAGATTTTTGAGGCCATGTGATGCCCAATGGAACCCCAAGAGATAGATTATATTGTCTTTCAAGCTTGTCTTTCACCAAGTCAACTCACATCCCTCTGGAGCAGCTGCAGAAGAGTATTCAGAGATTAACTTGCTTACAACTTACGTTCTTACAGACTGACCACTATTTCAACACAAGATTTTAAAAATATCTATTTTTTATTTTCCAATACTCCTACAATTCATATTCGAGATTCTGTTTTTGAAGATCTTAGGTCATTTAAATTTTACATAACAGAAAGTAAAAACTAAATTACTATCAAAGGGTCCAGGTGCCTGGCTGGCTCGTGAATCTTAATCTTGGGGTTGTGAGTTCAAGCCCCATGTTGGACGTAGTTTACTTTAAAAAAAAGAAAAATTAAATATAGTTTTTTTTCAAAGGTTCATAAAATACTCTTGATTAAATAACTCAAAGTTTTACAAAGAATTATAATTAAATTACCTAGGAAAAGAAATTTTTTAAAGACTGTCAGATAAACATGGAGTCAGAACTTTTCTCTATTGCAAAATATAAGGTGAATGGGGGGGAAATCGGAGGGGGTGATGAACCAGGAGAGACTGTGGACTCTGAGCAACAAACTGAGGGTTTTGGAGGGGAGGGGGTGGGGGGGTGGGCGAGCCTGGTGGTGGGTATTGAAAAGGGCACGTATTGCATGGAGCACTGGGTGTGGTGCATGAACAATCAATCTTGTAACACTGAAAAATTAAAATAAACATATTTGGGGGAAAAAAAAAGTTAAATTAAATATATCGGGCAATGCTAGTATAACCTGCCATGCAAGCCATTGTTGAAATTTAAACTCTACAGGAAGCAGTGGATTCTTTAACATAACTGGGCACTGGACATAAAATATTTTCCTTCTACATTCTCCATTACATTCCCCATGGCTAGTTTGTAGTATGCTACATTATACTGCATAACTTCTTGCATAACTTCTACAAGGACCAATGTCCCTCCAATTCCCCTCACACAGTAAATAGCTCCCCTGTGCCAGAACCTCTCAGGAAGATATAGAAGTCATTGCAAATAATTTAATTTAATTTAATTATTGCAAATTAAATTGCAAATAATTTAATTCCCTTTACCTGTCACAATACTTAATAATAATAATAATAATAAGGCGTTAGCTTAATGAACACTTGTCATGTAGAGAAAAGGTAGCAAAAGCATTGGCATATGCAAAATATATTTATTGATAATTAAATAAAACCAGATGCAGCCTAGTTGAGCATACTATTTCTTTTTTTTTTTTGAGCATACTATTTTTAAAAGACTGACTTTTCTCCAAAGGTTCGTCCACATAAATTGTCAAGTTTTTTGGACATAATCAACTTTCCAATTTCAATAAAAATAAGCACGGCTGATTCTGTTTTGACAACTTGCCAATAAATAATATTCTTTTAAAAACTTCCGCAGTTGGTAAAATAGATACAAGGCTCCAGGTTTCTGAAATATTTGGTCCCTTCTTAATTCTTTCATCATTTTTTCAGCACTATGATGGCAGAAACTATATCTATCTTACTCAAAATTCTAGTTCCTGTAGCTAGCACATTATAAATATTCACAGGGAAGGAATAAAGAAAAAAGGAAGGAAAGAGAAAACCACAGAGAACAAACAGGACCTTATTCATAAAGTACATCAAGGTTTGGCAGGTTAAGGACATCAAGACAGAGTTCCACTTCCAGTGCTCTGGTTATTCACAGCTGAATTCACAAATAACAATGCTGCACGCATCTATGTCCATGGAGGCATTTGCAGTGTGTGTGTGAGATACATTTCAAGGGTTACCCATATCTTCTGCTTCTCCTATAGCCCTCTGCTATTTATAGCCAATCACCTATAGAATTCAATCATAACATAACAGCTCTTTGAAAGCAATTTCTCATAACAGTTTATGAAAAAAGATCAACGTAACAAGTTGATTATGTGTCAAACGATGGGTAACTTTTTCCCTACTGTATAAAGTGATCTTAGCCATTTTATACCAACTTCCTCAACTCTGCTTCTCCCCATATCAACATTTCTCTGTATAGAGAGAGTGTTAATCTTTTCCCCTTTCTTCAGCATCTGAGGAGTATCCCCAGCAAATCCTTCTTAACTTTATCTCAGAGCTCCCTCTGAGACTTGATTTCATCAGTAGACCTCTCTTTTGCTAGACTTCCAGTCTTTTATTCTTCACTCTGGATTTTTCCTTTGCATACGTTTTTACTACTGTGGGTTTAAATTCAGAGTTACACTTAGAGTTAGATCCAAAAGTTTGAAGAGTCTTGCCAGTCAATTTTAGTCTGTCACTCCTCTCTCTGCCTCTCTCTCTCTGTGTCTGTCTCTTCCTCTTCCCAGTCCTCCCTCATTCTCTCTCTGTCCTCTACATGTGTGAGTTTGTATTCTTTACTACTGGGTCTTTCATTTTCAAACATTCTCATTGTCCTTAGTACAATCAATACCACGGTTTGGGGTGTGGGGGAGGGGGGAATCCCTATTCCCTAATGACTGAAGAAAAAGTCCCAGGAAGAGCTCTTAATCTCCTGGATGAAGTCATGTGCTTGTCCCTGAACTGATTTCTTTGGCCAAAAGATAAAATGCTCTTAGTGACAAGGTCTGAGTTACATGGAGATCTTGGAGTATAAGGGAAGGGAGAAGAGGGAATTATCTACTGCCACAGTAGGCACTCAACCCAGACGAGAGGCTAAAAGATAATTCTGCAAAAGAAAATTATACAATACAGGGAAAAAAAGGTAACAGTCATCACATGTGCGAATTTAAATTAACTTTCTGTAATCATTTTTAAAAGCATTCTTTTTTCTTTTTTTTTAAAGATTTTATTTATTTATTTATTTATTTGACAGAGAGAGAGAAAGAGAGAGATTACAAGTAGGCAAAGAGACAGGCAGAGAGAGAGAGGGAAGCAGGCTCCCCGCCAAGCAGAGAGCCCGATGCAGGGCTCGATCCCAGGACCTTGAGATCATGACCTGAGCCGAAGGCAGAGGCCTTAACCCACTGAGCCACCCAGGCGCCCCAAAAGCATTCTTTTTTCAATAGTGTTTTCCTCTTAGGATAATAGTCTCTCTTTTTGTGACTCCAGGTTTCCCAAAGAAAGAATATGAATTCCACTTCCCATGCATCATCCACTCCTTTCTTTATCCCTTGAAAACTGACCTCTACTCCAACAATGACCTTGTCCTCTCAACAGTCACCAATGGTGCTTTCTGATTTCTCTCCACCTAATACCTCTCTCTGTAGCAGTTGGCAGTTTATCCCTTCCTTCCTCAAATTATTTCCTCCTAAAATTTCCAAGACACTCAAATAGCCTCCTTGATTTATCCCTATTCTTCTATATTTAGCTCACCTCTCAATTACTTCTGAACTTAACAAGCACAGAAAAGGGTATTACTTATTTTCCTCCTGAAAAAAAGCCAACAGGGCAGATTTAAATGCTCATAAGTTTCTTCACAATAGCACCTATACATCAATGACCAAAGTAAAAATTCTGAACATTTCTTAAAAATGGATGGGGCACAAAATTTACCTGCCCTAAACACAAGAGTCCTGTAATTAGAAATATTCAGGCTCAAAGGGACCTATAATCATTTAAGTCAACTCCAACCTTTTATAAATGAAGTGACTTACCCAACTTCATCCAACTATTCAGAGACTAAATGGTATCCAAAAACTTAGATTTCTTTACTTGAAGTGCAGTGCTTCTTTACTTTATACCACATGGCCTTCCAAAGGGTAGTAATTCTGGCTTAAGAACTATATGCCCTCCATGAAGGAATCAACAATGCAACAGTATGAATCCCCTGTAAATATAGCTAGATTACAGCATTCAAGAAATTGCAAGTGAATGGAAAATATATTTCCAAATCATTGACAGAGACTCCACTGTCAAATTATCCTTTTTTGTCAATGTATGAGGAAAACATTCAAGAATTAGTTTCTAAAACAGGGATTTATCATCAAACTGCTATATAATGCAAGCCATAATTTTGTAGACAGTGTCTTAAAATTATTGAAGCTTTCACGGAATGTTTTAACCCAGGACTATATTGCGTAATGTCTAGAGTTTGTATGAATAGTCCAATCTACATCATATTCATGTTTGTAATATTTAAGTAATGTTTCTTTTGTTGTTAACTGGTATCTGGTAATTGACAATCCACCAAACCCCCAGTAGCTACAGTCTTCGGAAAAAAAATAGGTAAGTCAAAAAAAGTAATCTGTTATTGGACTGGCCTTTGTTCCCATGGGAACTGGCTGAGGCATGATCACTAAAAGGTCTTCTATTAAAGCTGACTCTGCTTGTGCATTCAGGTTCACCCAAGTGTAAGAAGCAGATAATGGCTGGCTGTGAACAAGACAAAGGTAATAAAATCAATAGGTACTTCCCCTGAAGAGATACAGGAAGTTAGAACTTAAAAAGGTGTCACTGAATAGTTTCAGGCACAGGAAGATGATCTGACCACGACCAAAGCTCAGGAGATATCACACCCTCTGGACTCACTAATTGGTCCTTGGAGTTAACTGGATCTAGATACTAACTCACCAATGAAACAGCTCAGTGAATCTGAAGCAAGATATATACAAGGGAAAATCACACTTAGGCACATAAGTCTAACTGTTAGAAACCAAAAGAAGCAAAAGGAAAAAAGAAAGAGAATAATCATAAAATCAGCCAGAGGGGAGCAAAGAAACATCCACCCATCCCGCACCCCCACCAGCAGGGAAACAACAAGGAAAATGGCAGCTAATTTCTTAACAGAAACTATGTTTGCCATAAGAAACTGTAATGGCTTTTTTAAAGTGCTAAAAGAAAAACTGCCAACACCAGAATTCTATACTTGGTAAGAATATCCCTTAATAATGAAAGCAAAAGAAAGATATTCTCAAATAGTGATGAAAGAGTTCACTGAAACGGACTTTTACTGTAAAAGAAATAAAGGAATTTGCTTGATCTAAAGGGAAATGATTTCAGATGAAAGCATGGAGAACTAACAAAGAATGAACAACACCAAAAAGGGAAATATAAGGAAATCTGAAAGATTATTGACTGCTTAAGACATTGGTAATAACAACACTTTGTGAAGCTTATAATTTATGTAGAAGCAAACTATATGACAAAAATACCAAATAAAAAGTGAATTATTGGGACGCCTGGGTGGCTCAGTTGGTTGAGCGGCTGCCTTCGGCTCAGGTCATGGTCCCAGTGTCTTGGGATCGAGTCCCGCATCGGGCTCCTTGCTCATCAGGGAGCCTGCTCCTCTCTCTGCCTCTGCCTGCCTCTCTGCCTGCTTGTGTTCTCTCTCTGTTAAAATAAAATAAATAAAAAATCTTTAAAAAAAGAAGTGAATTATTGAAAATAGCTATAAGTTATAATCATGATAATTGTAATCAAACAAGCAAGTTTTTTTTTCCCTCTGAAAATCTGACTCCAGAATATCCCTATTTATAAACTCCACAGCCAACCTTTCTGATTGACTATCCATTTGGCCACTTTTTATTTTTGATTTGTTTTTATGTAGTCCTAAAATGAAACAACTGGATAATTTAAATTTGTCCTAATAATAAGTAATACCAGCAGAAATCAATGTTTTAGATTGCAAGTTTTTATGTCCTCCTTCCCATTTTAAGGCATAATTTTTACTGGATATGACATGCACTAAAAGGAACAGCCCAGTGAGGTCTGTTTACAGAGAAGGTAGTTCATAGCAAACCTTTCTGTTTCTTAGGACCAGTCTTCTGAAAAGGCCCTGCTGTTGCCGTTGTTGTTTGTTTGACTAACAATGTGAATTATCTATCTTAATATATTAACTTTGCTTTATTTACTAGAAAGCTCAGAGCCTTCCTTTCTAGATAGTGTAGAAATGTATATGCCCTGCAATTTATGTACATTCAGCCTTGATTATACTTAAGTTTTTCTCCATCTTTAATTTCCCTTTACTAACATTTTCGTCTCTACTATTACATGCAGTCTTAGTAACTTGGATGTTTCCATGTTACTTCAAATCCTTTTTAGATCAAAGGAGGAAACAAATACATAGGTATGTACATACGATCATATGTACGTACATACCTACATGTTTGTACATATGATTTGATCATATGTATATACCTACATGTTTACTTATCCTGGGTCCTTTTCAAGTATTTTCTCATTAATTCATCATAAGCAAAGAAGGAAAAGCTTTTTATATCCATTTTACATATGAGAAAACAGAATCAGTGACTAGCCCCAAATCACACAATAAAAAGGTGAAGCCAGAATTCTTCTCTTTGCTCTAAAGCCTATAATTCTTCTTTTATGCCATGCAGTCTCTTTCATTTGCCTGCCGTACTATTCATTTATTCATTTATGGAATGCATATATATTTACTATATATTATGTGCTAGACTGGGGGTATCATTCAAGGTGAATCATTCAAAGTGTCCCTCTCAAGCAGCCTCACAGGCTCTGTCCTGTAACATTAGGTTTCTTTTACAGGAATGTCCGATTATAAGTGGATCAGACAGAGACACTATGGTGCACAGCTCTGTATCATGGCCCACACCCGTCCCACACTATCAAAGGTCCTCCATGAGCTGTGCTACTGTGCTTACCTACATTCCTCCAGTCAGCTTTAGAGTAAACAAAGTCACAAAAACAATGAAGCATCAGCATGGTTCTTAGTGGAAGATTTTTCCTAGTAATCCAAACAATTTTACCATGATAGCGGGATGTTACGAAGCAACACTGACTCTCACTTTTACACGATGACAGGGAAAATACACAAAACCTAACTGAATTACGTCAAGGTGCACTGAACAAAAGGTAGTTTTAGAAACTGTCAAGTATGTCTATCTGCTACGGCTTTCGGGAGCCCAGATTCCCTTTATAACCCAATGTGTTGGAATTACTACCCCAGAAGGAGTGTGGCTATGCCCTGAATAATGGCTGAGTATAGGTTGGAGTGGTTAAGGGGATGCTGTCAGCGAAGAAAAATGGCCTCATTTCAGCCCCGTACTCAAACTCTGTATACCAAACTCTTGTTTCCAAACGTACCACGTGACTAAGGGACGCACAATAATTTATCAAAAAAGGACCTACTGAGGTTAGATAAGAAAAGAAACAGGAGGTTTTTCTCAGGGATAAAGGAACAAAACCCACAACTCATAGCTGCCTGCTTTGTCCTGAAGAACCCAAAGCCAGGGGAGATGTGCCACTCAACACGCAGGCCCCCACACATGCTGTCCTCTGTACGACCCTCTGAACCATCTCCAAGGGAGAAGGATTAATCACTTCATGGAGAGAAGATGGGTTCTTGAGCTTCCAGGAAGTCTCTTCTGAATGGGAAGGGATAATTTTCTAGTATTCATAAGCATTAAGAATGCCCAGAACCTATCCTGTCCTACTTGCAGAATTCACCTTTCTATCCCTCAGAACAGAGGGAGAGAGAATTTATTTCATTAAAAGAGCAAGTGCCTTTCAGAGATTTAAAGCACAGTATAGAGAATATAGTCAATATTAAAATAACTTTATATGGTTAACAGCTGGTAACTATACTTGTCTTTGGTGATCATTTCATAATGTATATAAATGTCAAATTGCTATATTGTACACCTGAAAGTAGTAGGATATTGTATATCAACAATATTTCAATTAAAAAAAAAGATTAAGTACTTTTGTGTTAGATCCCTTGGCTCAAACTTTCCCAGCCTCCATTTTCATAGCTGCAGAATGGGGATATTAGGAAAATTTTCCTCACAGAGTCATTATGAAGATGAAGAAAATCAGATTTGTAGACTATTTGCCAATAGCAGGTGTTCAAAAAATATCACTTCTAAGTTCCTTCTCTTATCAAAATCCCTGTTACTGAAAAAATGTGAAAACAGGGGACCATGTGGCCTGAGACAGGTCTAAGGGTAGACATCTTGAATGATAAAAGTCTAAGTAACCCAAGAGAGAAAAAAATTATGTTCCTGCCTTAAAACACAAGTCTGAGGATAAAATATGTTCTACGGTAATGCAGAAACTGTAATGTCCTAAATAAATGGAAATAGTGGTGCTATCTAAGCTATGAGTATAATCCACCGAAGACATAGTTTGGGGGATTTTCTGGCCAGTCTTGAAAGATGATCATGTACTAGGAACTGTGTTGATGTTTCTCCTATATTATCTCACCTTTTTCTTTACAAGCCCAAGAAGTGAACATTATCCCACCCACTTAATATTAGAAGAAACTGTAGCCTGATGTGATTAAGTAACGTGCTGATGTTCTCACAACCCATACCTGGCCTGGATTCTATTCCAAGCTTCTCTGAGTCTCCACATGTCCCCATACAGCCTCCCAGATACAGAGAAGACAAGGAATGGGAGAACAGCAAGAAAATTTTGGGAAAGCTTCACGTACAGTCCTGATCTGAGAGAAAGCTTCCTGTTCTAAGAAACCTAGTCTTTCCAACCAAGCCAAGCAACTCAAAAATATCTGTGAGCCCGTGAGGAAAAAGAGATGTGTGCCTTCCACAGTGAGAGGGAGAGATTCCAATTATCATCACGATTCTGATTTTGGAGCTAAATGGCTCCCACTTGGTCACTGTTGATCCAGAAAGTCATTGTTCTCACTCTTCAGAGGCTTCCGAGACAAGGAAATTCAGCACCCCCTCTCCAGTATTCACCTCTCCCAGGTCCACCCGTGGAAGCTCCCCAAGCTTCTTTAATTACCACAGAGTATCTCACGGCAATTCTGTCCAAGAGCCTACCCAAAAATTTAAGGAGGGAGGGAACTAAGGAGAGACATCTAGGGAAAACCTTGGAAGCCCATTGGCCATAAAAGACACAATAAACAGGGAATGACTGGGGCCACAAAGGATTTAATTACTTTTCTGCTCCATTAAGTGACTACTGAAAGAACTTAGCTCATGATGAAACCTCCCACGAAAGCAAAACCAAAAGCATTCTTACAATATTTTTTATTTTGCTAATAAACCCAGTCTCGTCTTTTTCCATTTCCCTTCCTACCTGCCCCCTTTCCTTTCTGCAAAGGGCAAGTAAATGTCTCTCAGGACACAGCTTCAAGTCTGCAATATGACTGCAGCTTCACTCCTCAGTGCTACAATGGACTGACAGTGAATGGAAGATGGGGAGGACAAATAAATCTCCATTGTTTTTGCACAAGAACAAGTCAGTGCTTAATCTAATGCAAACATAATTACTTTGACTTAAACAAAAGAGGGAAACAAATAAAAAGGAAAAAAAACTTGATGTTTACAGCATAGGCTGTCTGCTTGCAAATAAACAATTATGTGGGCATCAGATAGACATCATACTCCACCCCTCAGCTGCTGCTCTTGTGCAACAAATCTGAAAGGCATTTAAAGAGGTTAGAAACAGAAGCTCTGAGTCTTAACTAGTCTCTGCTTATCTTCAACAATTCCCATTTTAGGTTCCCACCATTGCTTTAGCTTAAATAGGAATAGAAATTAATAGATGGTTGGCACTTTGGGAAATAGCATTAAAGTTGGGTGTCAGGAAGGGAAATATTTAAATATTTTTTTCATTGATCTTTGCATGGGATTGATCCCTCTGATATTCCCAAAGAATGAGCCAGAGGGAATATTCATTTATTCATTCAACAAATATTTATAGGCCACCTGCCCTGCGACAGATGTTGTGAGCAGTACAGAGAAGAGGACTGTCCTCTTAGAGTAGACAGTCGAGTGGAAAGAATAAAAAAAAAACACGGAACAAATAATTATGCAAATAAGTACAGGAAAGAATGTGTTGCTGGGAGAGGATGTAACAGGGAAGGCTAAACTTGAGCAGAGTGGTGGAGAAGCGTGGTCAGGAATAGGCTTTCTTTTTTGTTGTTTTTGTTCGTTTGTTTTCAGATATTTTATTTAGGTATTTGAAACAGAGAGAACAGGAGAGCAGGGTGAGGGGCAGAGGGAGAAGCAGACTGCCTGCTGAGCAGAGAGCCAGATGTGGGGCTCCATCCCAGGACCCTGGGATCATGACCTGAGCTGAAGGCAGAGGCTTAACCAACTGAGCCACCCAGGCGCTCCTAGGAATAGCCTTTCTACAGAACTTTCAATTGAGCTGAGATCTTCTGCATGAGAAGTCAGCCAGGCAAATGGAAAGAGATAGGGAAAGAACTACATGGAGAGACACACAAATTCCAAAACGCTGACAAGGCCCAGAGAAAAGAAGGGTTGCAACCCCTTTAGGAACCTGAAAATTCAGTGTGTTGGTTTCCTAGAGCTGCTGTAACAAATTACCCCAAGGGAAGGGGTTTAAATCAACAGAAACTTATTCTCTCACAGTTCTGGAAGCCCAAAATCCTAAATCAAGGTGTTGGCAGAGCTATGTTCTCTTAGGAGGCTGGACAGGAGACTCCTTCCCTTCCTATCACTCTTTCTAGAGATTCTAGATGTTTCCTTGGCTTGGGACAATGTAATGCCAATTGTTGCTCCCATCTTCACATGGTCTTCTCTTCTAAGGACATTTGTCATAGATTTGGGGCCTATCTGGCTGACCGGGTATAACCTCATCTTGAGATCCTTAATTACACCTATAAAGACCTTTACCCAAATTAGGTCATATTCATGGGTAATGGTGGCTAGGATGTGGACATATCTTTTGAAGACTATAATTCAACATAGTATAGCCAGCGTCACTGAAAAGTAGTGGGTGTGGCAGTGAGAAAAGTAGAGCAAGATGAAGCCAGAGAGAGAGGTTAGGGCCAGATTAACCATGCCTTTGGGGCCTTACTGAATATATTGCTTGCTACTGAATTAACTAATTACCACAAAGTTAATGGTAAATTATAAATAACGTTAATAACATTCATTTATTATCTCAGAGTTATGTGGGCCGGAAGTCTGGACACTGGGGTTCAGCTGAGTCCCAGCTCAGGACCTCAGAAGGCTGAAAGCAAGATGTCCACTAAGCTGGGCTCTTATCTGGTGGCTGTAAGGAAGCTCATTCAGGTTCTGGATGGCCTTCAGGACGTGGGCGCCTTCAGGTTCAAGGCAACAATGGCATCCTGAATCCTCATATTTCAAATCTCCTGACTTCCCCTTCTGCCACCATCCTAGGAAATATTTCTCTTTCCAAGGTCTCATGTGATTTCATTTGGCTCACCTGGATAATCTAAGATAAATTGCTATTTTAAGATCAGATGACTAGTAATCTTAATCACATCTACAAAGTTCCTTGTGCTATGTAACATAAATATAACTTCCTAAGGGATGTGGCTAAACTTCTCTTTGGTAGCAACAAGTTTTTAAGGAAATTGGAAATAGAGAAAAATCCTAACGTCTGATGTCACAGGAAACAGATTAGGATTTTCTTCAATACACTCCTTGGTCATCAACAAAATACTACACTGTGTGGACCCTGGAGCTGATTTATTGTATCATTTCAATGAATAGTTTCAACAAAAGACTTCACTTCTAATAAAGCAATGGAATCCTTTCCTACCATAGTTTGAACTAACATCCCAAGTTCTCATCATCCAAACCAGCTTCTAAGTCAAGACGCAAATATCAATTTTTAGCCTGTACTGTTTACGTCAATACTAAAAACATTCACATGAAAAAAAAAAAAAAAAACAGGTGGGAGAAGTAATGTGGAAGTGAATTTGAAATGTTGAATATACTGATGTCATTTAGCCAAACTGAAATTTGTAAAACCAACTACCCTGAATCCTAGAAAATGAAATAGATTTTTGTAATTCAAAGTTAGAATAAAAACAAGAGCTTATAGGAGGAAAAATATCAAAAATGCAAGCTCTTGGGACGCCTGGGTGGCTCAGTTGGTTGGGCAGCTGCCTTCAGCTCAGGTTGTGATCCCAGCGTCCTGGGATTGAGTCCCATATCAGACTCCTTGCTTGGCGGGGAGCCTGCTCCTCTCTCTGCCTCTGCCTGCCTCTCTGCCTGCTTGTGTTCTCTCTCTGTTAAAATAAATAAATAAAATCTTTTTTTAAAAAATGCAAGCTCTTCTGTGTTTTCATGAATTTTATGATGTGAAGGAAAGAACTACCAAAAATGAGGAAACTGTAAAAACTACTCCAATAAGCTCACGGAGTCTCAAAGAGCTATGGCCAACACTTTATATGTATTACATTTCCTCTTTCATTGAAATCCCATACCAAGTCACAAAGTCACTCCCTCCCTGATGCTCCTGTTTATGTATCAGTCCCACCCTACTATGGTGGGCACTCCAAAAATGCTTATAGCGTGAATGAAGTTCCTTCCCCATCAGAGTATCAAAGATGTTCCTACTTAGCCCAACTCAAATTTATGACTTCTCTTTTCCACAACTGTGGAAGTTACATTAGAAATACTTGTTTGATATGCATTATGTACTGCTTTATATTAGCATGTGTATGTACCTTTTTTCCCCACTGGATTGTTAATCCCTTGGAGGCTAAAATTAGAATCTACAGTCTCCTTGTCTTTAAAATGAGGACAAACCTAGAAGGCCATCATGAGATAATGCAGGTGAAAATATATAGCGCAGTAACTGGTACAGAGAAAATGATGATTAGTTCTCGGTTTCTCTACATTTTTATTATTTTGTTTTCCTCGTGGTTCGTATTACAGTGTCTTACACATAGTAGGAGCTCAATAAATGCATGCTGATGCACTGTGAGTACCGCAAGTTCAAGGAAAAGTTAATGTAGGTCAAAGATTAAAGGGCAAGATCTAGGAATTGCAGCTTACATGAGGCAACAGGAGTTCTATTCTTGACATTGGCTCCAGCAATCGATAATTAGATAATTAGGCTATTATCATTGTTTAAAAAGTTTTAGAACAAATTGTTAATTCATAATAGTACTAGAGTATTTTAAATGTCACCAGAAAGACAGCACTTTCAATAACAGCTGTTAAAGGAGAAAGCTGGAATTCTGTCCGAATAGAAATGGAAATGTTGCTTCTATTCAAGGTTAGGATGGTTTGGGTCATTAAGTAGAATCTGGATTTTATTTAACAAGTAATATGAGATACATTTATGTGAGATATGAAATATCTTCAAAACCATCCCCTGATCAGTACGTTGTAAAGTGCTGGCATTAAGTCCTATAGTACATAACACAGCTGGCTCTCCACTCCCCAATTTTTCTCTACAGTATCTACCTCAGTGGGTAGCGTTCTTGCTCACTGTGGGGTTTTTTTTAAGATTTTATTTATTTTATTATTTATTTATTTATTTCAGAGAGAGAGAGAGAAAAAAACAGGAGCAGGGGGAGTGGCAGGCAGAGGCAGAGGGAGAAGCAGACTCCCCACTGAGCAGGGAGTCTGACACAGAGACCTGAGCTGAAGGCAGATGTTTAACTGATTGTGCCTCCCAGGCTCCCCAAGACATTATTTATTTTAAAGAGAGAGAGAAAGAGAGAACAGTTGGGAGGGGCAGAGGGAGAGGGAGAAAGAGAATCTCAAGTAGACTCTGCACTAAGCACAGAGCCCCACGCAAGGGTCCGATCTCACGACCCTGGCATCATGACCCAAGCCGAAATCAATAGTCAGATGCTCAGCAAACTGAGGCACCCAGGCACCCCCTTGCTCAGTGATTTTGATGGGTGCTTCTACCATTGCAGAAAGTGGGGTCTGAACGGGAAATTAGGATTTCAGAACAATAACTACAAAAAAAAAAAATCACACTCAAATCTATTCCATCAACACACTCCAACTTCATATTCCCCGAAACCTACTATAAGTGAATGATATAAGAAAGGAACTCTCATAAACATACCAACGACAATCTCGGGAAAATCATATTATCTGTAAAAGAAGCCTTCTCCGAGAAAGTAATTGTTGAGGCTTAAGATAAGAAAGGGCAACTGTCCTAGAAGACACAGAGACAGGAGAAATAATGAAAAGTGGAATGGCAGCCGTGGGGAAGTGCCCTGGCAGGGGCGGGGGTAAAATGAGAGAGAACACACAGAATCCGTGAGATGTATTTAAATCTCAGAACCAAACTCGCTATCCAGAGGGAGTTGCTTTTCATCTTCTGAATTGACACAAGCCTTTTGAAACCTCTGTGGCTTTGACCTTTCGTTATTGCAGAACACAGCCACCCGCCTTGACCCCTCCCCCGAGCCCCTCGGAGGAGGTGACAGAGACGCTGCCCTCAGCCACTCTGCAGTAGCATGAAGCTTCTGCTGCCCTCACTTCAAAACGGGCCAGATCAGGAGCTGTGAGTCTTGCAAGGAAAGGTTTTTCTCTCAGCGCCTGTGTTTTTGGTGAGAGATGTAATACGTCAAAGCGGAGAAGAGAGGCAATCATGCAGGGAGTGATTTCAAAAACTTTAATGAACCGTTTAAAATAAACTCATTTGAAGGTAATTTAACAACACCACTTTTACAATTAAAAATACTATTTTAGCATGCAAATGCAGAACATTAGTCCCCTGTCAGGACGGAAAATGAAGTGAGACTGAGGGGCTTTTGAAACATGAATGCCATCTCGGTAATTTCTCATCGCTCCACGGTGCTCTTAGGCAGCCTAATGAAAGAATGAATTGATTTAAACAACATTTTGTTGGAGCAATGGGGTTTGAGGAATTAAATTAACTTGATGGTTAGTTGTAAGAGCGAGGCTTGGAACTGGCATTATATTGTTACTAAAATTAATTTCTATCCTTTCCCAAGTTTTATCTGGATATTTTTTTCTATTTATTCCTAAAATACCAACCAAGGGGTTCAGCAATTAGCAGAATACTTCATCAGTCCTCTTCGATGTAGTAACATTTGCTTGAAAATGTGTATGTTAAGACAAAATTACACTCTGGAAAAACAAATTGGACTCCAGATGCTGCCCCCAGGAATTGTAGTAGCAGCTGAGTCTGACTTTGAAGGGTTAAGAGGAATAAAAGCTGGCACATGGACGGAGCCAAAACAGCAATTCTCAATCTTTTCCTTCACTGTGACACAGCTGACAAATCACATGCACGTAACACATCCACGACTGTCCCAGGTTCCAGGTCTCAGCAATGCTGAGATGAGCTGCAGGTATTGGGCAATTCTCAACGTACCGGCTTCAACATACAAGCTCCTTTCACCCTTGAAGTAGATCAGAATGCTAGCAAGCGAAAGTGACATTATGTAAACTTAGGTAAGCTCAAATTCTTCAAAAGTAGGTCCTAAATTCTGTACCTTAACTGCTACCGAAAAGAAAAGAGATTTTAAAAAAAATAACAGATATTAACACATTAGGTGACAACTTATTGACATGCAAATTTTCTCCTGCAAAGTTTTTCTCTTTCTATAAATCTAACTCTAGTTTTTAATTATGTGTTTATTAATTGAGAGAGAGAGAGAGAGAGAGAGACCAGGGGGAGGGGCAGAGGGAGAGGAGAGAGAGAATCCTCAGACTCCCCTACACAAGGCTTGATCCCAGGACCCTGAGATCATGACCTGAACTAAAATCAAGAGTCCGGTACCCAAAAGGCTGAGCCACCCAAGCGTCCCTAACTTTAATTTTTAAACACCACCTTACAAGAGAATATTAAACTCAGATGCTCTCTTGATAAAAACAATATTATTGGTTCTAACTTTTACCATGATTGAGCAATATGGAATAGCACGTTCCAGGCACAGAGTGTGCATTCTCTATTACATTCCACATAAACTGTCCAGGATAATAGTCCCCATTTTAAGGAAAAACAAATGAGGGTTCGAACTTGCCTGGGATTCTAGAGATGGCAGAACTCTAAGTGGAACTAGGATTTGGTTCAAGGTTTGTATCTGCTATGATTTGGTAGTCACATGTCACCAACGTCCACTGTCCCATGAAAGAAAAAAATCAAGACAAGAATATGATGCTTTCATTTTTCTCTTACTCTCATGCAAGACCTCATGATCCAAAGAAACACTATTCTCTTTCAAAGTGCTCTCTTGGGAGGCTACACACATATTCCCACCAGGATGCATTTGCTCTACAGAAGAGACCTTCAAATCCGGTTTGTGAGTCAAGTGAGAAAAGGTCTCATTTCCACCCAAACTTCCCGTGATTACACAAATGTAAACTTAAAAATGGTATCTCCATCTTGCTCACCCACCTAATCTCTGTAGAAAGATTTTAACGAGGACTTACAACATGTTTTTAGCAAAGACAAAATCATCAAAACATGCACATAACATCTGAGGAGACTATTTTGAAGGACACAACAGATGTTCAACATTTTAAATTCTACTATATTTTTTATAGTTTCTGCTTTTAGTGTAGTTTTAGATTTACGGCAATATTGAGCTGAAGGTACAGAAAATTCCCATATACCACCCTTTCCCAATACAGTTTCCCCTATTAGTAATATCTGCCTTTGTGTTGTACATTTGATACAACTGATGACCTACTATTGATACATTAATACTAACTGAATTGCATAGTATACATTAGCGTTCACTCTTGGTACAGTACAGGTCTATGGGTCTTGACAAACGTATAAGGTCATGTATCCATTAGAATACCACACAGAATAATTCCTCTGCCCTGTAAACCTTTTGTGCTTCAACTACTCATTCCTCTCTCCCTTCCCCCAAGCCACAGGAAACCACTGATCATCTTATTGCCTCCATAATTTGGCCTTTTCCAGAACATCACAGAGTTGGAATCATGAAGTATGTCACCTTTTCAGATTTGCTTCTTTCACTTAGAGGTATTCATTTAAGTTTCATTCATGTCTTTTTATAGCTTTACAGTAACATGTTAAGAGAAAAAGTACAAAGATGTTTATCCTCCATCTTAAATTCACATTTCAAATAAGTGTGTAGAGAAAAAGACTAAAAGAGGTTGAATAAAATGCACTAGGATGGTGAGGTCATGGTTTGCGGGTTTTGTTTTTTGTTTTTTGTGGGGTTTTTTGCCTATTTCCAGATTTTGGCTTTTGAAATTTTATAGAGATATGTTCTAAAATATTGTTCAAGGGGCGCCTGGGTGACTCAGTCCTTAAGTCTGATCCCGGGGTCTGCCTTTGGCTCAGGTCAAGATCCCAGGGTCCTGAGATCGAGTTCCCTGTCAGGCTCCCAGCTCAGCAGGGAGCCTGCTTCTCCCTCCCTCTCTGCCTGCTGCTCCCCCTGCGTGTGCTCTTTCTCTTTGTCATATGAATAAATAAAATCTTTTAAATTTTTTTTTAAAAATAACACTGTTCAGGGGCACCTGGGTGGCTCAGTGGGTTAAAGCCTCTGCCTTTGGCTCAGGTCACCATCTCGGGGTCCTGGGATCGAGCCCCGCATCAGACTCTCTGCTCAGCGGGGAGCCTGCTTCCCCCAAACCCTCTGCCTGACTCTCTGCCTACTTGTGATCTCTCTCTCTCTCTCTCTCTGTGTCAAATAAATAAATAAAATCTTAAAAAAAATAAATAAATAACACTGTTCAAAAAAGCAAAGAAGGAAATCAATCATATCTCCTCATTGCTCTTTTCCATTTATTTGACATTCTAGTTAAATGCATTTCTCTCCTACTTCTTTCCTCATATCTGGTTTATTTAAGCTGAGAGTTAAAATTATATGCATCCTTTGAAAGAGAGAGAAGAAACGGCAAGAAAGAGAATACAAAAAGAACAAGGGAAAGAAACATATTTGGGAAGAGTCAGTGATGTTTCAGATAAACCCATGAGTGTTCATAGCCCCCCTTGTGAAATGATAAACACTTCTGGTCAAAGAAGACAAACAACATGGCACTGAATTAAGTGTAACTTAGTCGTGCTATGCAGTGTCTCCTGTTCAGGAAAATCACGCCTCTCAGCCCAAGTCAAGTAAAGAGCAGTTCTCATTACAGCTGTGGTGCACTGAGCCCGTTCTTCATGTCCGACATCATGCTATATGCACTTTGCACACGGTCTTTTATACAATCCTCTCAGCACTCCTATGAGACAGACGTCTAACAAATGAGGTTGAACAAGAATGTTGGCTCCAAACCTAGATTGGACTCAAAAGCCTGCTCATGTCTACTCCATACCGCCGCAGGTTACAATATATGAAATTCATATGCTTTCTTATCACCAATTGTACCTTCTCCTCTAGAGCTGAGAGTTACCATGGAGGGGAGGAGGGAGGGTGTCTGAACCAAAGACCAGCATTTAGACCTGTCCAGAGATTTCCCCGAGCTAAATGGGAGAATGCAATAATTAATGTATTCTAAAAAACCCTTGAATGGAGATCCTTGAGACCCAAGGTTCCCAGGCTGGCGCCACACGAGGGGATGAGGACAGTTATACCCAGATACAAACCCCAGCTCCACCTCTCCATTTCCACGTGACTGCTCTTATCCTCGGTTGCTTAATCTATAAACTGGAGATCAAGTAAAGAGCTTATTGAATAAAAATCCACTCTACTGATCCTCTCATTTAAAAATGTAATGAAGCTCTTTATGGTGCAAAAATAGAAACTCCAGGCTCAAAACATTTGGCACTGAGTGGCATTCCTGCCTCAGTTCCTGTCTCTACTACCTAGTAGAGTGACCTTGGGCCAATTGAGTTTTGGGGTTTTTTTTGGTTTTTTTCTTAAACAGGAAGAATAGGGAGGGGCAGAGGGAAAGGGAGAGAGAATGTTAAACAGGCTGCACATTCACCAAGGAGCCTGATGCGGGGCTCCATCCCAGGACCCTGAGATCATGACCTGAGCCGAAAACAAGAGTCAGACACTCAACAAACTGACCTGGATGCTCAACAATCCAGGCACCCAAACTGTGCACAAATTCTTACGCTCTGCATGTCTACTGCCTCATCCCCAAAACAGGGATATCGGTGCCTGGCCCGGCAGGTTGTTATGAGGATTACAATGGCTAAGTACAGGCTTTGCAAGCCTGTTCCAGAGCCGCCCATGCCACCCAGACATGGTCAACCCCACCATGTTCTTTGACCTCGCGGTGGTTGGCGAGCCCTTGGGCCGGGTCTCCTTCAAGCTGTTTACAAAGTTCCAAAGACAGTAGAAAAGTCTCATGCCCTGAACACTGGGGAGAGAGGATTTAGTTATAAAGGGTCCTGCTTTCACAGGATTATTCATGGAATTTTGTGCCAGGGTGGGGACTTCACATGCCATAATGGCACTGGCGGCAAGTCTTCCTACCTATGGGGAGAAATCTGATGTTGAGAATTTCATCCTGAAGCACGTGGGTCCTGGCATCTTGTCCACGGCCAATGCTGGACCCAACACAAATGGTTCCCGGCTCTTCGTCTGCACTGCCAAGACTGAGTGGTTGTGTGGCAAGCACATGGTCTTTGGCAAGGTCAAAAAGGGCATGAATACTGTAGAAGCCATGGAGCGCTTTGGGTCCCAGAATGGCAAGCCCAGCAAGAAGATCACCAATGCAGACTGTGGATAAATCTAATAAATTTGACTCGTGTTTTATCTTAACTACCAGCCCATTCCTTCTCTAGCTCAGGAGAGCACCCTTCTTTCCCATTTGCTTGAAATATCCCATAGTCTTTGTGCTCTTGCTGCAGTTCTGTGGGTTCCATATTTTCCTTACTCCCCTCCAAGTCTAGCTGAGTTGGAGAGTTAAGTTTATGATTTTAACATTAAAAACTAAACAACAGCAAATAAATAAATAAATAAATAATGAATAATGAATAAATAAATAAAATGGGTGACTACATAGTAAGAGTTAATAAGTCATATTCCTCAGATTGGTTTTAACGAGGGTGTTTCTTCAAGGATTGTGGGGGCAAGAGGGTTTAATTACCAACATGATAGAAGGTAACTCAGAGACCGTTCCTATGACATGAGTGAAGGTCATGCCATTAAAAGACTGGCATTGCAGCAAAGACAAGGGAGTTAAAAGCGAAAGCCTGATATGTTTCAGAGAAGAAGTCAAGGTCAGGGTAAGAAGAAAAGTAAGTCAAGGTCAGAGTGAGGAGAAGATATGTGACCCACATTGCATGTACAGTGCATATTCTAATCAGCATAATTTAGAAGTGGTGGCTTCCTGTAAGGGACCCTGGCTTTGGCATAAGATTACCAACATAACCCTTTCCTGGTCTCATCATTTAACTCTGAATTTTGAAAAATTTATTGAACTTTTGTGAGCCTCTGATTCTTCATCTATAAAATGGGAGTAATAAGACAGTCCTGGTAGAGTTGTTTTGAGGATCCTATTAGGAGCACTAACCCATGTATATTACCTAGAAAATGACTAGCTGACCTCAAATAGGCATTTATTAGCTTTTTGCCTCCACGGAGCTAATTGTGCCAAGAAGAGAAGATAAAAGACCTGTAAAGATCTATCTACAAATCATCCCCATCAGAAAAATTATGTCATCACACTCTATTTTCTCTGCTCAAATCCCCCTTAACAAACTAGAACATTGTGCATAAACTCAAGTCATGTATTTAAAAAGACATAGCAAGGAACTGGTTATCCATTGTACTTTGACCCAGTGGGATCAATCTTGTGGCACTCATTCAGTCAGTCTTCTCAAACTTTCATTTCTTATTGAGATATGTTTTCTCTCATGGTATTTCCACAACTCCACTCTTCCCTCACATCTGTAGGTCAGTGGGACCCAGAGACCAGGGGAACGCTGAATTTTGGTTTTCGTAGGTGGAACCAACACTACAGTGATCCTCCTTCTCACATCAGGGGAAAACTTCTTGGCTCAAGAAACACAATTCAGCTCCTATCAAACTACCTTATTTTAATTGAACTCAGCTTTCCAATACTTAATTTGAAACAGGAAAGTAAACATAACCCCCAGTGGCTGTGAGAACCATCTGGTGGCAGCCTCCCCACTGAAGCCCCAACTTGCCTGCTTAGATTTCTGCATGCGTCTTTTGGGTCTGGGCATTGAGATCTCACTGTGAACTTAAAGTGGGTGAGACCAACCTTTTCACAGGTTTCTCTCAGCCCCTTTCAAAATTGAGTCCTGAATTCATCTCCTTATATTGTATCAAAATCCCTTGATCCCAGACCAGTTTTCCCACCTGAGGCCAAGGCTGCTTGGTGTCATACGCTATCCTTTCTCCCTCAGACTGACACCTTAGAAATTCTTGTAACAGATTAAACTTCAACTTCTCCCTACCTCCTTAAAAGTAAGCTATTCAACCTCACACCCATTAGGATGGTTACTATCAAAACCAAAACAAAACAAAATGACAAGTGTTGGTTGAGGATGTGGAGAAATCACAACTCTTGTGCACAACTCTTATGCATTGGTGGGAATGTAAAATGGTGCAGTCACTGTGGAAAACAGTATGGCAATTCCTCAAAAAATTAAAAATAGAATTACAATATGATCCAGTAATTACACTTCTGAATGTATACACACACACACACAAATATTATTCAATCTTAAAAAGAAAGGAAATTCTGACACATACTACAACAACGATGAACCTTAAGGACATTGTGATAGGTAAATAAACCAGTCACAAAAGGAAAATACTGTGGAATTCTATTTATACAAGGTACCTAAAGTAGTCAAATTCAGAGACAGATATTATACTGGTGGTTTGCAGGGACTGAGGGAGGGGGAAATGGGGGTTGTTGTTTCATGGGTACAGAGTCTCAGTTTTACAAGATGAAGAGTTCTGGAGATTGTTTACACACAACAGTTAATGTACTTAACATACTGAAATGCACACTTAAGAATGGTTAAAATGCCAAATCTTATGCCATGCATATTTTACTCTCATTAAAAATTTTTAACTATTTTTTAATAAGCTGTTCAACTTGCCAGCTGTTCCCTTCTCCCCTGTGCTCATCATAGGCATTGCTTTTCCCACCAAAGTGTAACTCGAGCTACAGCTCACCTTGTAGACATTCCTACCAGACTAGGTGGCTGGAACCACAGTGAGTTTTGACCCACAGTACCCAGCAAGGAAATAAATTGTCACTGAAGAAAGAATAAACACTGTGGAAAGAATTCATGCTATTTGTCAGATTAAAGAATGTTAAGGAAATAGAATACAAGCCTAAAGAAAGAAGGGAGGGGGGAGGGAGCGAGAGAGGGAGGAAGGAAGGTAGGAGGGAAGGAAAAGAAAAGAAAAGTGAGCTAGTGCTCACAAAAGGAATTAAGGGAGACCGAGAAGGGCTTTGCAGATATGGTGAGAAAGAGAGGCTCAGGAGAAAATGAGCTTCCTAATGAAAGAGGAGGCATACTAAATTAATTATGCCTTTGAAATATTGACCTCATTCCTTAAAGCTATCACAACCCTAAAAAGAAAGAAAAGGCATTTGTATGAGTTAGACGTAATGGAGGCTGTGAGGAATTAGCCATCTCTCAAGACCAATAAAAGGATGTTTAGAGAACTGGAACAAATGCACATCAACAGGTCCCAGTGTCTCACTTACAGGCAATCTATTGAATTAGCACTTAGAATTTCTCTTCTGAAAAAAAAAAAAAGTATAAACACCTCGGAAGGATCAGGGGAACAGCAATGTAGATGCCACAGCCCAAAGCAAAAAGACCCTCACAACTGTAGACTTCTCAGGCTGGTGGCTCTAATAATAGAGACAAAATATATAAATACCAAGGCCCTTATTAAAATGAATGCTACACTGAGCCTCAGGGGGGTTTTTCAATCAAACTGATAAAATAAGAGTGTTCGTTGTTGGAACTCTTATTAAATCCCTTCTTCATTATTTATTAACTGAACAACCTGAGCAAGTTACTTTCAGAGTTTAATTTTTCTAGTTCCATTTTCTTCTCATTTTACTTGAAGAGTTGTTTTTAGTTTTTTTATTTTTTATTTTTTTTTGGAATAGTGCCTGGTATGCCAGAAATGTTCATCACTATTGTTCATTATTATCATTCCATCTAGAACTAACAGATTGTCCTCATCTCTTCCTTGAGTCCTCACTTCTTGAATCTGTTCGCTTGACTCCATTTGAATCTGTTTCTCTGAGAAGTCACTCTACCTGCCTGGGGTGGAGGCCCAGTGGAGGCACAGGCTGAGTGGCTTTGGAAAGCTTAGGTTCAAATCTCAACTTTCCACTTACTAATTGTGTGACTTGAGGCAAATCACTCAACTTCTCCCTATCTCTGTTTCCTCAACTGGACTACACTATCGGGGAAAATGAGGCCTATCTTTCAGGGCTATCGTTGAAGACTAAATGAGATTATGTATAGAAAGCACTTAATATAGTAGATACTCAATACCACGCACTCATGAGAAGGTACTATTATTGTTATTATATTAACAATATTATCTCTTGATTTTATAAAAGGGAAGCTCTCCTTTTGTGAAACCAGCCCGGCCTATGTACTCAGAGAGAAAGGTACCTTGAAAGAGCAAAGCTATGCCCTTTGGCCTAGTATCTTTGTTGAAATCTCTCCTAGGAATTTATACCTTCTTTTTGAAACTGAAAGTTGGCATAAGAATCAATTTTAAAAATAGAAAACGTGGAGATAGTGAGTCATTCACAATTTAGAATAAAATGGTTTACATGCAATTTTTTTTTTCTTAACAGCTATTAAAATCAGTGCAGAGAAAAAGGAAGGATTTTAATGAGGGAGGAAAAAGTTATGAATGATAAAGGCTCAGCCTTTGAAAACAGGCCCGATTCAAAATTGCAGTGGCAGATTCCAGAGAGGGCAGAGCAGCTGAGAATCAGAAAACAAACAGGGGTACCCATTCACTTATCCATCCATCCATCGAATAATTCGACCATTATCATTTAGCATCTACTACATGCAATATCTAAGTCCCTAGCCCCAAACACAAAGATACACCATTCTTACGTTCAAGGAGTCCAGAGTATAATGGGATAAATAAACTTAAATAATCAGCACAGTGCAGTCCGTGAGTGCTATAATCTCAAATATATTCATTATTTTGGAAGCACAGAATCACTGAGTGATGATGAGGGGAAAGGTGGGAGGATAAGGATAAAGTCATTGAATGAGTCCTAGAAAAAGTATCATACAAGCTAGCTCCATGAGGTCTCAACAGAAGAGAGCTGGAAGGGGCAACTTTCAGGTAGAGGAAATGAAGGCATGAAAACGTTTGATCGACTGGAGAGCCACAGGTAATTCTGTATGATTCTCTCACAGGCCAATGACAAGAAAGATGCAAAGGGTGGGAAATGTACCAGACAGGTGCCTAATTGGACTCACTTAATGGTTTTTCGCCAAAGAAGTTACACAATCCCATTTGCCTTTTAGAGAGAAGATTGTGACTGTCTTGGAAATGATTGGCCAGAGGGGGTCAAGACCGATCAAAGGGAGACCAGCACGGAGGTGTTTAATATGCATCACGAGATGCCGGCAACATGAACTAATGCAGCTGTAGCAGTAAGGGAAGGCAGATGTAGTTCAGAAACCAGAATTGATAGGAATCGCTGACCACATGTTTGCAGGAAGAATATGGAATGCGAGTCGGGGTTCTGGTGTGGGTAACTGAGAAGACAAGAGTGATATTAAAGTCAGACAGACTGAGGGAAGAATGCAGGCCCAGGGCCTCCAGAAAGCCCCGGCTTTCTATAGGAAAAACAATTGTACTTAATTTATTTGAAAGAACACTTGGAATTAAAAGACTATAATAATTGCAAAAGACTGCTTCGTTATTCTCATCTGACATACCAATGATCGGAAGTCCAGATCCTTCCACGTCTCAACTGCTCGCTGTAACTGAAGACCGCCGTACAGCACGGGACTGTGTCAGTGCGAAAACGGGAGCACCATAAACTTTAATGAGCTTGAAAAAACAGCTAAATAAGTGTTAGTGCCTCTCAACAGCTGGAACCTTCCCTCCTAGAGTTGCTAAGCATTAAGAACATATTTCTGTGGGTAAACCCAGGGAAGTCGAGCTGGAAGAGGGCCTTTCTCAAATTATCCTGGTGAGGACTTTGTCCTCTAAAGCTGGCCAGAACCTGGAGACAGGTCGGAAGGTGTAAACATCATCACATCACTCCCGACACCAACAGACCCTCTATGCTGGGCAGCAACGAACCGAAAATTCCATGAAGAGACCCCTAAAGTCTTTGAGAATCTACAGGAAAGGACCAGAATACCGACACGCGGTAAGACAGCACTCACCGGAGTTCCACTCAGTCTGTCTTTCCCTCCATTCCCACACATCTATCTGACCTCCACGTGGTTATCTAGCAGGAAAACAGTATAAGAAGCTGCCATTTACTGAAGGTTTACTAAGTACCCAGACCTGGGCTAAATGCTAATTACCTAATACCTAAATTAATTCTCGTAACCACCACCCTGTTAAGTGAATACTATTATTTCCATGCCCCTTTGGAAGAAAGGGAAAGAAAGGGAAGAAAGCTTTCGAGAAACGAAAGCTCGAAGGAGAGAAGCAATTTCTCCAAGGTTTTGCAGCAAGTGGCACAGCCAAGCTTCAAGGAGGGATCTCTTTGCGGCCAAAACCAGTTCTCTTAACCACTATGTTATAACGTCTTTATTATCTAGGTCAGTCTGGGCCCAATTTTTAACTTTGTCAGGAAAATCCTAAAATATGTGCCAACTTTGCTCGGAAACTGCAATCAGTCTGGTTCAACTTTCCATTTGGAGTCCAAAGACCTGACCGTTCAATTAAGCCTGTCCTGGGACAACGCGCCAATAAATGCGTGATTCCAGGTACAGGCTTGGGCTTTGTATTTGAACTAGAAAGACAGATAGATAAATATTATTACTTGGAGCTGTACAACTCCCTAATATAGTATATTTCTGTAATATTTCCTCTGGGGTTTTCACAGCAGTGATGTGTTTTTTTTAGCATTCCTGCACTTTTTGCCATTTTAATCTGTCCTGAATAGAACAATATTCTCGGTCGGTCAAAAGTGCCATTTCCTTTTATGGCCAGGGTTTTTCACAATGATACTAAATAATATAAATGATGTTTTATTTGATGGCGGTTTTATGCGTTCTGGAGCCTCTGGTGGGACGAGACGCTTGGACTTCCCCTGTAAATCTTGCCAGCTCCCCGATCGGTTGCAGCTGTCAAGATCCCCCCTGGAAAATTTAAATCTCTGCTTAAAACATTAACTTCTTCATTTAATTTTTTATTGCTAAGGGTTTACAGCTGACTTTATGGCCCTGGGATGATTAATTTTTAATGCCTTTCTTTCTTTCTTCTTTGATCAACTTCCTCCATTTTCAATTTGAATGCAATTGTACCTTTCCGAAAAGCATTTGTCACTTGCTGGTTTGCGTATTTCAGGCAAGCCGAGGTGATTGGTGCAGAGCGGAAGGCAGGTGCTCCTGCACAGGATAACTGGAAGACAGACAGTCACTCTATGCCTTTCCTGTGACTCCTGATGATAGCAAATTCTCTAGCCTCAGTAAATCTTGCAGTTCTAGGTCTTGGCAGGCAAGGAATTCCCTGAGAGGGTTATGCTACTAAATCCTGTCATTGTCATGCACAAGGTAGGGACTGAGTCACATCTTTCAAAACTAGTGAACCACGATTAGGGAAAACAAATATGAGAAACATACCTTAAAAACAATTCATACCTTCTCCCACCCACCCACCAAAACACAAAACACAACAAAACAAAGCCAAAAGTAATCGGAGATTTGGTTGGCAAGTCAAAAAGTCCTTGGCTTTTATATTCACATAGCGTAGAGCCATTTAAATGTTATAGCACATTTAATGACAGAGGGAAATTATTCACTAGAAATTCAGGGGCAAGGAGTAGGCTACAATATAGAATATGAAATATTTCTTAAGAAGGTATATTTATGCATCAAAAGAATGGGAAAATTAATAATGATTCTCTCTAGGGATGAAAGAAATAAGTGTTCCCTTTGTTCTTTGTTTCTCAGTGCCTCCCAAGTTTTCTATATGACTACATATTTTGTAACTTAAAAAAAAATGGGTTTTAATTTAAAATAGAATTTCCTTGCATTTAGGATAATAATTTAAAATAAATGAAGAACCAGAGACCAAATTCTTGAGAGCATAAAGGAGACATGAAAGATGTCAGAAATAAATCCATGATATTTATCGATACATTCAGGGCACTGATAAGAGTATTACATTCCTAATTCTTAAGGTTGTAGAAGTTTTACCCACATTTTACAAGAATGAAAACAGGCTCAGAAATTGTCAAGTTTGCAAGGATTGGACTCGAGGTAAAAAAAATCCCAGATCCCTATAACTTCAAAATGCCCACTATTATCACTGTGTTATACCGCCTTAATTGAAGTACATTTCTACACACAATTGAGCTACCACATAGATTCAATTATTTTATAAGGGAGAAGTATTGACTCCCAGCCCCAGTGTTAAATCAAGAGCATATTTCTAACGCCTTTTAGTCCTGCTTTTTAAAAATATATGTACATGTATAAAATAATACATTAATGCTTCCCATTACAATTTATGGGCATGTTACAGTTTATGATGCATTTTTCACGTCCATCAGTCTCCCTGTTTGATTTATTTCACTATGTAACTATAATATCAAGTTACATTTAACACATCTAACAACCTGTATAGAGAAATAAATATATAAACCAAAAACGAACCTCTGTCCCAATTTTAGCTTTAAATAAACTAAACTATATATATATTTATGGAACCAGTTACCAAGTCATGTAAGTTGTAACAACTGTTGTTTGCCTGATTAACATTTCTCCCCGATATTATCAATTATTGGTGCTATCCTTTGTTAGGCTGACACTAGCCCCAGCCCCTGTCTGAGCCACAATTTGACAGAAAGCCCATAAGCAAACTCTTCTAATCTCTTGATAATCATTGGGTCATTTGTAGTCTTAAATTGTGAACTTCTCTTACCAAGAGCAATGTGTTATTTATGGCGCTGAATCCTCTCTCAGCTTCTGCTCAAGTAACAGCAATTACATTCCATTTTTTTTGCTATTTCTTACAATAATGTCAAAATATTTTCTGTATTCAATGACTCTATAATCAGCTAAGTCACAACAGAAATCATTTGGTGGCTTGTCATAGTTAATTAGGTCAAATCTAAGCCTTCCAGCTTGTGTGCTTGAATTCTGACTATACTACACTTGTTATAAATAACTCTAGTTCCCTCATCTGTAAAATGGGGGTTATGGTGGTTATTACAGGACTCAAATAAGTCACCGTACATGATGCCTGGGAGAGAAGCCCCATGTGAACATTAGCGCTCACATTTATTAAAATGAAGGTAGTTGGTAACCCACGATGAGTGGGTATTCCATGGATTTTCAAAGAGTTAGGTCATTAAATGGAAATGCGATTCACCCCCGTGACTCCAGTCATCCCCACCTCCTCCTTAGCTCAGGAGTGTCCAACATGCAAGGAAGCCTGCAGTATCTGCCATTGCTGCATGTCCACTATTTCTGTCACACACACCCCGCCCCCATTCTCCCTGTCCCTCCGAGTCTCAGGCCCAAAATCGCCAAAACAGCTGCTTCCATTCCTGCAAGCAAAAACACAACGGTGACCCCAGGGTAGGGCCTCTCCCCCTCCCCCTTCCCCTCCCCTGCAGTGCGCCACTGCTGCACCTGGGATCCAGCACAGGTGGTATCTGCTTGTCACTGGGTAAGCATCGCTGCCATGGGGTCTACCTCCCTGACCGAGGGCCAAGCTTGATCTGGTATAAAGCAAACACAGGAGCAGAAACCAAGGGTCAGGAACCAGGCGGCACAAGCCAGGCGAGCCAGCTGGCAGGCACCAAGGCAACCCCTGTGCAACGGGTGAAAACAAGGTGTAGAATTCTGTGGTCCCCGGAGGCTTTTACGGGAGAGCTCTGGGGCGAGAACTTTACGGGTGTGCAGAGTGCCTCTGAGGCCAACCAATCAGAAAGAACACCGGAGCAGCATCCAGGATGTGCCCTCTGCCAGGCATTAATCCTGCAGAAGACAGCGTGCAGGAATATCCAAGAAATTCCAGGAATGAGCTGAAAGGGCAGCCCGAGCATCAGGAGGCACACTGGAGAGAAGCAGCAGTTATTTACCACCTAATGTAAAAGCGCTTCACATCCTACCTACCGGATGCCCACATGGTGTGTTGTAATAACCAAAGCTAAGCCTGCTCCCTGAAATCCATACCCTTTAATTGCACAACCTTCCAACAGCATCTGTCCAACCACAACTTCGGCACAACTGCCTACCACATAGATGTCCATCCACCTGAACATGAGAAATGTGGTGATAACACAAAAAACAAGATGCAGATTTTCCACGATAAAGAGAGAAAGCAACTTTAAAGCCATCATTCATACTGAAAGTGACTTTTAGTTACTACCACATAGTTAAGCTGACTTTTGAGTGCCTGTTTTGGGGGAGGTGGTTTCTCAAGGAAGAGAACTAGAGAGGTGTGACCTGGAGACCTATCCTGACTCTCCCAGGGGCCGGCTGCCCACGGGGACACCCTTACCAACGTCTTGTGCGGCCACCACTCCCTTTGGCTCCCTAGTCCACCATGTTCAGCTGCACCCCGCCGTTCCTTCATTTGTCAATATAAATGGGGCGCCTTCTCTGTGCCTGGCATGGCGGTAGGCAAAGGTCTAAGTAATCATAAAGCAAAATAAAATAAATACAAAATGGGAATCCATGCAATATGTCTTGCAAAAAAAAGATGACGGTTTCATGGAAACATTTCTGCTGAGATTTTACTTCAATAGATCCATTAAGATAGTGCGTGAGAGCTCGGGCTTTGACTAACAATTAGGTATGGGAGTCTTTACAACCTAAACAATCCTGGAATGGGGCTCTTTACAAGTAGGACATGATATCAGTATAATAGAGACAGGGAACTTATTTTAAGGAGGAAACTGGGCTGTAGCTGCTCAAGAGAGGATGAGTATTAAGTAAGCCTTCCAATGTCCCCCCTCCCCCTGGCTCTGCTCTTGTCCCCTTCCCATCACAGTGGAAGTCGAGATCTTTCCAAAGGATATATCCTATCTTACTTCTCTGCTGCCCCTTCCCCGGCCCACAGCTCAGAGGTGGCCTATAAGGCTCTCTTCTAGACCCGGACCAGGTCCACTAAAAGCACATCTGCAGCCTGCACCCAGGTGTACTGCCCCCCCACATTCCAGCGGCCGAGTTTCCCTCAGAATACTGCGAGCATTCATGCCTTCACAGAAGCTATTCCCACAGCCTGAAAGGTTCTTCCTCCTCCCCTTCACTTTTTCCCCAGATACTGAAAGCAATCCAACTTAAGATTAATTCAGGTTAAATGTGATCTCCTTGGGTGGGGAACCTTCCCCAGGTGCCTCAGAAGAGCTAACACTCCCGTTCTCTACTCTCAGCACTCGGGGTGCTTAGACCCATTTTTCACTCTTATGTTTCCCCCTTGAGAATAGAAACAGCATGCTTTTTTTTCTGAATCCCCAGTCTTTACTCAGGGGTCCTTTTTCCTGTAAAGGGCCAAATAGTAAATATTTTAGGCATTGCAGAACAGATGGGCTTGTCAACTTCTCCACACTGTCGCTGTAGGGCAAAAGCGGCCATAAGTAAGAGCAAATGAGCAGGCGTGGCTGTTCTAATAAAACTTTATTTAATTTAAACCCCTGAGCCCTCATAGAATATCTAGCACACAAAAGACAGAGGCAGGTGCCTATGTGTGAAGCAAGGTTTATTTTACTATCCTCTGGCCTTTATTTTGAGAACAGAATCCAGCTCTGTTGATAGATACAGCTTTTACCCTTCCCCCCATACAGACCAAAATACAAAATATCAAGTTTGGGGGGGGGCGCGGGAGGAGGAGGGTGAAATTTGCATGAGTGCAAAAAACAGCCTTGAATCCTATTCAAGGTTCAATGCTTTGAAACATCAGAATATCTGGGGGAAGTTATAGGGTGTCCCCGATCAAGGCCTATTGGCAGGAAAGCTCTAAAGAGCTCCCCGAGAGGATGATGTTGCTTCTGGATTTGCCAAAAGGCTAATCCCAAACCACGCAGTCTAGCAACATGTGCACATAGAGCCCTCAGGCAATGTGTTGAGCTAATTGAAGAATCTGGCAGGAGAAACCGCTGTGCTACTGAGTCAGCGTTGGCGTGGGGCATCTGTATCGAAGCGATACTCGGGACCGTCTCCCCCCAACCCCTTCTCCGCTAGGTCACAAATCAGCTTCCACTCAATCCCTATGAACTGGACCCCGCGGGAGGCAGCCTTTCACATAGTACCAGTGAAGAGCGGGCCTTTGAAGAGAAAGAGCAGAGGCTCACCACCTGCAACTGCTTCACACCCCGGGCTTCTTGTATCCATCATGAGAACATTCTCAGACTTGATTTCCTCTTACTCTGAGCAGGAAGGCTACCGATTGATGCGTCCCTGTCAAATGACGTTTATTCGTCCTAACAAACGAATAATATGGGCTTCCTCAAATTACAAAGTTATCAGTAAATTTTTTTGTATGAAAGGATAAATGAATGAATGCATGATAGAACACGAGCACGGTACAGAAAACTGACATCTGCAACAGAATTCCAAATCTTTGGCTTCAACCCGTTTTAAATCAAATGTCCCTGAGAGCTTTCCCTGGCCTGACTTTTAACACACGCCTTGTATGATTCTGTGTATCACGATATGAAGTACATGGCAATCTGGTCACATGCACGTGGACACAAGGTAAGAGTGTTTATAAATTTTTCTTCCTTAACGTGCCCAAGTTCACAGTACACGGGTCCTTGCAATCCACACATGGCCACAGCAATACTTTGGGCATGGCACTCAGATAGCACTTAATATCTTTCCCAGGGAAGCTGTTGGAACCAAAATAGTTACGACGTTACATTTTGTTACAGCGCATCTGTCCGGTGTAACCCAATTGTTTTGCTCAGCGGCCTCTAAATCTGCCAGTCACCTCAGATTTTTCTGAGCCACCTCACCCCATCACTCCTCCAGCCTTCAATACCCAGAAAAAGCGGCACCAAGCTCTGTCAAAGGAAATCATATAAATATTAAAAAGACCGAAGGGCTGATCAGAACCGACATTTGATATTATAGGATTTGTCGATCAATTTATGAACTGGGTGATAAATGGTACAGGAATCAAGAGGCAATAACCGTTTTATGGGGAAGATCGTAAACCTGTCAAATGCTCTACCCCCGTGTGCATAAGAGACGGCTCTGGTGCCAAGGAGGGATGCTGTCACAGACCTTGTACAGCAAAGCTAATGCATTTCTAATTTTGCTATTAGTATTGTCTTTTTTAATGGCCCCCTTCCAAAAAATAATTTCATTTTTTCTGACATTTCCAATATGGTCATTTACACAGCCCGGTAGAAGCAACTTTCTCTCAACAGGCCAGCTCAGAGATTTTGTGCCACGATGCTGACATTCCTTCTGCACCTCGGAATTCCTAACCCCAGCATTTCCAGGGACCTCAGCATGTGTTTTTAATCTCCGGTCTCTTTATCCCCATCAGATGTTTTTTGTCCCTTAAACACTCATCTAGTTTTCCATAAAGCCATATGAAATGCCATTCTGTGACACAGCAGTACAAAACTACTGAGACTGCATCAAAACCTACAGGATAAATTTCATGGTGTCTTGCATTACATAAGGACTGACGGCTGAACAGGAGTCTCTGCTGCATGCGGAATTGTGCTTTATTGGCAGAATGCTGGTAGCTTTCACCAGTATTTCCCATCTATTTTGGTGTTCTGACAGTTTCAGTAGCAGGGTATGTGCATGCATAAGATTCAGACACTCACCCAAGCTGTCTGACCTTGGCCAAGTCACTGCATCGTTCAGAGAATCTTTAGTCTAAGCCGTAGGGATATTGATACTTGCCAGGCTACCTAACAGGATGTGGGGAGTATCAAATGAGAAAATAGATCCAAATGCATTTTGTAAACTGTACAAAGAAAGCAGAATAATACAGGAGATAGAGTGAGGGCTCTGGAGCCAAACAACTGGGTGAGAATCCTGACTCCCTATTATACTGCCAGACTTTATTTCATCTCTCTGAGCCTCTCGGTTTCTTCACCTATAGAAAGGGACAAAAATAACTATCTTACATGGTTCTTGTAAGCAACCTACATATAGGTATAGATATATTTTTTAAGTGGGGTTTAAGGAGAAAGTAGGTATAAACACATTTGCTCAAACCTTGATATTTAACCAAAGGTCTTTTGCATTACTTTTCTAAGCCTGCCTTCATGATTGCTCACTCTGGCTGGTAAAAATGAATTTCTACTGTTTCTTCCTTTATTGAAGATATGACCTTCCATCAGCTCCACTGTGTCATAAGATGCCTTGGTGTGACATTAAAAAGGTCACTCCCTCTAGATGAACATAGCACTATGGGGGAAGAGCTTGGCTTTCAGTTCCCACTGTCCACATCACCCTTTGCAAGACCCCAGCAGGGCAACCATAGAGTGTGATTCCAGAGACCATTACATTGTGTAATACCCTATGAAATCTCAGGGCAAGAGGCAAGCCAGGACTTCAAAAAAGGTGAGAAAAATGAAGTGCTTCTTATAACCACAGAGTGATCCCTGAATTTGCCTAGTTAATTCACCAACAAGTCACCCCTGTATCTATAGCCTTTTTTGAAAGGCCAGCTCTTATTTAAAGTGAGCTTTCCCTACAGTCATTTTCCTATGAGGAAATCCTGAGCTCTCACCTGACAATCTAAGGAGCTCCCAGATTCCCTGGCCAATCCTGCTTGAGTGCCTTAAAATAAGTAATGCCTTATTTTTCAGAGCATTAATTCATTGCTTCCCTCATGAGGGTGCAAAAAGTAAGCCATATACGGGACCAAAAGGAGAGAAAAGATAAAGAGGGTCTAGATATCAATGTTCCCAACATACTGAGACAACTCATTTTTCTTGCTTAGTTCAAAAACATTACACTACAACCTCAAGAAACTCAAGTGTTGTTCTAGGCACTTGAGATGTAAATAATGAAACTATATTCAACTATTAATACCTTTCCTAGTCCATGATTTTATACTTTATTAGCTATATTTGGGATTTTTAATTTGACCTTATTTAAATTCAATTAATTAACACATGGTGTATTATTAGTTTCAGAGGTAGAGTTCAGTGACTCATCAATCTTATTACAGTGCTCATTACATCACGTGCCCTCTTTAATGCCCATCGCCTAGTTACCCCAGCTCTCCACCCACCAGCCCTCCAGCAACCCAGTTGGTTTCCTATTAAATAAAGAGTCTCTTATGGTTTGTCTCCCTCTCTGACTTCATCTTATTTTATTTTTCCCTCCCTTCCCCTATGCTCCTCTGTTTTGTTTCTTAAATTCCACATGAATGAGTGAAATCATATGATAATTGTCTTTCTCTGAATGACTTACTTCGCTTAGCATAATACCCTCTAGTTCCATCCATGTCTCAACTATTAATTTTAATAGTAAGAATAGTAAGAATAAAAGCCATTTGTCTCTACGTATGGCATTGCAATCAACAGGTATTTTCACATCCATTTCTCACAAAATCCTTACAATAACCCTATGCAAAGGAAGTGTAAGAATATTCTCCCCCAGATACGATACTGAGGCTCCGGAAGAATGACTTACCCCTCACACATATTTATCATCAGCGAATCTTACGAAAGACTTCTGACTCGAAATCCTGCGTTGGGGACTATCCCATGATAGTTGTGCCACATTTTATATTTTTAAAATTATGCTCACAAGTCTCCCAAAATACCCATTTACATTTGTTTAATAAATAACAAGAGAGCTTAGAGTTCATACCCAGGACCACCTCATTATTCTTCCCTCCCTGTAGACATTTGCTCCAACCGGCCCTCTTCAGAAGTTCCACCAAGAAGAAATCCTCCCCGGGATCAAACCAGGGCTCTTTATAGCCCTAACCACAAGTACAGAAGCACTCTCCCAGAGCAGTGAGTCCACCACTGCATCCAGACGGTGTTCCACTAAGGGAAGCAGCGTTGAACTAGATGCTCTTTGTTTTGAAGAGGGCCAGCGTGTTAGTCTAACCAGGCCAAATGGACAGAGTAGAACAGGGTTTACGATCTCCTCTGAAGATGTCAAATAAATATGAAGTGCTACAAAGAGCATCACTTAAGGGGTCTTCAAAACCTCCAAAGCACGAGCCATTTTACAAGACCATTGGAAGTGGGAAACCTCTCATTAGGAGAATCTATTTTGACAACAAAACAGAATGTATACATAATTCATCTTTGGACCTAATCATACTGACAGCTATTTTAATTTAGCTTATTTTTGAATCAATTTCTCTATCCTATTCCTAGTGAATTAGGCTAAATAATTCATAGTGTCTTGGCAAAGCCAGTATATGATTTAATGACACAAGACCGTCCTTACTCGGCAGGTGGTACCTACATATGCTGCAAGACAACTTCACTGTCACTCTGAGGAAGGGCTATTGTAATGGTTCCCATTTTGCAGATGGACAGTTTGACAGCAAGCAATTAGTTAAGATTACATAACTCATTTGAATACCCGGTCCAGCTAACTTTGTCTAAGATCTAGCCAAGTAATCTTGGTCAGTCACCTAATCTCCCTGAACCTGTTCACACATCAATTATATCAAGAGATTGGGTTAGACAATCTCTAAAACAATTTCCAACAACATTATTTTTAATTTTCTGACTCTCCTCAAGTCATAACTTGGAAAAGCGCTGGGCACAAATCTAGGTGGACAAAAATGAGGGAAGCACAACCTAGACCAGCATAGTCTAATAGAAACTTTTTACAATGATGGAATGTTCTATAATTCATGGTCCAACCATGGTCTAGCCACTACCCATTGAAATGTGACTAGGGAGAATAATAAAACTGAATTTTTATGTGATTTAATTTTTATTAAATTCAATTAAAATTTAAATAGCCACAGGCTACCATTGTCAGCAATCCTGGGCAGCACAGGTCTAGACAAAGAAATGCATTTCCATGTCAAGTCTGTCAGAGGACTGGTAATAAGAAGGAAAAAGAAACAAGAATTCCTAAAATCTGAGGGATGACTTTATTATACTTTGGGTATGGCTAAAAATTTCCATAGCACAAGCCCTGGGCCAGGAGGCAGATGCCCACTTCATCCCTTTCATATTAGACTACCTTTTATCCCTAACAAGGAAGCTGTGTATAACAGTTTCTTGGGTGAGATACCATCCATATAGAGTTACCATATAATACATCACCTAGATTGGGACACTTCTGACAGTGAAAGGCCACTATGAATAATGAGACAGGAAAATAGGTATATGCCAGGACTAAAGCAAACCTGGAAATAGAGTCACCTAAATTCAGAAGATCCTGCAGTTGTAGATTCTCTGGCATCCCAGACCCTAAAGGCCGCATCAGGGCTTATAATATCAGACTACACTCTACAAGATATTTTACAAAATGCGGGATCTGGAATGCTTTTTTAAAAATGGAGTCCCAGCTTAACTCTAATAATCAAAATCTCTAGAGGCAGAATTCCTGAATTGCTAAATGGTTCTGAATTCCTAAGGAATCTGAATGACTGCAAACTGGGTTTTAGTAAAATCTGAATGACTCTGTAATTCTTACATACAAACCAAAATCTTGACAAAGATGGCGTCTAGCGTTTCTAGCCAATCAAACAAAACTTAGGCCACCAGATGACGGAGTACAGGCACCATTGTTTCCAATGTGCATTAATGACAGCATCTGTGAACTGTCTCTGGCAAGTATCACTCCTGAACTCTGTATTCAAAAATCTCCACAGCAAGGGAGGTCAGCAAACTATGCCGACTTTGATCCCTGGTGTCTCCAAATCCTTCTAATTTTAGCCTCCCTGAGACTGACCACCTCAGGGATTCTGAAAAGAAAAAAACAATTTATTCTTCCCTATATTTCTAGGATTGAAGTAGAAATACTAAAAGAAGAAAACCAATAAATAATTCAGGTAGATGTAAGGGCAATGAAGAAAATCAAACAGCCACATGGGGCACCTGACTATAAGACACATGAAGGCAGGAATTTGCTATTTGTTTTGTTCACTACTCTATTCCTGGTATCTCAGACAGTGCTTGAAATACAGACTTTTAATAAATATTTGTTGTATGAATACACCTAGTGGAAGGGTAGGAGAGAACTACTTTAGGTGGAGTAAATAGGCCTCTCTGAGGAAATAATCTTTCAACTAAGACTTTTACTAAAAGGAGCCTGCCAAGGTAGACCATCGCAAAGAACTTCCTTGGTAGATGAAAAACAAGTACAAAGGCCCTGAGGTCACAACAAACTTGTTCTGTTCAGTAAGCAGAACAAAGTCCCATGGTTCAATATGGTGACCAAGGAGGGAGTGGTACTGGGTGAGGTCAGTAAGAAAGGCTTGGCACCAGTCCATACAGGGCCATGGGAGAAGCCAGTGTTTTCAAAGCAGAGGAGTCAAATGACCTGGTTTATGATTTATAAGTTTATTTAACTACTCTGTAGAGAATGACCTGTGGGAGCACAAGAGAAGAACTCGGTACACCTCTTCAGAAGCTATCACAAGACTGCAGGTTGCAAGATACAGAGACACAGACCAGGGTGGAAGGAGAGGAAACTGTGAAAAGTAAACAGACAATGGATGGATGTTGGAAGTAGACCTAACAAGAGTGGCTGACAGTTTCAATGTGGGTGATGAGGCAAAGAAAGAAATACAGATGGATGAGGTCTAGGTTTCTGAACTGAACAGGGAGTATTTTCCATGTCCTATTTCACTGAGATCTGGTCTTTTTCTTTTTTTTTAAATAGGCTCCACACCTAGCGTGGAGCCCAACATGGGGCTTGAACTTATGACCCTGAGATCACGACCTAAGTTAAAATCAAGAGTCAGGATTCTTAACTGACTGAGCCACCCAGGTACTCTGAGATCTGGTCTTTCAAATGTCCATGTGCTCTGAAGACCTGACTCCATACACATACCTGAATTAAAGATGCCCCTCTCAATCTCATCTCCCAAGAAGAGAAAATATTAAACCTTCAGCTTGAGTACAGAAAGGTCCATACTGTCAAAATTCTAGGGGCACTTACCAGGTTTGGAAATCTGTAATCTCAGCTGAGAGCTCTCTCATCTCCCTTAATACGAATTATGGCCACAGGACTAACCAGTCTCATCCATGGGAATGTTTTCTCTCCTTAGCCAACTTGAGAAAATGGAGTATTAATTATTAAAGTACCAGTTACTAGATAAGTACTAGAATATATTAAGTGGGGAGCTGGCCATAATCCATGGGACAGAGTTTTCAGGGTGATCTAGATGGGATTCAGGAAGTGGCACTGAGATCAAATGGAGAAGGTGCCCAAAGCCATGGTCAAGGCTGGCAACCAAGAATATTTAACTAAAGAAATGGCCAAAATGAAAGGATTCCAAAATATGAGGAATAATCACCAGGGTGATCCAACTGATTTTCATCAGATGGCTTAATTACTTCCTGGGACCTCGCAGGTTTTGGCCCATGCCTCAGAAGCACTCAAAACACCTGGCTGATCGCTTAGCTCAGCAACAAAAAGAGTAGAGGAAAATGAAAGTTTTTTTCCATCAATTCCAAATTAATCCTAGGAAACCAACTCTGTTTTTACATTGCTCATGTCATCCCACAAATAGTGTTTAAAGCCACACTCCCTCCAACAGAAACAAATAAAATTGGATACTGCCAATACGTCACCTTTGTGTATGAAAGAGACTTAGCTGATATTTGAAGGATGTCCCTACTGATTGCCTATTGTCGCAGCCTGACATTAGAGGGGAGAGAAGTATGGCTTCCGATTGTAACAGCCGTGACAAGAAAGGCCTTTAGTCACATTTTATTAATTTACTGTGGAAGAGAATGTCACATTGACATTTCAAATTGTCCTGTTGCTTTGTTCACAGGATTATTTTGAGCTTAAACTCATTGAATTTCCAGCTTGGCTATTTGTATGAACTAATGATACTAATCTCCTATCTTGACCTATGGACAAGACGAGATTTTACTACTTATAAAAAATGATTAACTGCCCAATCTTTGGGGTCAAACAGGCCTAGGTCTTCTTGGGCAAGTGACTTATCCTCTGTGTGCCTTGACTTCCTCATTTCTGTTAAGGAAAATAGTAATATCTACCTTATATGTTTCTTGTGACAACTGAGTGAAATAATATAGGAAAGGCATCAACAACTGTGCCAACAAAAAGCAACTCATAATAAAACATGAATAACAATAATAACATTTTTAGTACTCCCTAGAACCAGGTCTTTATCTATGTAACTTAAATATATTCACTAACTTCTCACAGCAATTTCCTAGACACTATAATTACTATCCCATTTTACAGATGAGGAAACTGAGTATCTGAAGGTTAGATTATTGCCAAGAATCCAGCCCAAGCAGAATGGCTTCAGAGCCTATGTTCATGTGCGCTGTGTCTGCGCATCTATCCAGATCTCTTGACATAGCTACCTATCCACATTTATATCTCCGGCTCATACCTGACTCTGAAATCCAAGCTTATTTATCCAATATCCAATTGCTTCCTCATTATTTTCCCCCAAATGTCTAACAGACTCAAATTTAACAGGCTCAGACTCAACACAATGCTAAATGAGTTCCTCGTCCTCTCCCTAAAAACTGCACTAGCCCCTGTATTCCCCGTATCCATTAATGCCAATTACATCTTTCCAGAAGCTACCAGTCCATCACCATGCCTCTCCTTCTCTCAAACTACACATCTACTCCATTAGAAATAATCAGTGACACTACCTTCAAAATACAACCAGAATTCAACCATTTCTCCACACCTCCTCCATGCCACGTTGGCCTACGCCGCCTTCCTCTCTTGCCAGGATCACGCCTATAGCCTCCTGACAGGTCACCCCAGGTCTGCCCTCATGCCTCTTCATTCAGTATTCAACCCAGCAGCCATCATCTCGGTATGTTCCAATGACTCCCCATCTCGTCCAGGGTAAAGTCAACATTTGCACAAGGCCCTACATAATGTGGTCCCTGCCATGACCTCTGACCTTGTCCTTTACCCCTTTACTTAGCTCTTACTCTACGTCAGACACTGGCATCCGCTATTTTGAGAACACACCAATTACTTCCACCTTGGAGTCTCTGCACTAACTGTTCCCTCTTCTTTGAATGCTGTTCTGCCGGATATTGACATGGCATCCTCTTTTACTTCCTGCTCTCTACTTACTGAGGCCTTTACCTCCATCCTCCTCTGATCCTACCCTCTTCCGCTGCTTTATTTTTCTCCGTTGTTTTTAACACCACCTAAATACTATGTCTTTTGTTTGTTTGTTTGTTTATTATCTGTGATCTCCCCTAGAATGCAAGCTCTGTGGGGGCAGGAACTTCTGTTTATTTTGCTCATTGCTGTATCCCCCATGCTGAGACTACTCCTAGCACACAGATGGTGCTCAATATTTGATGAATAGATTACGGAATAAGTCCCCCTACCATTAGGAGCCAGACATACAACAACATCCCAAGTATAAGACAATGAACTCCATAATGGCATCCCTGTCCAAAGTATCCCCTCTTGCCAAGAGTCCAGGCCAGGCAGACTGGCTTGAGAGCCTATTGTTTGCTGTATTTAGGAAGGATTTACAAGAAAGAGATGAGTTCAAGAAAAAACTGGTTGATTTGCAAGCAGAAATCACAGAGAATGAAGAAAATCTAGAAAAGCAGACTTTACAGAATTGCTTCCAAACCAACAATAAGAAATAAGACTAAAAACAGGTCTTGACTCCCTGCTTAGCAGGGAACCTGCTTCTCCCTCTGTCTCTGACTCCTGGCTTGTGCTCTCTCTGTCAAATAAATAAATAAAATCTTTTAAAAAAAAGAAAAAAAAGCAGGCCTTGAAGGGTCCATATTAGTTAAACAGAGGTATTTAGCACTGTGGAAAATCATATTATATCTGTTTTCTTTCCACTTAAGCTTTTAGTTTCAAGTGGCTACCAGAGAGCCACCATTAAGTTGAGGGAAAAAAGTGCCGGGTTAGGGAAGTGAGGAAACAGGTAAGGCTTGTGTATTTTGGCTCAGGAAAGAATACTGGGGATGACATTCTCTCCTATGGAAATGACTAGAAGCAAACAGATCAGAAGCTTGATAACTCTTTGAGGAAATGATGGCACCAAAGAAACCTTTGCCTAAACAACAACCACAACAAAAGCTTCTGACTATTCAAGCCGTAATAAAAGAACTCTCATACCCCGTGTTGGCACAGGCAGAGAGAACGCTGAGAATGCTGTGCGGCTCCTGAGGAAGGCATGTCCTGTGTGCTCACTTCACATATGGCCCTGGAGGATAATGAACAAGGAAGATGTGCTCAGCACAGGGGATTGGGGTCAATCAGTAGACAAGGGATTTCCTCCAAGGTGGCAGAATCAGGATTGATTTCAGGAGCGTCCACTGCTGCCGGGGATGGGGCCTTCACGGTGCCTACGCTGCAGGGTTTCACTGCTGCCCTGAACCAGAGATTGCTTTCTGACTCCCATTCTTCTCCTTCCTGAATGGGAGTCATCATTGTAGCTATCCGGTCCCAGGCCCATTATTGTATGGGGTGTGTGTGTGTGTGTGTGTGTGTGTGTGTGTGTGTGTGTATTTGTGTGTACTACTGAAAGGAGGAGAAGAGGACTTGTCTTCCTAACACACAAGCCACCAGACCATGAGGAACCATACCTGAATATGAACCACATACATCACCCTGGGACCCTGGCCTTTGACTCTTCCACATTTAGATGAAACTCAGAACCATTTCCCTCGAAGAGGGAAGGAAGAGCTTAAGTGTGTTCTCAATGTAAAGAGAAGGGAGAACCTGGATATCTGGTGACCAAGAACCTGATTATGGTAGGAACTTCTGGCTGTTCACCAAAATCTTTGTTCTCCCCTTCCTCCTGGGAATACAGACTCTCCTTCCCAGCCTTCCTTCCAATTACATGTGGTCATATGACTAAGTTCTAGCAAATTCTGAGCAAAGGTGCCATGTCCAGGCCCAGCTCATCAAACACATATACCACCACCATACCGCCAGTGAAAAATCTTCTATATTTATTTCACTTCTGCCACTCAGCTGTCAGTACTCAGAGGATTGGATATAGTATCAGAACCAGGAAGCCTTGTAATTTTCATGTTAAATAGACACCTGAATGACTGTGCCAAGTAGAGCTCCTTCCTGCCCACCCCAGTGTCCAAGAGCTGCCATGGATTGGTTACACAAAGGAAAACCAAACTTCTAAGTTCTTTGAGCCACCAGCTCCATTCAGCCTATTTGTTACAGCAGATAGCCTACCTTGACTACTCTAATTAACTCAAAAGCATATAAATTATGAAAATGAAAGCCCATCTATTCTACCTAACTACAGCTCCTGGGTGATCTACTGTTAACACCTTTGTGTAATTTTTCTCTGATTATATGTATACCTACATATATTACAAATATTGATGTATGTATGCATACATTATATTATAAAAATGAAATAAAACTACACTGAGCTGCTTTTAAAGAGTCTGAATATCAATTTTTGTAGGACATACACTAATGTGGCTAGATAGCACTCTGCGCTTTGAATAAAATAGTAATTACCCATGTTTGACTACTAAAAGTTATGAGATAAAACTATAAAAATATTTATTCTTTTTAAAAAAGTCACTTTGTTTTATAGCTGGCAAATGAGATATCCAGAAATGTGAGCATTCTGCCCAGAAATATGTAGAAATAACAATTTCTATCCCAGTGTCTAAAAGTAAAATCAACAGCAAAACTCCACATGTGATTACAGAAAATAGAATTCCCTCCATCTGGCCCTCTAACATTTGACTGTTGAGGGTATTTTTTCCCCAATAAACTGAGGAGATCAGTATAGAAAAAGGCAAACAGACTCTGCATTTAATACCATGTTAGAAGTACAGGTACTGGTAAAAAAATTAATACATTGCTCAGTGGTTTTTTTAGTTGTTCATCCTTCTTACTTATAGATATTTTCAGACATGGCTTACAAAAACTCTGAGCCCAGAGCCAGCACATGGTAAACTATTTCAATCAATTATTGTCACAGAAAGTAATACTTGCCCTGAAATTCTCAGAATAATGTCACATTACCAATGACGTCTCTAACTGAGCTTAAGAACACTTGTACCATCTTACAGTTTTTAAAGGTCAAATCTGTTTTTGTTCAATCACTATTATACATTTTCCTATAAATTCAGCATAGCTCACGCTTCCCCGCGGACTGCCCTTCATACACCCTTCACTGGCCAGGTCTTCCTACCCTCCCATGAACTGGTCCGAGTAGCATCTGTGACCCCATAGCATTCTGCACCTGACTCCACCCAATAAATCACTGTCACCTATTTATGAAGAGCCTACGCGCCAGACAAGAGATTAAGCACTGTCTGTATACTATCTCATTCAAATCTAATATTCTATTTTATAATGAGAAAACTGAGATAAAATTTAGTAAACAGCTAGTGTCAGAGCCAGATTCGAAGTCAGTCGGTCTAATCCAAGAGACCGTATTCTAAAAAGTCAGTGGTAACAGATGGTTTTATTGTGTCTTTTTCTTCTCTTCCTCAACAAGCATTTACTGATCACCGATTATGGACCAGGCTCACTATCAGAGTACGCTATGAGCACCTGAAGTAAGGGACTGTGTCTTTTCATCTTAAAATTTCCAGTGCTTAGTACTACTATGCCTGAGAGCCAGTTGCTGCTCAATACATTTGTGATGCATCACACAATACAGAGCCATTTAAGAATGTTCTCTGCATAGAGTCATGAAATCACTCGGTTGTATGTCTGAAACCAATGTAACATTGTGTGTCAACTATACTTCAATTTAAGAAATAAAAATAATTTTTAAAATGAAAGAAATTTCTCTGCACTGCCTCTATCATATAAAAGAAAGACAAACAGACAAAAGAAGCTTCTCTGAAACAAAAGGGAACAGGCTGAGTCCTAAAAAGATGGCAGAGTACTAGGATCCTAGGCTCACCCTGTCCCATGGACACACCAAGGTAACAGACACATCAGCGTAACGAATTCAGGAAATGACCTGAAGACCGGTAGAACAGACTCCACAGTTATTCATAAAGAAGAAGACACATAGGAAAGGGTAGGAGGGGTGGGGACACGGTCAGAAACCAAACTCCTGGCGAGTCCAACCACAAATGGGAGGGATACCACAAGCACAGAGAAGGGAAAGGATCAGACCCCGTAGCAAGTACCCCAGGCATAGGGGACTCACTCTAGGAGGATAAGTCCCCATAACATTTGGCTTTGAAAACCAATGGGGTTTAACTTGGCCAGTTTTTACAATCAGCAGGGCTTATCTCTGGGTACCTTAAAAATCAGCAGGCTTAGTTCTATGAGACCCAGAGGGCAATAGGAAACTGAGATTCCACCCTTGAAGAGCCAGTATTACAAAGAACCCTACCAAGATACACATAACAATTTGAAAAGTGCCTGGGTATATGTGAAGCTCCTGTTATTTGCTAATCTTAGTCTGCTAGAGGGATAGAGATCTTTAGGAAACTTTTCCAAGGACAAAAGAGCTGGTGGGTACCATTTTGCTTCCCCCTCCGACTCTGCCAACTCACAGCGTAGACAGCAGGAGGCTCTCCACCTGCCTCGCCAGCACCGGGACATCCCACTGTAACGTCCTGTGGATGTAACCTGCCCAACCCTGCATCATCTCCGAATTGACGCCTGCCTGTGCCCCCAACACACACACACAACACACTCTGCAAGCAGCCCTGGCAGGGATCACTGCCACTGCAAAGGAACTCCTACCATGGAGAGAAGGGAAGATAACCACACTGCGACTCGCGGCTGAGGGCAGGCACCGGGCCGGACTGCCGACACCACCCAACTACAAGCCCGTGACAGCCTCGGAGGGACCAAACCCTGCCTGGTGCAGCCAAATCAGGAGATCCGCCTGGACTGTCTGGTTCTAGGGAACAGGGGACAAAGCACTACAGGGCACCGCCGAGCCTCTTCTTCATAAGGGCACTACTTTCAAGACCAGGAAATGTAGCTGCAAACACATAATAAAAGTAGTAAGTTAACCGCTTACAAAAGCCAGTATGGAGGTTAAAGCACAAGAGTAGTAAAATCAATTTTATCTACAAGAATTGGTCAAGGGATTCACAAAATAAAAAGATGTAAACTTTGACATCATATACATAAAACATGGGGAGGTACATAAAATTTTAGTGCTTTTTTTTAAAGACTTTTTTTTTTGACAGAGAGAGAGAGATATCACAAGTAGGCAGAGAGGCAGGCAGAGAGAAAGGGGGGAAGGAGGCTCCCTGCTGAGCAGAGAGCCTGATGGGGGGCTGGATCCCAGGACCCTGAGATCATGACCTGAGTCAAAGGCAGAGGCTTTAACCCACTGAGCAACCCAGGCGCTCCTTTAGTGCTTTTAGAATCAGTTTAAACTTAAGTGACCAACAGCTTAATATAGGCTGCCATATGCATAAGATATTATATATGAATGTACTGATAGTGACAAATCAAAAACCTATAATAGATGCACAAATATAAAGAAAAAGGAATCCAAGCATAACAATAAAGCAAGCCATCAAAACACAGGAAAGAAAGAAAAGAAAAAAAGGAACAGCCAAGAACTTCAAAAACAAACATAAACTAAGTAACAAAATGGCAATAAATACATATCTATCAATAATAACTTTAAATGTAAGTGGACAAAATGCTCCAATCAAAATACATAGGGTGACTGTATGAATGGATAAAAAAGTAAGATCCATCTATATGCTGCCTACAAGAGACTCACTCCAGGGGCACCTGGGTGACTCAGTAGGTTAAGTGTCTGACTTCAGCTCAGGTCATGATCCCAGGGTCATGGGATTGAGCCCCACATTGGGCCCTGCTCAGTGGGAGTCTGCTTCTCCCTCTCCCTTGGCCCCTCCTCTCCACTTGTGTTCTATCTCAAATAAATAAAATCTTAAAAAAAAAAAAAAGAAAGAAAGAGAGAGAGAAAGAGAGAGAGATTTACTCTAGACCTAAAGAAGTATGCAAATCAAAAGTGAAGGGATGGAAAAATATTTACCATGCAAATGGAAGCAAAAAGAAAGCTGGGGTAGCAATACTTATATCAGACAAAATAGACTTTAAAACAAGGACTAGAACAAGAGAAAAAGAGGGACACGACATAATAATAAAAGGAACAATGCAACAAGAGCACATACCAATTGTAAATATGTATGCACCCAACATAGGATCACCTAAATATATAAAGCAAGTATCAACAGACATAAAGCAAGAAATTAACAGTTATACTAATATCATGGGACTTAAATACCCCAGTTAAATCACAGATAGGTCATCCAAACAAAAAATCAACAAGGAAAAACAGTGGCTTTGAATGATTCATTGGACCAAATAGACCTAATAGATACATTCAGAACATTCCATCAGAATTCAGCAGAATTCCAGCAGAATACAGATTCTTTTCAAGTATAAGTACAAATGGAACATTCTCCAGACTAGATCACAAGTTAAGGCACAAAACAGGTCTCAACAAATACAAAAAGACTGAAGTCATATTACACATCTTTTCCAACACAGTAATATGAAACTAGAAATCAATCACAAGAAACAATCTGGAAAGAACAGAAATATATGGAGGCTAACTAACATGCTATCCAACAATGAATGGGTCAACCAAAAAAATCAAAGAGGAAATCAAAAAATACTTGGAGACAAATGAAAATGAAAATACAATGGTCCAAAATCTTTGGAATGCAGCAAAAGCTGTTCTTAAAGGAAAGACTCTAGCAATACAGGCCTACTTCAAGAAAGAAGAAAAGCCTCAAATGACATATGGCTCTATCTCATGACCCAGAGATCATGACCTGAGCCAAATCAAGAGTCAGACACTTAACTGATTGAGCCACCCAGACACCCCTCAATAACACATTTTTAAAATCCTTCACCACAATCAAGTGGGATTTATTCCCAGGACACAAGGGCAGCTTAATATTCACAAATTAATCGATGTGACGCATCATATCAACAAGAGAAAGGATGAAAACCGTATGATTATCTCAGTAGATGTAGAAAAAACAGGACAAAGTACAACATTCATTCGTGATAAAAACTATCAACAAAGTGGGTTTAGTGGGAAAATAGCTCAGCATAAAAAAGGCCATATATGAAAAACCCACAGCTAGCCTCATACTCACTGGTGAAAAACTGTTAGCTTTCCTCTAAAATCAAAAATAAGGTAAGGATGTCCACTCTCTCCACTTTTATTCCACAGTACTGGAAGTCCTAGCCATAGCAATTAGACAAGTAAAGGGAATAAAAGACATCCAAATTGGTAAAAAAGAAGTAAAACTTTCAATACTTGCAGATGACATGATATTATAAACAGAAAATCCTGAAGACTCCACCAAAAAACTACTAGAACTGATAAGTGAATTTAGTAAAGTTTCAGGATACAAAATTAATGTTCAGAAATCTGTTTCATTTCTATGCACTAATAACGAAGTAGCTAGCAGAAAGAATTAAGAAAATAAGCCCATTTACAATCACACCAAAAAGAATAAATACCAAAAAAAAAAAAAAAAAAGAATAAATACCTACGAGTACACCTAACCTAGGAGGTAAAAGACCTGTATTTTGAAAAATTATAAAACACTGATGAAAGAAATTGAAGATAACACAAAGAAATATAAAGATATTACATGCTCATGGATTAGAAGAACAAATATTGTTAAAATGTCCACACTACCCAAAGCAATCTATAGATTCAATGCAATCCCTATGAAAATACCAGTGATATTTTTCCACACACTGTGTAAATTATACCTCAATTAAAAAAAATAAAAAATAATAAATGTTTAAATAAACAAAAAATTAAAATAAAAACAAAAGGAATTGGGCTGGCATTTCCCTGGCTCTGGAAATATATTAAACAATACTAAACAAACACTGAACTGCTACAGGTTAATAGTCTTGATCCTTTTAAAATGAAACTAGAAGTGGGGCGCCTGGGTGGCTCAGTCGGTTGAGCGGCTGCCTTCAGCTCGGGTCGTGATCCCAGGGTCCTGGGATCGAGCCCCGCATCGGGCTCTCTGCTCGGTGGGGAGCCTGCTTCTCCCTCTCCCTCTGCCTGCTGCTCTGCCTGCTTGTGCTCACTCTGTCTCTGTCAAATAAACAAAATCCTTTAAAAAAAAATGAAACTAGAAGTACAATTACAAAGATTATAACTCAGTATGTTCTAGAGTCTTCAACATTCTAATGATTTGGTCCTCTTTCTAATTCTATACTCTATTATTTTCAAGTCCTTTAATGGTACAAAGAAAACAGAAATCATTCCAGATTCATACTGAGAGAGGGAAATTAACGAAGTAGGTGGGGATTAAGAATGGATCCTGAAGAATGGGGAGAATTTGGATCCAAGCCAAAAATCTGGCACTTTCCTGGACAGGGAAACAAGAATAGGTCCATGGAAATAGGAATGGTTATGGCATCATGGAAGTTAGTACGAGGCCAAGTCTACTTAGAATAAAGAACAGAAATCTCTAATGGTGGGAATTCAGATGAGGAAGAGTTAGAAAAACAGAAAGAAAGACAAGTGGCTTCGGATCTTTAAAGGGACTTACAAAGAGTCAAGTTGGAATTTAGTAGTTACTTTAGGTTTAAAAGCAGAAAACGACATTATAAAAGTGGTACATAAGCAGATTGGCTTGGGGACTGTTTGAAGTTCCAAGAAGGGCTCTATTCTTATCCTTTCCTATGTTTTTTCTCTTTCTTGGACTGGGAAAAGGCAACCTCAAGATGACTGCAACTCAGGAAGAAGAGCCAGAGCAAAAACTAGCCACATTTAGTAAGCGTGCAACCACAAGAACACGCGTCACACAAATCAACCGTGAGATTTTGTTCCTTGGTGAAGAACTAAAGTCATCTATGAAGGTTTCTCTTGACCTTAGGGAGACCCTCCACAGAGGGTAAACTACTTTACTTTTTTGCCAGCCACAGCAATCCCCACTCGGAGGCCTGAAAAGGCATTTCCTTGAAACTAATCCAGAATGATTGTCTATAGTGGAGCACTCTACACTATTCCTAACTGAAGACTTGCAAAACACTGCCCTCATACACCCATGGCCATGCCTGTGCCAAGACTAGGTACATGCCATCCATCTCCAGTGGTTCACAACTGCCTACAAAAGGAAGCCAAGCCCCTTGGTTCCATTTCCACAACCTTGTCAATATTGACTATCACTCTCTAGCCCAGTCTGACCTCAAAATCAGAGTTCTACCTTATAGACGCTCTTCACCAGCCAAGCTAATTAGTTCAATGTAGTCTCTAGTAGCAATGTCTGCTATCTACTTCTTATGTCTCAATTCACTCTGAATTTAGTCCTCATGTCCTGGCCTCTTATCTCTTACCTGTTCTTCACAGCCCAGTTTTCTTGACTTCCTAAACCCACAGCAACCTCCACTCACTTTGAACTCTTAAAGAAATTATGGTTTCTACTAATTTCTTTTTTTTTTAATATTTTATTCATTTATTGGACAGAGAGAGAGAGAGAGAGATCACAAGCAGGCAGAGAGAGAGAGGGGGAAGCAGGCTCCCTGCTGAGCAGAGAGCCCGATGTGGGGCTCGATCCCAGGACCCTGAGATCATGACCTGAGCCGAAGGCAGAGGCTTTAACCCACTGAGCCACCCAGGTGCCCCCTACTAATTTCTTGAACATTCATTTTATTTTTTAAAAGATTTTATTGGAGAGAGAGAGAGAGAACACAAGCTGGGGGAGAAGCAAGCAGAGGGAGAGGGAGAAGTAGGCTTCCCACCAAGTGGGGAGCCCCATGAGGGGTTGGATGCCAGGACCCTGGGATCATGACCTGAGTCAAAGGCAGACACTTAACCAACTGAGCCACCCAGGTATCCCTTGAACATTCCATTTTAAACTCGTATCATTCTTTGACTGTTCTTGTGAAGATATCCTTTCTTAGAGTTATATTCCATGAGGCAAAGACCTCGTTGAAAGCTTTTGAATCCTTCCCAGGCCCAAGCACCTATAGGTACTCAATAAAGACTCCCTGTGGTAAATTTATGATTACTAATTATCACCTAGATCTCTCTGATAGAATGGCGGTGGGGACACAGATTTGAAATGGATAATTCTTAATTTCTCCCATGATGTCATGCAGCAAATTTGTAAATACAGTGACTCTTGACATTAAATATGGCTGTTGAGAAAATCAGAATGTAATTTTTGCTCTAGGATTTGATTTGCCTGAGACTGAATACAGATGACTGTATTATTTAAAGTAACCATACATTGCACGTCTAAATAACTTTCTTTTTGCACTCTGCTCATTACTGCTTAGCAAAGCTAGCTAGGAGGACACATGAGACCAGCACCAATCTGATAGGCCATCTCCCACGATCAATGTCTTCACCCATTGCCAAAGTAGCAAAGATATGCTAAACTGAGTTTGATCTCCCAGTGAAACAAACCTGGTCATAGCAAGATTTCTCTGAAAACACCAATGACTGCTCAAACCCTGCAGAATATAGCACATCCATACTCATTGCACCTGGGAAAGGCAAAATGAAGACAGACACCAATTTTTAAGAAAACTGAAATGCAGTAACCTACCTAGACCCCCAAACAAAATAAGTCCAGGAACTGCCTAAAAAATTACAGAACTGCTTGCTCTACAAAGGAACATGCTGCAAGAAAAAGACTTCCATGCAAAGGCTGCCACAGGGGATGAGATGTGGGGATGAGCAAAATAAACGAAAAGGATGAATAGGTACAAACTTCCAATTATAAAATAAATAAGTCATGGGGGGAGGTAAAACACAGCATAAGGGGATATAGGCAATAATATTGTAGTAACTTTGTGTGGTGACAGATGGGAACTAGTCTTACCGCGGTGATCATTTCAAAATGCATATGAATGTCAAATCCCTATGTTGCACACCCAAAACCAGCACTAAAAAAAAAAAACAATGCATCCAGTTCTTGGCATTCATGGACTTAACAAGCATTACTTCAATCACTGTACTCACGAACGAGTAATACGCGGTAATAATGTGTGGTGGTGTAGACTCGCATGTCTGAGTCCTACGTGCTGGTGTGATGTGATGCTTCCACACAACAGGATTTCATTCAACAGCACCAACGATTCTGTCAGGCGCCCCCACCGAACGGGTGCGAATAGCACACGAAGCATTTGCTTTAGTGGCATTCACAAATTCGGGCATTACTGAGGCTCCCTGTTCTGACGCAATGCCAGTCGAATTCCAGGAGGAAAGCACCTCAGATAAAAGCTTTCGTTAATGAACTTTTTCTCTGGACGGGCTTCAGGTCTGTAGTAATTTTTCAGGCTTCCTTCTCCTCAACCCAAGCTGAGCCTGATACCAACACCGTAGGGGCTTCATTTTATTTTTTCCTTCATTAACAAAGTTCATTTGTCTTGGTTAAGCTGCTGATTCCCTATAATTCACAAGCAAAATCTGCATGTTGTGGTGGGGGAGAGCGAGTCCAGGAGGTTAACAGAAGAATGGAAAAGGAGAATCGTTATTTTTATTTCCGGATTTTAATTTCATTGGTCTACTTTTTTACTGCCCTGTTGTATTTCCATCGACCTTTGTCAGGGGTCAGGACAGAACTGATCTGGAAATAGGCCCTGTTTATAATTTGCTTGGTTTTGTAAGCTATATGTGGTAGTGGCAAATTTCCCCTCTCCACACTGATGTGCATAGAAAATGTATTTCTTTTCTCACTTCATTGACTAATAATATTCCATTTTTTCAGATGAGTCCTGTCCTGCCCCCTGACAAAGGTCAATGCTTATCATCCCAAAGCCAAAGACCTTTCCTAGTGGCCCTGAGATCTGGCTGAGAAACACAACAGGGCGAATAGAGTCCTCCCACTGGCCAAAGCCCAGTGAATAGTCTAGACTGGATCATAACCAAAACTAAAAAACAAAAAGAGAGAGAGAGAGAGGCGAGGAAGAAATGAAGGGAGGAGGAAAGAAAGAAACAAAGTATTACAACTAAGGTCAAAGATTCATCTTTCTGTCTCCCCAAAAGTCTTTCCGCAAATACAAAATTCCAGTTTTCTGTCTTCCTGTTCCTTTCTTTGCCAAGTGCGCTAGGAGTATGTGAGTGGCATGCCCTCTTCCTCATCCCATCTACCATTTTAGAGTCTACAGTTTGAGAAATAATAAAAGAGTAAAGATGGAGGTTGAAATACCACTTTTGGGAGTGGTGTAGATAGATCAGAGAATGTATGTTGGTGTGAGAGCCAGAAAGGCTCAGTAGCTCCCTACTGAGCTCCACGTCCAGACGAGACAGCACCCACAGAAGGGTGAGCGTCTACAGAGCCAACACACCTGTCACTGGTCACTGCTTCTCACCGGGAAAGAGAACACGGAAGGAGAACACACTCCGGACTTCGACAGATCCTTCCCAGTCCAGAAACTGTTGTCCCTCCATATCTATCATCCAATGGAAGGGGCATATAAAAATTGACCCCATGACTTCTCAGGTGTCACCTCCCCTAGAGGCCATGTAAGCTGCACTCACTTACATACCTGGTATCGTCTGTGGGGGAAAAGAAAACAAAAAAGAGGAGATGTGAAAATCAGAAAAAATGAAAAACTTCAGAATCTACTTTTATGTAAAGAGACTATTAAATTTTCTAGATTGGACTAAATAAATTGCCTTTATCCCACCCAAAATGTGGGGCTCATATGGGATATCAATAGTCAATAAAGTGAGAAAAGAAATGCATTTCCTATGCACGTCTGAGTGTGGAGAGGGGAAATTTGAAATTACTAGATATAGCTTACAGAACCAAGCAAATTATAAAACAGGGCAATAAAAAAGTAGACCAATAAACTTAAAATGAATAAAGAAGTAGATATAACTAGCCCCCCTGTGGTAGTTAATTCCAAAATTAACCACAAAACTTTGCTTCAAGTTCCTAGAAACTGAGTCAAAGAATTCTTAGCAACTGAAAAAATTTCCCAAGTATGCAAGTCAGTCCTTTGATTCAAGGCTGACTCTTCCACCATCTATTATCTGTGGTTTCACTTTGAAAGCTGTGATTTCTTAAGCTAGAGGCTTAAAGGAAATAAAATTAGCAGATGCAGATTTCATAGTGTAAAACCTACTCCTTGACTAGAAGTGTATGGAAGCTGAATTAACGTTTAGGCCACAAGGGTGCAACTTAGGAAATTATTGCTTCACGGGCTCAAATGGTATCCCGATGAAATAAAAGATTACGCTGAGCCTAAGCTTTACTAAATTTTTTTTTCTTTTTTTTTTTTTTCTTTTTTTTTTTCCCCAAATTTATTTTAATTTTTCAGTGTTACAAGATTGATTGTTCATGCACCACACCCAGTGCTCCATGCAGTACGTGCCCCTCTCGATACCCACCACCAGGCTAACCCCCCCCACCCCCTCCCCTCCAAAACCCTCAGTTTGTTGCTCAGAGTCCACAGTCTCTCCTGGTTCAACAC
>CM052815.1:19408069-19466581 GCA_028533885.1 Nasua narica
TACTAAATTATGCCTTGGATTTCTGTAGTATTGGATAGTACCCTTCAGGTACCGGAATTTACCTGTTTGCTGTTGCTCTCTATAGAACTAAAAGTAATTACCTATTAGCGTGAGCTTAGAAGTCAAAGATTTTTTAACCAATCCTGAGGGAGAAAGAGGTTAATTCTATTGGAACAACAACAAACATTGCTTCCCTAATTTGGCCTCTCTTGTATCCTATTTAATGAAGTTAAGCATAATAGATTAATTTCTAAAGGTGAGTTAACATTTCACATAAATTCAAATGATTAATTAGTAAACTCAGGTGGATACTGCTTTATCTTTAAGGTGCCCCAAGTGGATATCCTGAATCTTGGACCCCTTAAAATAACCCTTGAACCTCTACTTGAACTCTGAGAATTTTTTACCAGGTACTATATATTTCACTATCCCATATGACAGGCATTGACCACATATGACGATTGACATTGAAATTAATTTAAACTAAGATTAACAATTTAGTTCCTCAGCCAACACGGCCACACCAAGTGCTCAACAGCCACATGTGACTAACGGCGACTATATCGGACAGCACAGACATTTCATCTTGCATCAATTTTGACGGACACTACTGCGAAGGTCTGCAAGATACTTTTTAAAGTAAATGTTAAAATACTTATTTAATAATATGGTAATAGTGAATTATGTCTATTTATTACCTGTTAAGAACAAAAAAAAATGTTGCTTGTTTTTATTTTAATGTAAACATCAGGTTCAGCGTTTCATGTTTGCATGCACTCGTTCCAACATTCGCCAGAAGTATGTTACCTATCTGTGTTAGGTACTGGAGATATAGGAGTTCAGACTAGTGGAGGGGAGATTCTAGTAACATTAGTAACATCTAGTAATCATTACAGTCCAACAAAATAGATACCATAATAAAGGTACAGAAATAAGAACCTGGAGGGGGTGAGTTGTGGGGGAAAGGAACATCATTTTTAGGTGCATCTCCAGAAGGTTTAAAGTTTCCCAAATGCAAGATAGAGGCAGGGGCGCCTGAGTGGCTCAGTCAGTTGAGCGTCCAACTCTTGGTTTTCAGCTCAGCTCATGATGTCAGGGTCATGAGATCGAGCCACCTGCTGGACTCCTCTGTCAGTTGGGCATCCGCTTGAGATTCTTGCCCTCTCTCTGCCCCTCCCCCACTCGTGCTCACATTCTCTCTCAAATAAATAAATATATAAATCTTAAAAAAAAAAAAAAGATAGAGGCTGGACAAAACAGTTCCTGCAAAGGCATGGAGATATTAAATAGTAAGATGTGTTCATGTTCGAGGACTACAGAGGGCTAAATCAGGGGATGGACCCAGTGCGGAGGGCTAGATGAAGGAGTTGAGGCTTGAATCACCAGCTGGCGCCAACCTGGAAGCGCACTGTGCCGCGGGGGCGCGCCGTGCCGCGTGCCGCGGAGCCGCTGGCTCTGCGGGGTCTGTGCAGTTGCTGCAGGTTTAAGCACAGAGGCCCCTGATGCTTTGAAAAAGATGGAACTAGTTTTAGTAAAAGATAGACTAGAGAAAAGAAAAATGAACAACTTGAAGAAAAGTTGGAAATGTATGCCACTCAGCAACTCCTAGACTCCAATTTATTTCCACATACACACACGCACAACCATCATTTATGAAACTCTTACTCTATGTCAAAGCCTGTGTTAACTCTCATTCCTACATTATCTCATTCTAACGTGTAGCAACTATCCCAGGAGATAGGAACTATTTTCCTCTTTTTAAGATTCGGGGTTTTTTTTTAAGTAATCTCTACACCCAGCCTGGGGCTCAAACTCACAACCCTGAGATTAAGAGTCACATGCTCTACCCACTGAGCCAGCCAGGTGCCCTCATTTTCCCCTTCAAATTACGTTCCAGATGGACTGTGTATCTTACTCTGAACAGGACAGCTAGAAAGAGGCAGAACCAGGCAGTGAAGCAGGGCATGTATAATTTTTTAAGCCTGTGCTTTTAACTTCCAGTTAATATTGCCTTCCAGGATATGAGAATATACTAGATTCACAGAGGTTCAGGTCCAGCATTCTTGAAATATGCTTAATAGAATCACCTAAAATACAAAGAAAATATTATAAATAGAGAGGAATTAAGAAATATTTCTTTTGTATAAATAAAAAGAAAACGGAAAAGTTTGATAAAGCTGGGTGCAGTAACACACTGATCATACCTTGATAATCACTTAGTTTTAAAGATGTGCACACTTGACAAGACATTTAAACTCATTTAGACAAAGATGCATCAATGGAGAAAAAAGAAAAAGGCTGAGCTCCACTGATCTGAATTCTAAGTTCTCTTATAACGGCCCTAACCAGGGGTACAATAATGCAAGAGAATTCTCTGCATATCTTTACTTTCACTGAGTCTCACCAAGAGGGCAAAGATGACCCTACGGTAACTGTTCTAGCCCCCCAATGACCTTCCCTTCAGATACGAACTGCAAGAAAAGTCCCACCCGAAACTCCAAAGAGGAACTCAAAGATAAATGAGCTTTGTAACCAGCCCATGAGGGGAGCACAAGGAAGGGGTAGCCCAGCTGCCTCCTGAAAAATACATTCAGTGGGCCTGCGAGGAAGTGGGGGTGAGGTAACGGTGGAGGAGGTGAGAGAAAGGAACACGGTTTATGAGTAGGCTCGGTAGGGATAACCAGACTGAAATGATCCGTGTCAGCTTGTTATTCAGTTCGAGCAACTACTGCAATCAGCAAGGGGTGGGTTTTTTTTTTTCACCTATTGCAAAACAACTACACCGATAAATATCTTCAAAGCTCCACTCGGTTATTGGCAGTGCACTGACAACCGTCTTGCCTGGCAGCTTGCTTTCCTTAATGGCCCATCAATATAGAGGAAGGGGCTGTCCCTCTTGAAGGCTCCCACTGGTGGGACTCGACTGTACTGAAAAGAAGCCTGGATCCCTGGAAGACATCAAGGACATCCCTGGTGTAGACATTTTACGACCTTTAAGGAGTCACAAAGCCCTGCGGGCATCTCTGTCTAGGCAGCAGCTGTGACATCACAAAGCCCAGGCATCCGATTCATTGCATCTCAACTCCCTGGTGCCACAGGGCACGTGCATGGAGTGAGGAACTAGGGTCCAATCACAGGTGCAGTTTACCATATATAAAAGGTGAGCAAATTCTGTTATAGATTTGTCTACCTTGGTCACACAGCATAGCCCCTCCTTCCTTAAATTGCAATAATCCTAGATCTCCATGAAGCTCGGGCAATTCCTCAACGTTAATCAACTTTAACACAAGTCTTGGATAGAAATGGGGAATACAGAACAGCACTGCTGCATCTGAACCCAGTGCAGCCAGAGAAAACAAGCATCTTTGCCAGAGAAACACAATAAGCAGCAGCAGGAAAATCAGCTCTGATTTTTCAGCTCTGTTCTGAAGCAAAAAAACAAAAAAACAAAAAACCTTCATTATTGCTATTGTCTGTCACAGGCTTGCATATGTGTTCATATATGCATTTTTCAAAGTAAGGGGCACCTAAGTGACTCAGTGAGTTAGTTAAGCATCTGATTCTTGATTTTGGCTCAGGTCATGACCTCGGGTCCGGGGTTAGAGCCCCGCATCAGGCTCCCTGCTCAGCCGAGAGTCCACTTGTCTCCCTCTCTCTCTGCGTCTCCCCTGGTCAGGAGCTCTCTCTCCCTCTCTCTAAAACAGATAAATAAATCTTAAAAAAAAAAAGTAAGCATTTTACCTTTTAATCTAAACATCACACATGTACAACACACGTACACAGCAAATTCTTTGAGATAGCAATTCTCTTCAGAAATGTCATGGAATTGGATTAAAACTCTTCGACCTAAAACAGACCTCCAAAACCATCCACCTCCTCTATTTCCATTAGAACAGTAAGGTACTCTTTATACCATTTGTAAATTTAACTATGTTTAGAGAGGTCCTACTGTGTGCCATACCACAAGAAGAGGTGACTGAGGACTTGATTTAAAGGGACTATCTTAACAAAAGTTTCTGGGGTGGGAGGGGAAGCAGAAAAAGCAGCCTGCAACACACTTTTCTGGCTTCCTGCTCTAGTATTCTCTCCACCATATCATGTTATTCTGGGTCAGTTAAGAAGCAATCACTTGCAAGAAACAGAAAACTTTCCCACTATAGCTACTAAAAAGCTTAGCCAAGACATTAAACAAAAATTCTGGAAGTACGTGTTCATTCAGCAGCTTAACAGTGCCAGGAATGCTGCTGTGGCACTTTGTTGGCCTTTTCATCAGGTGTGTTATCTCCTGGTCACAATATAGCTGCTACACCTCCGGGCGTTACAACCTCTTTTCAGTGGGAAGAAGGAGTAATAGGAAAGCAAAGGGCTCTTCTGCCTGTACCTCACTGGGTCAAAACTGTACCGCAGGGCCACCCAATGTGCAAGAGAGGTGATTGAACTACTCATATTTCTGCTTTGAACTAAATTAGGAAAGTGTAAGCAAAGAATCAGGGAAGATCAATATCAGGTAGGTAGTTTACACTCCCTTCACATACACACATTGTCTGGAGCAGACGCAAGATTTAAGGTAAAAATCCTGTTGCTTATTCACCATTAGCAAGGCTGGTAGGAAGAAGAGGAAGTAAATCTCATCCCTCCATCTGGATGGGCTGCCTCCCCTTCCCCCATAGAAAACCTCCCACACCACACTGTGGCTATGAATGTGAGGCTGGTTTGAGCCTTCTCTGTGCCCACACATCATCCATAACCCCTAGAGAGGACAGACACACAGGCCACAGTCTAAATGTCCTCCAGAACAAAAGGTATTTAACCTTTGCTTCAAATGAAGATCAATAGCAGAGCTAAAAAATGATAAAATCTGGGGAAAAAATCCTATCATGCATTATTTCTCTGTCTCATTCATACACACACACACACACACACACACACACACACACACACAGACTTAAAATTGTCCCATTTTGCCAACAAAAGAAAGGTCTTGGTACAAGATTAGGAGATTTTAACACCAATTAACGATATACACCTTTGGCAGGGATGACTTACTTGTCAAATATTGATGATCTTAAAAAAATGAAAATTGTCAACCGTCTGAGAGAATGACAAATGCACGCGTTCACCCATCTTTGTTTTAAAGTTAAAATAATGCAGGAAATCACACAAGTAAATACTATCGTACAGAAATGTAATTAGTCATTTAGCTTCTTTAAGTCGGGCTGACTTGTTTCGGAATGAGCACAGACATTCTGAAGCCCATTAGAGACTGACCCACCCCGTACAGGAATCCCTTCTTTATCAAAGCAGGGAAAGGGCCCTTCAACCTGCTGACTGCCCCTAGTAATTGGGGGTCACACCAAATAAGGGAGCCAGCCTATTCCTCAGGGGACCAGTTGTCCAGGTTTGCCGAGCCCAGAGAGGCTTCCCAGGATTCAAGACCATCCGTGCTAAAACTGGGGAAGTCCCAAACCCTATAGGTTCATCACTCCTCTGTATCATTCCACTTAGAACGCGCTGGCCCCTGACCTGCCCCTGTTCCGACCTCTCTAGTTCTGCCTAGAGAGAACAGAACTAGGTTAGAGCCCTCCGGTGTCATCAGACCCCATGACTAAAATGAATTCCTAATTATTCAAAATGTCCTTCCACACATTCCAAGTTTTCATTAGTGTTTATTATATTACATCTGGTTTTGAAAGGAAAATTTTAGGAACAGAACTCACAAAATGCCACTTTGCTGACACTTTTCTTCAGGTTTTTACCACCTGCTTTATAGTAGCAAGTCACATTTACACAGCTTTAACCCCCCTCTCTGCCCGCCTTTCCAGGACTATATCCAGGAGCCACAAGACAGATGTATCCAATGCATGTGATTTGTTTTGGCATTTGGGGCGCAAACCTAATTATGATAAACCGGTCCAGTTCTTTCTCACCTACCTCCTCCTCAGAGTGGGTCACACTGATAAAGTGCGAGTTAAGTATATTTTTCAGTAATTCTAATAATTGACCCAAGGAAATTAAAATAATATTTTCCTGCTTTACTTGTCAAAGCCTGTCGAGATATCCTTCAAAATGTGCTACTGCAGGGGAAAAAGAAACTTTATACACATATTATTGCTGGAATTTCCTGGCTCTTTGCCTCTCAGGAGAGCAATGCATGAAATATTTATTCAAAAATGGAAATATTAGGAATTAAATGAATTTAAAACCACCCTAATTACTTTATAGGCAATTCTCCACCGCTTAAGGAAATTCCAAATTATCTTCAGTTCCGTAGAGTCTGTGTCACCCAGAACATCTTAAAAAAAACAGAACTCTCCAATAGCCAAGTTGACCAATTTAATTCTATTTAAATAACTGTTCTCAGGATGAAGTAACTGGTTTAGTGTTGCAGAGACAAAGTCAGAGGAGTTGAAGATCTTTTAACTCTGCAGAACCTGGGGGATCATTCATTCTTTCACTGAACAAATACTTATTTACGGAGTACCTATTATGTGCTAAGCACTATTCTAAGTACTGTGAACAGAAGAGACAAGAGTTTGGGGCACCTGGGTGGCTCAGTTGGTTGAGCGACTGCCTTCGGCTCAGGTCATGATCCTGGAGTCCCAGGATCGAGTCCCGCATTGGGCTCTCTGCTCTGAGAGGAGCCTGCTTCTCCCTCTGACCTCTCCCCTTTCATTCTCTCTCTCTCTCTCTGTCTCAATTAAATAAAATAAATCTTTAAAAAAAAAAAAGAAGAGACAAGAGTTTCTACCCTCCAGAACTTATGTTCTAGCAACCACCCAAGAGGGTGATGATAAGGAATATGAAAGAAAACAGCAGAGCAAAAATGAAAAGTTTCTTCGTATCTTAAAGAAGGAGCATCTCTCAGAAAATGACATCTGAATTATGACCAAAAGTAATTTGATGGAGGAAAGAGGACTCTCCCTTTCCACCGTCATCTTTACGCATCTAGAAGCGTAGTTCTCAAAGCATGGTTCCTGGACCTACCACATTAGCATCACCCAGGAACTTGCCAAAATTGCACGTTCTCAGGCCCTAATGCAGAGCCAACAACCCGTGTTTTAGTAATTCTCATTCATGCTCAAGTTTCAGACTGACTGCCTTGACAATCTTATCCTTTCAGGCCCCATTCAAATGCTCACTCCCCCCTGAAGCTTTTCTTGATCTTCACAATCAAGAGTGATCTCTTCCCGCCTTTAAAATCCTGCAGTGCTAATTTCAGATGACCATCCCGAGGCACACGGACTCTCCTCTCTGTATTACGGCTACTTTTGCGCCTGAAGACTCTGTCACCAGCTGGCTCGCTCCTTTAAAGCGGGACAATGTGATGGTTAATTCTGTGTGTTAACTTGTCTGGGCCACAGAGTACCCAGACATCGGGCTAAACATTATTTCTGAGAATGTCCGGAAAGACGTAGATACATGAGATTCGCATTTGAATTGGTGAACTCAGAAAAGCAGATCGCCCTTCTCGGTGTGGGTGACTAGTATTCAGTCTGTCTGTCGGGAGCGCGAACAGAAGAGGTGGAGGAAGAATTCACTCTTTCTGCCTGACTGTTGAGCTGGGACACTGGTCTTGTCCTCAGACTTGAACCAGAACTCATACCATCAGTTCCTCTGGTTCTCAGGTCTTTGCATTTGGACTGGGACTACCACACTGGCTTTCCTGGGTTTCCAGATTGCAGATGCCAGACTGTGGGACTTTGCTGACCCCACAATCACATGAGCCGCTTTTTTATTTTATATATTTATGCTTCCGCTTCTCTAATACGGACTGTAACTACTCCATTTTAGTATTCCCCTTGGCCCCTTTGGGCCAAGTCCATGGCACAAGGCAAGCCTCTAAAACTACATGGCATTGGTGTCATAGACCGGGTAATAGTCCACAAAGATATCAAGTCCTAATCCATGGAACCCACAGATGTTAGCCTAGAGGGTAAAAACAGTTGCTTTGCAGATATAATTAAAGTAAGTATCCTAAATTGGGGAGACTATCCTGTATTATTTGGGTGGGCCCTAAATGTAATCACAAGTTTTCTCTTCTTATAAGAGAAAAGCAGAGGGAGATTTAATGCCCCCAGAGGAGGAAAAAAGCAAATGTCACCGTGGAGCCAGGGCCTGAACCCATTCGGTCACAAGCCAAAGGAACGCGAGCCGTCACCAAAAGCTGGAAGAGGCGAGGTGCGTCCAGAGGAAGCAGGGCCCTCCTGACACCGTGATTTCAGCCCAGTGATACCGCTTTCAGATTTCTGGTCTCCAAAACAGTGAAAGGATATATTCCTGTTGTTTTAAGCCACCCAAGGTTGTGGTGATTTGTGACAGCAGCCCTGGGAAACTAATACAGATAAGAGCAACTAAGAGCTGGTGAGAGCTTTATAAAAAAATGTGTCTCCTCGACCACTGCTGGTGCTGCTGCGAAGGGATTTTGCAGGTGTGATTAAAGTCCCTGCTCAGTTGATGCTAAATTAGGGAGATTATCCAGAGTGAGCCTGGCTGTCAGAAATCCTACCTAGCAAGGTTAGAGCTTCAGATGCCCCCGTGAGGGGCGCCGGGGGGGCTCAGTCAGGTAAGCGTCTGCTTCCGGCTCAGGTCATGATCTCAGGGTCCTGGGATGGAGCCCTGGGTCAGGCTCCTTCTCCGCCTCCCTCTGCCCTTCCCCCTGCTTGTGCCTTTCACTTACTCTCTCTCACTCTCTCTCTCAAATAAATAAATTCTAATACAAAACAAAACAACCCCCCCCCCCGCCGTGGACTTCCGGCCCGCTTGAGATGCTCCTTCCCTGACAACCGCACATCCCATCTTCAGCCTGTGCCTGTGGGATAGACCTGCCCGTGGTCTCAGCCCGTCCTGGTCAAACTGCGCCTGAGGCAGGTGTTGGGCACTCACCCTGCAGCAAGCTCTGCCCGTACATTACTTATTCTTCCCCACAATCTGATGACGTAGGTAGGACTGCTGTGCATTTTATAGATAAAATCATTCACACTGGAGGGGTGAAGTGAGTCGCCCCACCTCACACAGCTGGCGGGGCGGGGAGGGGGGATAGATCTGTCATTCGAATGCAGGCGGTCAGATTCCGAGGCCCATCACTTGTACTGAAGCGTCTCCCACCAGATCATGATGCGTACAAGACGCAATGGAGGAAGCACTGCCAGGAAACTTCCAGTCTTCTCTTACACGTTTCAGGTTTCATAAAGAGAAACAGCAAACAGAAATTTACTTTAGAATGAGCATGAGTCCCATTAATTCGGAACATTAAGGGTAGATTGGACTGTACAGCAGAGAGTACTTTTCTAAATACTTTTGGGAACGGCAGTCTCGCTGGGCTCAAAGCCTCCCCCCTCCCTCATTGGTGGGGTCAGTTGGCCGACCCCTCCCTATCACACTTTCTCTCCCGAGGCAGCAGGGGATGGACAGCCCTGGTGATAAAATAGAGAAATTTAGGAGTCCTCCACTGGGCTCCCAATTTACTCTCCCATATTCATGAGAAATAGAAGAACTTTATCAGTATTTGCCCCGGGGTGCTAATTAAATACATTTCAAGTAAGATTTTCATGTCCGCGATCGCAAAGCTGAAAAGAAATGTGCTCACCACACAAGAGGATGCTCAGCCCAGCCGAGCAGGTGTTAAACAATAAAAACTCGTTATAACATTCTTCATTACAGAGAATCCAGCACAGTATGGTTCTAAGTCAGTAGGGGGTGAGGATGGAAACTTCTGAAAGAACGCAGAGGACCTTGTAACAAGGGGGTCTCCCCTCTAAGCCAGACCTGCCTGTGCGGCGGCGGTAAAGAGCCTGGGCTTGGGAATCCATCAGAGCAGGGTTCCAGAGTTGGCTCATTAAACACACGACTTCGGTAAATTACTTACTTTTCCACAAGGAAAAGAGCCTTACTGGGTTTATTATTATTATTACATAACGCATTCTCATTTAATAAATTCAAACAATATGTAGAACAGAGGAAAACAGTAAAGTTCACTTGCAATCTCATTACTCAAAGATAACGGATGTTAACATTTTGCTGGGCAAGTCAGCTACCCTCTTTTTGCCTGGCTACTCTCCTCGATAAAATGGAAACAACAGCAAACAGAGTCCGCGTCAGAAGTGGTAGAGGAGATGCATGAAATAAATCACTTAAAATGCTCAGCACAGGGCGTCGCTAACAAGGCTCTCCCATGCAACTGTGATCAACTGTCCCGACTGGCCAGGGTCTCTTTTGGCTTTAGCACTGAATGCCCACAGCCAGGGGAACCCCCCAGCGTCAGACCAATCAGGATGGCTGGCCACAATGCCTGGGGCCGTATGCCCAAGGAAGGGTAACAGGCAGGTATCAGACTCATGGGCGTGCACACAGGGTAGTAAGTGATGGCCATTTTAAGGACAGGGAGTCATCACGCAGTTTCCCTTAGATTCATTTTCATTATCTAACACAGAGCCCGGCTTGGACTGAATGGGGAAGTCTCAGTGCCAGTGATTCCACTTCAGAAAGGTATTGTCCTAATATAGAACTGTCATTCATCCAGAAGCAGTTCTGAGTTTCCAGTAAATTGCATTTCCTTTCTGCCTGTCTACACTTTCAAAGTGAAGGAACAAGCAGGAGAAAGCTTCTGGACTCCCCTGAGCTGCAAGCCACTCCTGACAAGCAGAGGGGAAGTGAGTACTTAGCAAAGAGACCCCCTGTGGACTGCCTGTCCCCAGCCACGAGGACGCCTGGCCAAAGAATATCAATCCCCTGGCTCCGCTCCACCTCGGTCTTTAACTGCTCACATCTCTGGATGGCGCTGGCACGGCAGGACGCGAGTCTTGTCTTCACGGGATCAGTCTGCCTTCCAAAGCTAGCCTCGTTCCGACTCAGGATTAGAGGCATGGGGGACCAGAAAGGTGTTTTCTTAACCAGAGGCTTGGCCTGCTGATCTCTGCTCCCCCACTGGGAGAATGCTCATTCCTACAGAGTCAGATGACTCACTTTCTGTGCCCCCAGTTGAATGGATCCCTCGGTTCAGACATCCTGACAAACGTTCAAACGCAACTGCCTTTGCCTACAACGCATCCCATCCTTTCTAGCTTTCAAATCAGCCTTTCCATCATCTAAACAAGGACCAGCCAAACTCCCGGTGAGTTATGGCCCTTCATTTCCCTTTCTTCCCCCCATTATTTTTCACTTGCCTTCTCTCAATTACTCTTCTCCTTGCTCTCCTGGAGATCCTTAATTATCTCGCCTCTAGTCCATTCAAACCTTTGGACTAACGAGTGCTCTGAGCTGTTTTCTTCCCCCTGGGAAACCAACTGGAAAGTCACCCAGACATGCTGCCCAGGCTATATTTCAAATATGCACCAGGGAAGCTGAGAAAGAGCCTCCAATCTCCAAGGATATCTGGAGTTCTAATTGAGTATGCTTGAGTTGGCATAATGTACACACACACACACACACACACACACATACACACACACACACTCTTCCATAGCCTGTGGGTCCAAGCGACATTACATTAACAATAATAACAAAATTTTTCTGTCCTCGTCCTCATCTGATAATGCATAGCCTCGGCCCCTAACAAAGACCCCCCAAACCTCATAAGCACGTCTAGGGGTCCATTTATAAGTACACGTGCATATCCAGTCAGCACCATGCGGCTCTTTCCGGGCACACTGCCACCCACTGCTGCTTCTGTCTCCTCCCGGGTACTAGTCTCCCGGCTGACGTCATCACTCACACTCTGGAACAGCCAAAACTGGGAAGTGCCGTGTGGCAGACTAAGACAGGATAATCAGCCAAGCCAGAATGCTCCCATTGGGTGTAACATCAAGTAGAGAGAGTATTAATGAAAATCACCAGCAGATTTTCCTCTCTCTCCTCGCAGCTCAGCTCCAGGTCTGTAAGACTGCTCTGGGCACCGATCTGAGGGACGAGAACCACATTCTACGCATAATCACCCCCCCACACACACACACATATACGCCAGCGCCCAGGACCGTATGAATGAGCCAAGTTCCTCACGCAAAGGTATTCCTCCTTATAAGTTCTCACCCCAGATGCTCCTCATACAAACCGACCTCCGTTAGCTGCCCTCATGTGCCACCCTCTCACCCTCACCTCGCCCACTCCAGATCCCCGATTCCTGGGCATGCCTAACTTGGAAATGGGCAGGGCACAGGGCACACTGCATTTCTACATGTGTACATCGTTTTAATGTTTTGTATGTGTCTATCATTTTAAATGATTCATTTCAAACCCTGAGCCTAACTAGTCTCGACAGTAGGGATTCAAAAATAAAAGCGGTGCAGCGCTACCCTTAAAGAATGCATGTTCCTTGATTGTGTTTCATCATCTCAGGTTTAGGAAGCCCCGAGTTCAGCACAGGACATGGAAAGACATCACAAGCCCAGGAGCTAGGGTGTTGTGTGATGCTGGCCAGCGTGGTTGCTTTTGTGAGTTTCCCCTTGAATAAAAGCCCGTGTCCTGTCATAAGACCCATGGAACCTATTAGAAGAAATTGATCCTCATGGTATGCAGAATTAACACAATAAGGAAAATGGCCAGAACAAATGGATCTTGATACCACATTAATGGCTTTTTCATAGGAAAAAATAAATTCAGGAGCAAATAATGGAAATTCATGAAGGTCCCCTAGGCATAGCCCTCCTTGTCCTCCTATATAATGGTTTTAAGAGAGTCTGTTCTCCCTCCAAGATGACCAAGGGTCCTGAGGAGGATCCTGGCAGAGAATGCACAGTGTGGGTAAGAGGAGAGCTCCGGAAGCCTCGGAAGGCTATGTGCAGAGTCACTTCTCAAGGGAAGTGGTAAATTTCCACAGCCTTTATAGATCATTTGGCTGATATTTCAATACCAACAGTCTATGTCTTTAAAGGGTATTTATAGCTCTAATGGTATTAAGGTGACTGAAGTCCCTGGGACTCCTGAACTTTTACCTGTCAGTGAAACATATAAATCACTTTGACACCAGATTAGCCTTTGGAGGCTTTTTCCCTAGAAATTAATGCCTCATCCTCAGTTATTTCGAGCTCTGAAGCCTGTGCTCCAGCAAAACCAGATCGGCCCAAATGGAAATAAATGCCTTTCAAGCAAACGGCAAAGGTTACGCAGAGGGTGCAGGGGAGATGTGAGTAGGACCTTCATCCTTCCCTGGTCTCGGATGTGCCCAAGGCAGATTTGGGTCACTTGAGATCTCCATAAAAAACTTAGGACACTGAATGTTACAAATTAAAATACCCCATTCTCCTAGAGCACTCATCCTCTGCCACACTTCGATTTCCTCCACAGCACACACCACTATCTGATTTATGTGGATGTATATTGTCATATTCCCCCCCCATTAAAATGTAAACTCCATGAGGTGGGAGTTTGTTTCTGTTCTGTTCACCAGTGCATCTCTAGCACTTAGTATGGTGCCTGGAACATAGTAGATTCTCAATAAATACTTGCTGAGAATGAATAAATGACAAGAATCATTAAAAGCTCAAGACTGACAGGAAACTGCAAAGCCATTTGATGACCAACCACTTTTCCTTCACTTACTGGCTCAGATAATGATGGACAAAGGGAATTATATAGGAAATAGTTCAGAGATTGAACCGGGAATGTACCTGAGAAAACGGAATCTTCATGTCCCAAGGGGAAGGAGAAGAGAAGACCATCAGAGCCTGAGGATATAAATAGCCCCATACCTTGTCTTCCTGATGGGCCCAGCTAGAGAGACACAAGAATTATAATACGGTATACACTTAGTTGGACAAATATTTATTGGCTACTTACCATATTCTCAAAGAGATTACTGACCACTTTGTATATGCCAGCAACTTAGTAGGCACATGGGATAAACAGGGAAATGGGACAGACCGAATCCCTGCACTCATAGAATTTAAAGTGTACTAAGGACAACGGTCATCCAGGAGATCCTGGGTATGATGTACGTGCTATTAAGGGGAAGTGAGGAGGGCCACAGGACAATATAAAGAGACCACCCGAGCCACCAGCAGAACCAGGGAAAGCCACCTGAGGAAGTAATATGTAAGCCCCTCCATGGCCCTTTTATGCATAAAATGCAAAAGCAAGGCTGAAGATAAAGAACAGGGAAGGGTGGGGACTAGGGGGCCATGGAATTGGATTTGGGGCCCTTGGCTTACTCTGGGACCTTGAACAAGTCACCCCACAGCCCCAATTTCTTCATCTGGTTGGTACTTTCAAATTCTGCTGTCTTATCATCCCTGGAAGATTTAAGAACCCTGGCAGTCAGCATCCAGAGTAGACACTAGAGCAGAGGCTTGACTCTGACCTGGGGAACAGGTGTGTTGGGGACGAATGACTCTGCTAGTCGGTGAGAAAAGGAAACCAGAACCCCCTGAGAAGTGGTTTGGGAATGGGAAGGGAGAATGAGGGGGATGGAGGGGAATTCAGGATTTTGCCTGGGATGAGGCTGGGAAGGAACTGAAAAATGAACTTAAGCAAACCATCCTACAATAAGTAATATCTGTAGGTGTTTAGAACTTTGATACCCACCCTACCTCATTTAATTCTCTTAAAAAGCCTGTGAATTATGATTGCCTCTGTTTTGCAGTTAAGGAGTGGAGGTTCAAAAGCCCAGAATGAGAACACGGCAAAGCGGAATGGATAACCAGACCTCCCCGCTCTAGAATCCCAATAGAGGGTCCGGCCAAGACAGGTTGCTCTTGGGCGGTGGCTCTGAGCAGGTGCCACTCTCAGAGGCAGCAGAGGACATCTGAGGACGAAAAGGTCACCGCCAGAGCAGACTAACTTAGCCAAAGCAGACTAACAGGAAGCTGCCGAAGATGGGCACAGAACTGTGGAAGCAGTAACTGCACCGCAGGCCCTCTCCTCCGAGCCCCTCAGTAAGACACACCCTGTAGGAAAGGAGGCTCCCCTTCCTTCACTCCGTGTGACAAAGACTGTGTCTTCATTCACTCAGCAAACACTCAACAGTCTACTAGATGCCGGCGCTAGAGCACAGCTAACAGAAAGCCCCTTCCCTCGAGGTGGCCACAGGGTGGGCTAGCACACTAGAAAAGGCCACACTCCACCTCCGCCTGAGTCCTGGCCCACCACTTACCAATTCTGTGACTATGAATCAGGTTTCTTAAACTCTCTGTGCTTTGGTTTCCTCGTCAGCAAAACAGCAATGATGACAGTACCTACCCCACAAATGCCTAGGGATTAGCTGGATAATACACAAAAAGAATTTTTCGCAGTTTCTAGCCCACGACAGGGGTCAACGAAGATGAACAATCATCACCGTAACATGAGACGTGTCTTAAAGATGACAGAAATTTGTCAAGGAAACAAGGAAAGTAAGACCAAGGCCAAAAAATATATATAATTATACATAATTTATAAAATCCCAGTATGACAATGTTTGGGGCACTCCACAAAGTGGAGTCCAGGGCGCAAGTCTGACAGGAATGGGAAACAGAGCAGAGAAGGTGAGCCCCTCATAAGCCCCAGGTCATAAAGGACCTCTAAACCCTGCTAACAAAGTTGGGACTTCATCCTGGGGACACTGAAACAAGAAAATAACATGATCTGACTTGCGTTTCATAAATATTGTCTTCTGTTGCAGGTCAGGTACCCCAGGAAGGGACGCTAAGTCGGAGATTAGCTCGCCGATGTTTGTTAGGGAGTGCCAGGGGATCAACGCCTGTAAAAAAGGAGAGGGGAAGCAGGATGGAGCAGAGGGAAAAATCAGGCTGCAATGCTACCCCTCTGATGGGTTCCTGACCCTCAGGGTGATCAGGAGGCAGAACGCCCCTTCAGAGCTGTCCCAAGACGAGATGAGAAAGCCAGGACATCGTACCCTGCCTCAAACACTCACTGGATGTGGGCCACTCTGGGAAAAGGGACTGAGCTTGAGTGAGAGGACTGACCTCGGGTTACCCTTCCACAAGGCACAGAAGTACTGACGGCTCAAGGATGTTGAAGGTAACACTCCCAAGTCCTCTGTTGAAAGGGGATCTGGGCACTACATCTCCAGGTCTGCCACATCTTTCCATTAAAGAAAAAGCATAATAATAACCCAGCCTGAGACCAGGACGGCGAGCCGGAGGACTCAGACCACCTGTCAGCAGTGTAGAGCCAGGCGAAGCGACTTGCACATCAGCGCACACACCATGCCCGTGCGTGCGCACACACACATATGCACATACACACACACACATGCACACATGTGTGTGCGCCAGGCTCTAAAAATACAAAATTCCTAGGAAGCACTGTCATCTTTTCATTCTGAGTATAGACCCAGCAGCTTTTCTGTTCTCCCTAGGCCTCCAGAGCCTCTCCGGCAGAGACAATTTTATTTATGATACTGAATTACACCTGGAAAGAAAAAGAGCCCAGCCAGAGAAAAATGAGAAGCTTGCTAGGGACCTTCAAGGCTCCTCAATATATTTCTTACTCTTTTTCTGGGCAGAAATTTCCATTTGCCAAGTTCTTACAGTTTAATTTGTCTTGTGTTAGTTTTTCATTATTCCCACTTTTTTAAGCACACACATGCTTGTGACCAATCATCATTTCCTCTGATTCATGTGTTCAATTAGTGTGGATATTAACTTGAGCTGCCTGACCCATGACAGTGAGTAAATGGGCACCTCCAATTCTGAAGTTACCTAAATTTTCCAGTATTAAACTAGCCTTTCACAGGCATCAAATGGCTGGCATGGGGGATGACTTCTTAATGTTTCTATTTGTGTGATATAGGAGACTGAGAGTTGCTGGTTCCTTGAAGCTTATAAACTTGCTGGAACGAGCTAAATCACAAATGATGGTTTGGGAGAAAAGGATACGGTCTGGGCATGAGATCCAAAATGCCAAAGACAAGAGTGAAACAAGACTTAGACGTTTAAGAGCCAGACAGCATCTGAGACAAGATATCCTATTCCCTCATTTTTCAGAAGAGGAAAAATAAAGCCAAGAAAGGTCGAGTGAATTACCCAGATGGCTTAGTGTGTCAGCGGCAAAGCTGAGACACACATTCTTCGGCACCCAGCACGGGGACTCTTCTCCACCCCACCTAAATGGAAACAGTAATGGCGTGTCAGGACATTTGCTGGAATTGGAAATATTTCACAGCACATCTAGGCAGGAAGTTATCAGAAATATATTATAATCGCAGCTTCTCATTTTTAGTTTATGACTCACCAATGAAATGCTGCATTGTTTTAAAGCCATAATGGGAAGCCCCATGAAGATTTATGCGAGGGTGGGAGAGATCAGTCATCCCCCCCATCAGGGGCCAATAGGAAGCTTGCTCCCCCCTGGGTCTTTGAAGGACATATCCTCACATCCTAGGAAATTAGAATCATTTCTATTAGCCTCCATCACTATACCCAGTTCATTTCTTTTTACTTTTCACAGCTTGTTGTCATGTGTTTATTAGCTTGTTTCCTTATTTATTTTCCATTTCCCCATGCCCACATGAAGAGGTAGGAGAGGGCAGGAAACTTGTTTGTTCATCCCTCTGTCCCAAGTGTACAGTAAGCAAAGAAAAAATTGTCGTGGAATATATGAATGAATGAACCAGTGAATGAACAAACTGGACAAAATGATGATCATTAGCCACGGGATACTATGGTGTGTTTTTTTGGAACCAAGTACCTTTCCCTATCTCTTCCCATCCCCTCTCCCCCACCTCCCCCCACCATTACCCTGCTGGTTCTTTCATACTTTAAATAGAAAAACTAAGATGTAGAATGTTCATGTTTCCATAAATTACTGCACAGCTAATTAAAGACAGAACGAAAACCGGACCCCACCACCTCTGGGCTTCCGTCTCTCTCCATGGGACCACGCTGCCTTAAATGAACTATTTGAGTTCTCTTCTCTCTTATACTATATAAGTGTTTAGACAGTATTTCTGTATATAAACATATTTATTTCCACAATGTAGAAAGAAAAACATCACCAAAAGTGTGTTTGTTCTGGGAGCCACTAAATCTAATAAGCTTCTCTAGGGGAAAAAAAAAATCATTAAGTTTGAGAGATGCTACCCACTTTATACTCCTTGTGGACATTCACAAAGTACTTCAGAACCCTGATCCCTGCGTCATGAAATGAATTTGCTTTTGTTAGACCCAAATTTCTCAAATTTATTTGACCGTGGAATTCCTCTTTGGAACCTAACACCCATTCCCATATCCTGTAATGAATGTTCTCCTCTTTGGAACCTAAGACCCATTCCCATATCCTGTAATGAATGTTCTCCTCTTTGGAACCTAAGACCCATTCCCATATCCTGTAATGAATGTTCTAAGGCACAGCATGGGAAAAGCTATGGTAGAAGCACATATAAAAACCATGTAGACTTGCTGGCAGAGGTGTGACTCTCACATAAATATTGAGGCTCCACTGACCTGGAGCTTCAACGCTGTCCTTTTGAGGTAAGCTAGATTCCCGTCTGAATGTCTTCAGAAAAGTGACAGAAGCAAGGAGAAAAGCAACCGCATAGAGGAGAAGGTGATGAAGGGATTATGACTGCCATTACTTCCTAGTTTTTACCATATTCCTACTGGGCTGAATTCGACGCTTACACTGATGTCTTGATTCTTTTTTCTCTCCGAAGGCTCACTCAGCCTTTACTTATCAATCTCATTTCCAAACCAAATCAGGAAAATCCCACAGCAAAGTGTACTGCCATCTTGAGGTTCACAAAACTTGCGTCTTACAACAAGCGAATTTTCTTGAAATAACAACTCCCCATCCCTAAACCTCTGGTTCCCCTACCTGGAAATGCAACACAACCAATTCTTCTGATTCATAACATATCCTCATGTTTTTGTAGCATACCAATCTCTATTTCTCCATCCACTACTAGTTCTATATGTGACCTTGGGCAAATTAATTAAGCACTCTGAGCCTCTTTTTCCTCATCTGTAACGCAAGTTGTACAAGGACTAAATTAGTTATCATAAGTACAAAGTTTATCATGGTGTCAGACACATATTTACATCTCAGTAAAATAGCTACTGTTTTTATAGTCATCATCATCATATAGAATCCCTCCAGACAATTAGCTTCTAATTCATTATTTCAGCATTCTGTTAGCCATTTAACTGAGTGCAAATGGAGTCATTATCATTCCATTCTTAAAGATTACATCCCATAAACCAAAGCAAAATGAATAAAATGTAGAACCCACATATACATTAGTATTTCTTAACAAGGATTCAGGTCACTAACTGGTAAGAAAAGGACCAAACCATTGTTCCAAATGACTAAAGAAATCTGATGATTCTAATTAATTAGTTAATTTACTTATGGTTCCTTTAGACTACCAATTTCAGCCCACAAATAAACGTTAATCCTGATTACAGGAAAATTTTAAAGAGAATTATTATGGCAGCAAGATGGTTGTGACCATAAATTTGGTTTAACCGGCCATCATCTGCCAGAAACTCTTCAGAAACAGCAAGAGACCCAGGGTCTGCTTTGTACCATCCAACAGCTATATTCATCCAGAGCACTCCTGGGAGTGCCAACATGCTAAGAACATACTCATGCATGCATTTTGCACCTATACTAATCACCCACTGTGAATGAGTATCAGTCCAGACATGCAGGATGACGATGAACTAGACAAGCACTGCATTGCCTTTATGACCTTTGGGGTCTAGTGGGGGAGAAAGTCAATAAGAACATGATATTTTGACAGATACAGTGAATTTCATTGGGTCATAGGAAGCAACGTACAAAGTAATGTATGAAGTACATTTTTTTCCTGACCATTTGGTTAAATAAGAATAATAATTCTGCCTCCAAGGACCACAGAAAGCAAACACAAAAAGCTTTTGGAAGGGGTAAAATTATGTTTACAAATCCTTAAAATGGTATATCATTCTTCAGTCAGCTTTCTCCTCCCACCCAATCCTTACTGGGGTGAAGCAGGAGGTCAACAGGCTCCATGGGACTGATGTCCACATTGCACCTTCTCCTTCAGTGAAGATTCCACTGGGTGTGCTGACCCCCAGAAATAAGTACCCCAAGGGGGGATGAAAATAACAAATAATAATAATAAATTCTAATACATGTCTTACTCCATATAATACAGTACTTTGATGATGAAGACTGCACTGGAGGTATTGCTCAAGGAGAAGTCAAGACAACTTGCAAGTTTCAAGACCTGACCTGAATAAGGCTATGATGATCTTATTTTCCAGGCCAAAAATCAGGACATGGAGTCCAACAAAGGACTTTTTCCACTTCTGGGAATTAAGCTGTCTGGGAGATGCAGTTTAAATGTCAAAATATTGGCATTTCTGGGACATTGAGAGTATATGGAAACAACAGGACAAAATACTTGAAATTAAGACTGCCCTGGAAAATTCATGAAATAGCAACCTAAAAGAATTTGTGTAAAATACAGAGCCTTGATACCTGTGGAGACTGAAAACAGAGGAGGGGTGAGTGGATGGAGCTATTTCTAGGAGTTCAAGAAGAGAACAAATGAACTTGAATATCCTTAGGGCAGAGAAAGAGAAAAAAAAAACTATTTTCACTTTATAATGCCACTAACTCAAATCAATTGATCTCTTTTCTCCCTCTGGTTAAAAAAAAAATGTGTCAAGATATTTCAAGGTAAAGAAACCAATACCTCCTTGATCAACTATTTAAATGGAAAATGAATCCACACATGTATGTTTTCTGTTACCCTCTTTTAGTTACAAGCAACAGAGATTCAAGGAGATTATACCTTAAAAATGAAGGGCGTTCATTTATTGGAAAATAAACATGTATGGATTATTAGGTCTCTCCTTCCACTTCAGTTCAATCCTAGCAGGAATTGGCTTAAACTAGAAGATTTTCCAAGTTTCAAGTTTAAATTTTCACGACAGTATCTGATTGTTCCTCTTTTTCTTTTTCTTTCATATTAGCTCATGCCACGAGTGGCTAACACAAGTATGAGTTTTTACCCACCCTGTTCTCATAAATCATGCCTTAAGCAAGGCTCTGGGCTTGCTGGCTCACTAAGAGGGGACCATGCGCAGGCCAGCAATGTATCCATGTCCGGCACCACTCTCAAAGTCTGGATGCCTAACCTTCAAGGAGAATTTTGCAACTCGTTCCACTCCAAGTCCACCCAGCTGTTCCAGATGTACCCACAGGCGTCTGCAGACTGCACCATCCACTCAGAATGCCACTTGACTACAGGAAACAAACTGAGGGTTGCTGGAGGGGATGTGGGTGGGGGAAAGGGGTAACTGGGTGATGGGCATTAAGGAGGGCACTTGATGTAATAAGCCCTGGGTGTTATATGCAACTGATGAATCACCAAATTCTACCACTGAAACTAATAATACACCATATGTTAACTAAATTGAATTCAAATTTAAAAGAAAAAAAGAACACCGTTCAGGAGACGGTAGCTGGTCGTACTTCCCTCCACCGTCAGGTGTTGCTGAAGCATTTGTTGTGTGCCTCAACAGAGAGGCTGTTGAACCTCCTCTCTTACAGCCTTTCAGATCAGCAAAATTCCCACAGAGCCGGGGATCTGTCCATCCTCATAAAAGCAGGATGCTCCTTGTGGCCAAAGCTGTTGGGTGCCCTGCGCTCCTATCATCTCCGTGCGTCCCAGGTGCCACCCATGATCAGTTCACATACCTGCCAAGGACCTCCTGTGACCCACTGCCAGATGGAATTCCCTGGCTGTGGGACCGCGCTCAGCTCCAACTGGGAGGATGGGCCAGAAGGAGACCATGCCTACAGGATTGGCCCCCATCAGCAAGAGATAGAAATTGGTGGATAAATATTCCAATTTCCGTACTTCACTGGTGGCACAATTCTGGGGTGTTTGCTACCTGGTCTCTTAGAGGATCCATGGGGGTCTGAACCCCAGTTGCGCCAGTGGTAATATGCTCATGAACATCCCTTTATTGGTTTGGGCCCTCCCTTCTCATTTCTTTCCCAGTCTCCTGAGATCACCCCTCAAAGATACTATCTGCACCCAAATCCTTGTCTCAGGGCCAGTGTTTGTAAAAACAAAACAAAGGGCCTAGTCAGGGGAACACTTTACTCTCTGTCTTCCATCTGCTCTCACCAGCCCCACACTCCAACGGCAACTACCCTCGCTCCCACACCTGGCTTCGAATGATTCTGACCGTGATCCGCACTCCCAAACTCATAGCAACCCTCTGCCTTCATGATTCTCCCAGACCCAGGCCCTCTCCTCAATCCTGCATTCCTCAACAACCATTACTTCAGTGGCATCTTCTTTCACTTAGTCTTAACACTTCTAAGCTTCCCCTGAAAGGATAAAGTCTGCTGTATGTTCTACTCCCGAAAGCTCTCTGGTTTTCCTCCCAAGTGCTTCTTCCCCTGAGTTCTTCCCCAATGTGTCATGATGGCAGCAGTACTAATTTATGCCGACTCTATGCCAAGGACACATGAAAGACACTAGTACTTAGCTACCTAAAGCCACTGCTGACAGCCTTTCCTCTTGCCTGCCTCCTACCATAGAAACAGAAAAGGGTAGGCACTTGTATTTCTAGCCTCTCTTGCAGCTAAAGGTTCCATGAAGCCTGTTCTTGCCAACAGACATAAGGGGATTTCTGAGATAGCTTTATTTCACCCCTGATAAAAGAAAGAATGACCCTCAATGAGATTATCAGTTTCAGTGTGTGTGTGTGTGTGTGTGTGTGTGTGTACACATGTATGTACATAACACACACACATGCAGGTACCCTCCTGCTTTGTTCTCTGGACACAGTTGCACACAGAAGAGGTTTCTAGGGCTGTAGAAGAAATCTTGTAAGCATGGGAAATACGGTAAGTCAGAAGAGTTGCGAGATGCCAGCTCAACACCCTGACGTCATGGAGCCAAGGAATGAACAGTAGGACTGCCTCCCTCCAGGCTCCTTGTTGGGTAAACAAGTGTTCTTTGCGTTAATCCACTGTTACAGGAGTTATGCTTGCAGCCAAAATTATTCCCAACTGACACAGGACAAAATGAGGCAGAGGATGTGTAAGATTCTCTCCCTCAAGCAAAACCTATTTATTAACTACCTATTCTTTACAAAGCATGGCGGGAATACAGAAGTGTGTATAAAGCAAAGTCCCTTCACAGGATTAGAAGAAAGTGGGAAATTGTGATAAAGTGCTTGCCAAGTGTTGGGAAGGGCTGAATATGCTGACAGGGGCTACCCTGGGAGCCCCAGAAGGGGGAGGCTGCTGTGGACTATGGCAAGAAAAAGAGGCTTCCTAAGGCAAATTTAAAGGCACAGAGGACTTAAATAGATGGAGAAGACTGGGAAGAGAATCCCAAGCAAGGGAAGCCATGGAAGCAATGATGCTTGACATAATTTTATAAAACAAAATGGGAAAAGAAGGCAACTAATGTGACAGCACAAAGGGGTAGCGTCCTGGATGTCAGTGAGCCTCTGGTACTATTCTTGTGAATACTGGGGCCACAGTTGTTAACGTACACCAGCAACGAAAGGGGGGACAGGGAGGGGCATCAAATCAGAAGGCAGAGACCACAGAAGTGGCCAGTCTAAGTAAATAATAATAATAAAATAACCACTTATTGAATACTGGAAGTAATCACTATAGTAAACGTTTTATACAAATTGTCTCATGTAATGCTCAATACAATCTTTCAGATACGAATCACATTTCTAGTTATTGTGGATAAGAAAATTAAGGTTTAAAAATGTTCTAAAAAAATCGCACTGTTATAATAATACATTATACGTTAATTAAAAAAATCACACTGTTATTAAGGGACAGAATTCAATTTCAAATTCAAGTCTCTCTGATTCTGATGCTAAGTTAGACCAGGGCTGGATGCCCTGCACGGGCTTTGCAGCCCTCTCTGCTTCCCTCCATCACAGCACCTGCTGCACAACCTAAGGGCAGGGATGTGGTTCAATGACCTTGTGACCATCCACCCCCATCCCCAGTGCCTAGTGGAGTTCACGGACCATGGGCACGTTGATAAATGCTTGCTAAATGAATGGAAGTCTTCACTCAGGTGCTGGATTGACTCATAAATTGAGATCATCTCTTTAGGTCTAAGGTATAACAAACATCCTGGCAGGGACTAGGTAAAGCTAAGGGATGGATGGATGGCTTTGGCCAACTCAGCTGAAAAGTCTCCATCAACACAACATAGCCACTACCCTCATCACCTATTTAGTCCGAGACTGAAAATGATTCAGAAAATAAAGCTTTCATACAGAGAGCAGATCGTAAGGCTGGTGAGCACTAGCAAGACTCTTTCCCTAGCACTAGGAAAATCCACAAGGGAGCAACCAAGAGGACAGAAAGGGCCAAAGTGAGCCCAAGAGAACCAGCAGGGAGATGGTTATCATCAAAAGGCTGGTCCTTCTACATAACATCAGCCTGAATTTCAGCCAGGTGGATTAAAGTCAAAGGAATGGCAGAACCATGAAGAAAAAGGAGCCAGGAAATGCTGTTCCTGGATTTTCCACAATCCAGTAAAGATCGCATAAGGAGGCAGTGGTGATGCTGAGGTGACATCGAAAACACAACACAACATTTATAACCACGAACACAATAAGCACACCACTGGAGGCTCCAGTCTGCCCTGGGCACGCAGAGGAAGTCTTAACGCTTCTCAAACACTGAGCATGCCTCCAACTTCTAACTTGGAGCTGATACACATTTATTTTTAACTACTCAACTGTAAACATTTGTCAGTTTAGCCTTCTTAAGTAATGAGTAAAGTCAAGCATTATCCTCAGAAGATGACATTTCATCTATAAGGTGGGATATAGCAAATATTTTTACCTCCATATGGTGTTCAAGCAAGTTCACAAAGGAAAGCTAGGAGCAGTTATTAATTATCATGGACCTTGAACACACACTTTGGACTCATCTTACCTTTACAAAACTTCAGGGAAAAAGGAATTATACTTCTTGTTTTTACAAAGTTTTCACACTTTTATAAATGCTGTGGTTTTTTCCCATCTTCTCCTCAACTAGTATGTTGCATGCAGGAGAATGTAATGGTTTGGATCAACCCCATGTGTTGTAAACTTCTGACTAATAGTTACTAAGCAGTTACCATGTAATATGCGCTACCTTAGGCCCTTCATATGCATTTCCTATTTCCAGTTTCTCAGCCACCTTAAGGAATAGGTATTGCTGTACCCATTTTTCTAATGAAGACTCTAAGGCTCAGAAGGTTGAAATCATTAACTCAGGGATCCACACTAATAAGTCAAAGAGCTAGAATTCAAATTCACTTCTACTGAGCCCCAAACCCACTATTTTAACCACCATACTATACAATCTCAATTTCACTGCTAGGAAAAGTCTGCCTGCAAGCTTTCATCGCAGAGAGAGAGATATCTTCCCCTTTTTGACTTGGTGGCTAGGAAGCTCATGCACAAATTTAGGGTACAAAACCTTAGCCTTTCCCATAGGATTTCTAACTTCTGTTTTCACGTCTATGATCTCTGCCATGTATAAAGGTAAATATTTCTGTGACAAGTATTACCTATCATTAAATAATACAATAGAAGTATACAGACTTATCTTCATTTCTGTTATCACTGATCTATTTGAAATCATTATCATTTAAAACAACAAGAGAACATCATAAAAGATGGGAAGGAAGAAGAGTTTCTTTTAATTTCAATCCAATTTAATAATTAATTTATAAATTACTAATGTTCTGATTACTATGCATATTCTCTACGTGCATACCTAGAGTGTTGCCTTTTAAAGTATTTCAGGAAAAAAGTGCATACAGACAATTCTGTGATAAATAATGCACACTGATCATAAGTACCCGTTCTGAAAACCCGTTAGACATATTGATCTGATTTTGAAAGAGAATCTGCTGTTCATGGAGATAAAGTGATTCACTACTTGCAAGAATAATGAAAACAGATGCAAAGTAAATGAGTCTCTAGGCATCCCAAGGACTAATGGAAAAGATTAAAGAGTGAATTACATAGTAAAAATCAGATTATATCTGCTTATATTACCGAGTTGGTGACTTAAGAACCACTAGATAAGCCATTCTGCTGGAATCAGCTGGTTATTAGGACAGCCTGCTGCTATCAATAGCAAGTATATCTATGGAAACTTCGCTAAAAGGGTGCCAAGTGTGTGAGAAATAGACTCCTGATGATCTTGGGAGTGATTGTGTCCTCACCATCCAATCCCAGTTTATTTTCTATCTGGATTCGAGCCTTATATTCTGGGTAGTGTCTCTATTTTTAAACTTTGCATGGTTCTCCAAGATATCTTCCAAAACTGGAACTCTGACTTGCACTTGCTTACACCCTCCAAGATACTGGCATCTCTCCGTGAAGCCTTACCCTGGGACAGGAGCCCTCAACAGTATTTCTGATGCAACTGTCTTTCTAGACTCCAAGGAGCACGCGACCTTAAATTCACCATCTCTAGGGTCCACCCTCTTGTTAACACCTCATTAAATCTCCTTGGAGCCCCTACACTCTCTTCCTGTTCACCATTCACTGTTTCCCTAGACTCATGATTATCATGCTCCCTTTAGACATGGCACTTGGTCCCCAGATGGAACTTCTCCTATAAGCTCCTGAAACTGGTCCAGGTCAAGCCCTGCTTCTGCCTGAGGATCAACTCTCATAAGACACTACACCCTTACCCATCTCCTTCGGTCAGCCACGATCAGAGACTCCTTAAATGTGACTCTCAGAGGCTTTATAACTGAATATTTACCTTTCATTTCAGGTATGCCTATGATGTATTTCTTCATCTTTTTTATGCCAATTCTATCGTGTTCAGATGTAGATGAACACTTAACTTTTTCGACCGCTATATAGTTCTCTTGTGAGTCTTTTCACTCTACATAGGAATGTGTCTTCCCTACGGACTGAAACACCCATCTGTGCCCCGATCTGACAGACCGTGTTAGTCACAGTGTATACACTTCAATTGACTCATTAAAACCTCTGGGGTATGAAAGCATCTCTCACCCTCTGAGAGCCATGGGGACAATTCATGTTTGCTTGGGTCCCATATCCTTGGAATTCAATTGTATTCTCTTCTGTTCACGAATTTTTTGTAAATATTTCTTTCGAAACTGATCCCAGTTAGAACCAGTTGCCGTTTCAAAGCAAACATCTTACCTACCCTCTCTAGAATGTGGATGTCTGTGCATATCTTACCAAAAATTTAAAGAAGGCCAACATACAAATTGAAAGCAAAAGTGGAAAGGAAAAAAAAAAAAAAAGCCCTAAGTGTTTTAGAAATACTGCACCGATGCCCCCTCTTTTCGTTAACGGTGCCTCAATCCAGAACTGAGGTGGTGCATCTGCCTCCTGTACTGAGAGGCCGTAAACTTAAAAACCGGATGATGTAACCTGATCATGATGCAGGAGCTTGAATGGGAGCACAGGTGCCACGTAGAAACACCAGAGGCCAACCAGCTTTTAGCCATACGAGAAAGCATTACTAGGTTACTTGCCCATGAACAGAACCTGCCCCGAAAGCCTGGCAGACCTTCGTAAAAGCCGTGAGTACAGTCGAGTCAGTGCCATTACAAGGAGAGCTCATGGCTCACACTCTAAAGCATGCGCTGTGGGCAACGCCGCTGCTGTCACACCTGCTGCCACCAGCTGGCCACAGTGAAGTGTGTCCCCGGCTGAGCAAAGTCAACCCAACGCCTTGGACATCTGCGAGCTACCAAGGCACTGCTATTTCTTAAGGTAGCCTTTGCTAATGGAGCTACGTTTTCTCTGAATCATAATGGTATCTGCCAAGCCAACGCTCCTGAAGCAGCGTTAAAGTACAGGAAGAGCCTTAATGAGTCACATCGGGTTGTGAGGCAACGGCACTCCTGTCATCTTGTGCCTCATTCGGGTGGACACTTCTGCCTCCAGAGCTCTGAGCACACAGGAACACTATAAAACCTGGCACAAACTCAAGGATTCACTGTGCAGGGTACAAAATGGAACTTTACTGCCTCTGCTCTAGTTAATGGAAACTTATAATTCCATAATAACAATTTCAAGTCAAATTGGTCTTTAGACTGGCAGTTCTTTGGTGGGAATCCACCACAGTCTGCTTAGTGCGCCACCAAAATTCATATGTTGACGTCTTAATGTCCACTCTAAGGGTATCGGGAGATGGGGCCTTTGGGAAGTGATTAGGTCATGAGGGTGGAGCCTCATTCATGGGATTAGTGTTCTTAAAAAAGAGACCCCCAAAGAGTTTCCTTGCTTTTTCCTGTGAACAGAGCTCTTGCTCTGAGGACACAGCAAGAAGGTAGAGTCTATGAATCAGGAAGCCCTCACCACACAGCAAATCTGCTGCACGTGATTGTGGATTTTCCAGGTTCTAGATTTGTAAGAAGTAAATGTTTGTAGTTTATAAGTAACCCAGGGCTATTTTGTTATTACAACCCAAACAGAGTAAGAAAGAACATGAACACTATAAAATGTGGCACAAACACAGCGATTGACTGTGCCAAGTACAAAATGGAGCTTTACTGCCTCTGCATTGTTAATTGGGATATAATTCCATAATAAAAATCCCAAGTCCAATTGGTCTTTAGAATGGTAATGCAACAGTGGGAACTCAACCATTATAAAACTAAAGCATAGTTGTCTATGTGGAAAAGTTGTCCTCTCTGATGGAGAATATGGCCTTGGTGGAACACACATGGAACAGCAGAGGAGGGAAAGGGACTGTCATCCATATCAATCCTGGAGATTAAAATGGTGACTTCTTTGAAAATCCTATCACCCCAAACCTAGAGTCCTCCTGACTCAACTTTTCAAGTGGCTATTATTCATCTCAATAAATACCTAATGATCACTCCAGATGGCACAAAAGTCAGCAGAAAGGTTTACAGAAAAGAATTCCTGACCCCAAATGCGGCAGGTAAAATGTGTCTGGAAAGAGACTGCAACATGGAGATTTGCACGCAGGAAGTTTATTGGAGTAGATTATTAGGATCAACATCCGGGAGGGAGGAAAGCAGAATTGTACAGGGTGGGGGTGGGGGATAATTGTGCAAGTAAGCTGTATTGCAATCACAGCAAAGGCTTCTGCTGATCCCACACGGAACTAGGGAGCTGGGACGACCTCTTAAAACTGCCTCAAGTGGAAGCAAGGCAGCCAGACCCATATCGGGATATGGAGGAGGTGGCCACTCTCAGAGAGGAAGTCCCTGACAGCTGTCAATCACCAACGCTTCCAACAGCTGGAGAAATGGGTGCCTCCATCCTGAAAGGAGGCCGGGGAGACACAGGAGGCACACAACAGCATCCATACATCAAACAACACTAGAGACCAGGTTTTGTTTCCAAATTCACTGAAGGGCCAGTTATGTGTTTAAGACGCCCAATCCAATCACTGAACACTGGAGCAGCTATGAGATCCTAAAATTAGTCACTTAATTTACAACTGACAATGCAAGTTTTTCTTTAATTGTGACTAAGTTTTCTTAGAAGGGCAATTTTCAACATCATCCTCTAAAGAAGATGGTAGCAGACTTACATGCAAAATTACGTAAATGTGAAATCAATGTACAATAATGTACAATGTACAATAATGTAGAGTTTAACCCGTTCTCCTACTCATGTTCAGGATTCCCCTAGCAAGGCATACTCCTGAGTATGGAGAGTAAATTCTGTTCTACAGCATCCTCAAATCACGGCCCCTGCTATCTGTCCTACTGGAGAACAAATCACCAGGAAAATTAACCACTAACATTTACTGAGCACTTATTATATGTCTGGTACTATTATGTGCACTTTACATGCTTTATCACTCCTCATCCTCAAAACTACATGAGGTAGAACAAAATATGGAAGAGGAAACTAATTTACAGAAAAGTTAAGTAACCAGGTCAAGGTCAAACATATTATGTGTAGTACAACCTAGATTCCATGTTATCAAACCCAAATAAAAACCACATAGTTTTTTTTTAGATATTCTCCATTTTCCCCTACAAACCCCTTCTCGGCCCCATTCTGTGTTTTAGTAGGCTAACCTCTATGGACTCTATTGACTAAGCTCTTTTGCCTTCTGGTTTCCAGTGTGGTTGACTAGAAGGAATTATCGGCAAGCAATCAGAGGGTACGAAGAGACCAAGATCAGGGTATGGAATCCCTGGTTTCCTCCCTACTGGGCCACAGGTTGGCAGGGACTCCTTTCTCTACTCAAGATTCTTCCTACTGCTAGAGATATTGATGGGTTCCAATAACCACACGCTCCTCTTCTGTACTTCGGACCACTGTTGTCTTCAACACATTTTTCCATCCCTTGTTTATTTCTGTTAACCCCGCTCCCAGCTTTGTAAATAGGTCCTATATTAAACTTCTCTCATATGGCATTTGAGAGTTGTGTATGTCTCCTGCTGGGGCCCTGGTGGATTAAGAATTGTAGCTGGTTGTCCTATGCAGTGACGTACTTTCCACCAGAGAGGACATGAGTCTCACGGACACTGTCATGACACATGAGACACTGGTGAGCATGCCTATCATATCTTCTTCCTTCCAAAGATGCCCTAGCCCCTTACTTTTTCCAATAAGCATTAGTGTGAATAGGATTTCTCAACCTCAGTACTACTGACATTTTAGATCAGAAATTCTTTCATTTGGGGCAGAGTCAGGGGTGTCCTATGCATGGCAGAATCCCTAGTCTCTACCCACTAGATGCTAATAGCAATCTCCTCAGTCGTGACAACAGAAAATGTCTTCAGATATTGCCAAATATGCCCTTGGGGGAAAATCACCCCAGCTGAAAACCATGCCTTAGAATTAATGGTAAAAGTCCTGCAGAGGGTAAACACAAGAGTAACCAAAAAAAGGAAAAGAAGGAAGGAGGAGAGGGAAGGAGGTATGGGAAGGGAAGGGAAGTAAGTCAGTAGATGTTTCAAAAAATATTATTCGGCTACATTTCTGCCACTAGTGATTAATGTCCCTCACTAAAGGTACTTTTCACTTCTTTGTTATTCCCTTCCAAGAAGCTGGGAGTTCTACTCTCATGGAGAATCTGTTTCTCTATCAACTTCCTCCTACCTCACAATCACAGGCTTTCTAGTCAGGTTACTACGATTTTCTCAAGCACATTGCTCTGCCCGCAAATCAAGGAGATTTACCATTTCTAACTTTCTCCCAACCCTGAGAATCTGTAGTTTTAAGCAACGCTTTCCCTGTTCAAGAATGATACCCGTGAAGGTCATCTTTCCTCTTGTGTCTGTGGGAGCTAAAGAAAACCAACCACATAAGACTGACTTTCTTATATACACAACCATTATCATCTCATTTTATTCCCACACACTATCCCACGCCTTGTTTTTGCCTTTTTTCAAAGATTCCAGGACTTCTGTCTAGAACAAATATATCTCTGTCATTCTGAAAAAAAAAGTGGATGCCTGATTTGAATTGAAATATAAAGAAATACCAAGAAATCTGAATGGTTTATGCCTGATGACAACTATTTGGACCATGTTCAAGGGCTCACAGTAGAAACTCTTCATTAGCACCATGACGTTTCCATTATTGTTGGTGTCAGAAAGGAAAGTATTGCAAGTATTTGAGATCTGAGGTTTCAACATTTGTCAAATGCAATTACCCAGACTTTTTAGCTCCCAAGTTGATTGGAATGTTATCTTCTGCTTCTCATTCACACAGTATGTAGAAAAAGCAAGCCAAGGGGTAGTTTATAAAATAGATGCAGTAATAACAACAATATCGTGTTTAAATTAGAGTGACATGAATGAGTTTGTAATACTTTGAAACTACATAACCCTGAGAGAGCTAAAAGGTCTATTAGAGATAATGAGGCTGGTAGATGCCACGTTCCAATGAGAAGGAAGGACGCTATGTACATATGAATCACAAGACAGAAGGCAATCCGAAAACAGTTTTCAAACCACAGATAAAATGTTGGCTTAAAGCACTGCATCTCTCTGGATGAAACACAGAAAAGACTATTGGGTGCTAAACCTTACTCTTCAAAGGACTAATGCTAACCTGCTCTTGAGGACAAGGATGAGACGGATGACAGTTTTCCTAAGCATCATCCCAGACACCTGTCGTTCCGAAAACTGGCCGACAGATCCCCTAGTAATCACTCCTTCAGATGCTATTTTCGGGCACATCACTTGCAACAGAACCCACATTTCTGCTGTATCCTAGGATTAGAAATGTTAGCTAAGTTTCCACCAGGAACGATTTGGGACATTAAAGTATACTTAGGACACAGAGTTTTCTGGGGAGCCCCTTCTTTGTGACATAGAGACGAGGATTTGCCAGAGAAAAGAGCTGCTGTCATCGGCCAACCACGCAACAGGTGATTCTTTTCTTCCTGGGATCATGACTGGCCTCACCACAGTGCAAGCTAATCTCTGAGAAACTCCACATAGCATCCACTGACTCACAGGTCATGTTGCTATGATGACAAAATACAGAGGCAGAAAATACAAAGTTCAAAAGAAGACGAGCAAGGGATTATGGAAATAACATAATCTCAACTGCATTCAATCTGAGGGTCACACATCACACGGCGGTCGCCCCATCAGCCAAATGCAGGGAGCAGGTGCGGCCAAGTTCATTTTGGTGAAGAGAATGTTTTTAAAAATTGGACTTGAGTATCTTTATAGGAAGGCATGCACTTTCCTCTGCCCGTCTGCCCCACTGCTCCCTGACGCTTACACTGACCCATGTCGGTCATCTTTGTTATTTGACTAGCCCTTGAGACATGTAGGTTGGTAAGCCTGTGTTGGTCAGCCTTCTTAACTGCACCATATGAAATCTGTTGTGACAGGTTAAGTAGGAAATAAAACAGCATCTGTTCAAAGATACCGGGGAACTCACAGAACAGCTGAGAGGGTAAGAGGCGCTGACTAAGGAGCTCCTCCAGCAGGAACAGTAACCACCACAGAAGGGGGCTTCTCCACTAAAAACGCCACTTGGACCCCCCTTAACAGCAAGAGTGCCCAGAGTGGCACACGGTGGGCCCCATCATGCTCCCTTCCAGAAACAACCACGCCCACCACTGCTCTGGGCGCAAGCTGGACTCCGTCGGGCCGCCGCTGCCTTACTTTGCTCGCTTTCAAACCCCAGTTCTGCTTGGCAGAGCCAGGATCCCAGCTGCAAAATTTTATTCAACAACATGGGTGAAGACCAATTAAGTTCGACCTTGTTTTACTTTATTTTAGTCTAAATTTTATTTTGATTTTCTATCTTATTCTAAAATTATCAAAGGAAAATATTTCAATCTCCTGTAACTAGGTTTTCACAATACAGATGGAAAAAAATAAAGTAAATATTCCCTGTTTAACTTAGTAAAACCTTTTCTCAAACATTTAAGAAAGAGCATTTTGCCACTTACTTCCAAAAATGGCATAGTTTAAAATATAGAAGAAAAAAAAAACCAGGAAAACCACAGGACCTATTGAAAGAAAATTAATTAAGCAACCACCAAAAAAAAAAAAATTAAAAGAAAATTAATTAAATAAATTCCAAGTAATAAAACATCCTACCAAAAAGAAACATAGTAGCAAACTTAGGCTAAGGATAGTTACTATATAACCAATCATAAAATAGCTGTGTTTCCTAGCAGATGAAGCAAAAAAATGTTACACGTTTCTTATTGTTTATTAAAAGGACATGTGCCCAGGTCACTAGGGAAATACATCCATTTCCTACCTTTGAGCTGAAAAGAATTTATCATAATGAAAGAACACCGGAGAACAAACTGACGGTGCCACTGACAACAATTTTACAAAAGCTGATAAAGGTAGTTCTATTCGTGACCATTCCTCATCTCAAAACTTAGGGAATAATTTCAAACTGTAGTTTCATCAAGGACTTTCTACACAGAATCAGAGTAATAAATTCCAGTAGGTAGCTAACTCGCGGAGTGCTCTGATACCACAAGAAAGCCTAGAGAATCTGGCAAACTAAATGGTTCAACTGCCTCTAATACTGGAATACCAATTTTCTCAGCAGGGCTCTGGCAGAGCAGTGTGTAACAGTCAAATTCACACTGAGGTCCTTCCGTGCAAATGCCCTGTGCTGCTCACTGAAAGCAAATGCGGAAGTTCCCAAAGGTAGACAGCATCACTAGTATTTCACTAAAAAACTAAAAATTTTAAACTGTCCTCTGACTCCAATACAGGTAGTCCATGGCAAGAAAAGAAAGGCCGAAGTTCATTTTGTTTTGTTTCCAATCAGTAGTTTGGAATTAGTTCAAATACTTGAGCAAGGGTTCTGTGAAAGTATCAGAGTTCTGCCTGTAAATAAAGAGCAACAGAAGCGAAGCTGGATCTAAGAGTAAGAAGACCAAATTTCTGTCTAGTGCTCTTAACTGTGCAACCTTGGAAACTCGTCCACCACCCCAGCTAAAAGAAAAAAAAAGATCAAGGCTGTGATTGAAATTGGCCTGGTGGAAGAGACACTGTATTAGTTATCTGTTGCTGCACAAGTTCCTACAAAAGGTAGTGATTTAAAACAGCATCATTTTGGGCGCCTGGGTGGCTCAGTTGGTTAAGCAACTGCCTTCAGCTCAGGTCATGATCCCAGAGTCCCGGGATAGAGTCCCACATCGGGCTCCCAGCTCCATGGGGAGTCCGCTTCTCACTCTGACCTTCTCCCCTCTCATGCTCTCTCTCACGCTCTCTTTCCTAATAAATAAATAAATAAAAATCTTTTTAAAAAAATAAAAATAAAACAGCATCATTTTAATATACATACAATGGAATATTTAAAAATAATGAAATCTTGCCATTTGCAGCAACATGGATGGAGCTAGAGCATATTATGCTAAGTGAATAAGTCAGAAAAGACAAATACCATATGATCTCACTCATATGTGCAATTTAAGAAGGAAAACAGATGAACATTTGGTAAGGGGGAAAAGAAAAAAAGGAGAGAGGGAAACAAACCATGAGACTCTTAACGATAGAGAACAAACTGAGGGTTCATGGAGGGAGGGGGGAGGAGGACGGGCTAGATGGGTGATGAATATTAAGGAGAGCACTTGTGATAGCACTGGGTATTGTATGTAAGTGATGAATCACTGAATTCCACTCCAGAAATATTGCACTGCTTGTTAATTACCTATGACTTAAATTTTTAAAAATTCAAAAAAAAATAAAAGCACCATCTTAATCTGAACATTTCTTCTTTCCAGCATTTTCTTGGCCGTGACGGTCAAATAACGATGAGTTGACAATACGTTTTCCAAAACTTAAGTGTATATCAGATATTTATTAAAGACTTAAAGTGTAGAATTACCCCGAAGCTACTTTGAAAATCAGTGGGGTCAGAAACCACGTAACAAGTGAAAGAATGAAGCCGTGGAGATCTACAGAAGTGGAACATCAGGACCAGGTTGGAATGCGAAAAGGTTTAAACTAGATCAGAAGCTTATCTGACAAATCTCAGTCCAACTGCTAGCCTTGTCTTGTCTGGGAGAATGTTCGTGAAGCCATGAAACCACAGAAAGATGGAGGTGAACTTTATTTAGGGTAATCGTATGTCCTGATTTCACCAAGGCAGTCTGGTTTATGTTTGTGTCACTACTAACAGTCTTCTTTTCCATTCTCACAAGTGTTCCAGTCTGGATAATAAATTATCTCTAACTTTATGGGCACTAAGCTTCAGTGACACATACCTTTAAGGCCTGGGTTTTTAAAACTTACCCTGCCCATCATTCTTCTCCCTCTTTAATTTCCTTTTGAGCATTGGCCTTTCTAATGATCAATCTTCTACTCAATAACATCCTGCATTCCCTTCTACTAAAACATTTTACAATTTTCCATTTAGAATCGGGGTATAGTTAGATAGTCAGAGTTAGAGTCCCTAAAGCTTGACATAACCTTGAGGTTAGCTGGTAATCAGTATCAGTAGAGTTTTGACCCAGATGAAGACATTCAAATGATAACTGGACATATAGCACAAAGATTCAAGCCTCCAGAAGAAGAGATGATCACTCCATGAGACTCTGAAGAGAAACATCCAGAAGTATCTCTCAGCGATGGCTTGTGTTGGCTACTGTGGGATGTAGACAGAGGGATGCCCACTTAGATAACTGAGAAAGAAAGCTTATTGACCAGGCCTCCACCTCTATTCATTTTTGAAATCTGAGCTGGCGTAAAAACATTCCAACACCCTCTCCATGATGCCAGTTTTTAATGTCTTGTCAATAAATAAATTTTCCTGTAAATTTGTGAGCCTGATGCTTTTGAGTTTGGGGAATCCCAGGGAGGGAGGCTCATGCCAAGACACAGCAGGACAAATCGTAGCTTCCGGTGCTGATAACAGACACCAGACAAAGCTGTGAACTGCTCTTCACTCATAAAATGAAGGTCTTGAGCTAGGCAGTCTGGATATTTCCTTTATATCCAGACTGAAATTTCCATGTTTGCAATAATGCATTTGAGCAAACATTTTTGAACCCTTCCTCATGCTAGAAACTGCAAGTGCTGGGCCAAACATAAATAAGACACTGTGCTTTTCCTCAAGGAGCTTATGGTTTAGTGGAAGAAACAATATCAAAATGGCAGAAGGAGATTTAGATCTCTAAAAAGCACACAAAAGAAGCAACTGCCTGGCCTGGGGGGAATCAGGTAAAAGCTCCCTGAAGGAGGAAGCACCAGAACTGAGTCATTAAAGACATGAAGGAGTTCACCTGTTAAAAAAGAGAGGATAAGCATTCTAGACATAGGAAACAGCACATGCAAAGTCTTAGAGGCATAAAACAGCCAATTCAGCAGTGTGCACACAGAAGTGCAGAGTCAGGCATGGGTACTACTTGCAGGTGTGTGATGATGGATGAATTCAAATGCATGCTAAGGAATGTGGACAAGGCCTTGTATTTAAGGGTGAGTTCTTGAATGATCTTAAGCAAGGGAGTAAGGTGCTCCAATATGGGTATAAACCAAACTGAACCAAATCTGGATTCTTCCTACAGACAAGTGTCTTTTGAATGCTTAACAAGAGATCAGGATGAAAATCAAATAAATGTTGTAGGGTCAACATAATCTTCAAAAAAGTATAGAAGTATAGGAAATGGCAGAGCCATTCAACAGGCAATAAAATAGGAAAGGTCATTATTTTTGCCAATTTGAAATGACGAAACATAAAATGTAAGAATAAGAAAGAACTTAGAAGTTTTGTTCAGTCCAACAGTTTCATTTCAGAGAAAAGGAAACTGAGGCCTTGGGAAGGGAAGTCATGAGACCTTGGACAACTCACATCTCTCTGTCCCAGTTCCACCTTCAATCCCAATGGTTTAAAGGGTTTAGGAGTAAAAGCTCTCCTATCTGGCTGGTTGGTGCCTAACCAGTCAGTTATTTGGAAAAGTAGGGTAAAATAAACCCCAAAAGCATACATACACACTTTGACTTTTTACTTTAATTTAAAACATATAGATGTACATTCATTCTCCAATCTTTCTATTTAGGGTCAATGTACTCTTGAGTATATAGATGCCTAGATTAGAGAACTCTGTCTTCTTTCTTGAATACATCACCCTATGAATCATCTAAGACTTACAGTTGTGACTGTTTTGAAGTAAAACAAGAGGTTGAAGACACCTGCAAAGGAATCAAGCATGACAGTCTTCTAAATTTTTATTATTTTTCTAATCCTTTAAACTGGTCAGACATTTAATTCAACAGCAACCAGCCTGAATACCCAGGATCATTCTTCTAATGCTTGACACAACTCTCCTTCTCTCATCCAACTAAAAAAAGCAGCTCTCTTCCCACAGAGCCTGTGACTATAAAGAAAAAGAACTCTACATACGGAAACAGGACATAGACTGATAAACAGAAGGTTAAAAACACAGGATTTTGTACTACAAAGGATTCACTGTTGATTCACTTAAGTTCCCTATGCTTTTTTGTCTTTTTTTAGATGCACATCTCAGAAAACAAAGTCATACTTTCTTCTGCCCAATTAGTGCCGTGTCGGTATCTCCGCTTTATTCAAACACAATACTGAAACTGGTAACATGAAAACTGTAGATTCTCTATCTGTGCGAACAATATATGCCCATGAAACGATAACTTCACTCTCTACCGAAGACTCCCCAATTACTTCCCCTCTAATTGGCAAACAGAAAATGTGCTGGGTTTCCCCTTCAGCACCACTAAATCCAAAAGAAGGCAGCAGATGGCATATATCTCCTGACTCCGAAAACCTATGCATATCTTTGAATTTCTCAGCTTAAAGGCAATACTGAAAAATGATATGTTTCCATCAACATGGGAAACAAGGTAACAGAGCATGCTAGGATCAAGAAGCAGACGCTCGGGAGAGGGACTGATAGTGGATAATTTGGCCTGAGACAAGAAGATCAACTTTTAGGAAGGGTGTCATCATCATCCCATAAATAAGAATTTAACAATTTAAAATCAAACCGGAAAGCAGAGGCACTCTCAACAATACACTTTTTCCTGTTTGCAATAATTTAGGTTGAAAGAATCCATATATTTTGTGAATTCTGCCAAATAGCTCTAGGGTAGAAACTAGGTTAGGTTAGGCAATGTATGACAAATGTTAGAGGAAGCAAGAGGACAATTCTTGATTCTAGTTTATCCTAGGAAACTGATGACAAGGATGAAACTACTTCAAATTTGTTAAAGATCTAGAAGATAACATGGCCTCTGGATTCATTAAACCAACATCTTTAGATGACTACCATGCCAGGTCTGTGCTTGGGCACCAGAAGTATAAAGACGAGAAAGTAGTATCAGCTGGATGCTTTAAAGACTCATCAGGGCTACCTCCCAGGCTAGGGGCTTCCTAGGCACTACATTGTTTAATTCTTCTGTCCTTGGAAGTACATGCTGTTCTTATGTCCATTTAACAGATGAGAACACTGAGACCTGAAGATTTTTGTGGGGTCCAAAATTAGCAAGCAACAGAGCCTGAATTAGAGTTCAAATAATGTTAAGACAAAGAGTGGCTGGATAATCTCTATGAAATATCACTACCAAGATAAAAGTCTTGTGCTCAAAAAGCTTTCTACTTACCAAATGGAGGATAAATAGGACTTGGCTAGGTAGGGAGAACCAAGAAAGACACCTCTAGGCAAAGACAATAGTAAATGTGTTAAAATGATATTTGCAACCTTATTATGTCAACGTTTCTCATTAGGACATGAGTGGATCCCATAGAAGAACTGTGTGAAAAATACGGAAATCACAGAGACCAATGAAAAATACATTGATTACATGCTTTTGAAAAAAGTGATTCAATTTCTGAGCACCTAACTATTCTCCTTTCCATCAGTTATTGTGAGATAGAATAGTACCATTCAGTATTTTTCTTCTAAGAGTTTTTTTTTGTTTGTTTGTTTTTTAACCAGGGAAACTTCCTTCCATTGAGGAAGCAACAAATTGGAATGGAAATAACAAATAGTTAGGAGCCAGAGGCCGAAGACAAATGTTTGAGAGCCAACTGTGCCATTTATATACTTATAACAATAGAGAATGTCATTTGGCTTCTAGAAACCTTGAGACTTCCTTATCTGTAAAATGAGAATTATGTATTATTTTAACAAACGTGTCTCATGGACCTGCTAAAAGGCCCTAAAGATGCACCGATAAATTAAGACACCAACCCTTGGAAAAAAGTAGTAACGGTGTCCACCTCAGAGAGTTGTTATGAGACTCACTGAAGTCAGTGGAAGGTGGTCCAGCCATTCACACTCACTCTTTACTAAGCCAGGTGATACAATACTGAATAACAAAGAAAAGCTCCCTACAATGATGAAGCTTATGTGGTAGTCTGCCAATAAATTAACAGAGGATAATTTTAGAAGGTGATAAACACTAAGAAGAGAATAAAACTGAGTGATGCTTTAAGAGCGATGGAGAGGATGGTGCTGCCTCTTAAATTGGGGTCAGGAAAAGTCTCTCTGAGGAAGTGGTATGTAAGTTGAGACACGAGTGATGCAAAAGACCTGGCTGTGGAAATATCCAGAAGCATCCAGTCTATGCAAAGCAAGCATTAAGTACAAAGTCCCTGGGGTGAAGACCAGACTCCCAGAAACAAAAATAAAGCCATCAGGGCTGAAGCAAACTGACCAAGAGGAGATGGGTAGGGAGGAGGAATAAGAGAAGAGGGCATGGAGCCCATCCCACTCAGGGAACGCACACTCTGGGTCATACCTAAGTGCAATGGACACCAGGCGAGGGCTCTGAGCAAGCGTGAGACATAATGTGATTTACAATCAAAAATTCACTCCAGCTCCTGAGGGAATGAGAGAGGATGGGCAGACAAAAAGTATAAACTAGGATATTGTCCAGAAAGAAAGCCTATCTGGTCTGAGGCTCTGGTACCTGGGAATTTTGTAGTGCCATTTACTGAAATGGGAAACAGAGTTCTACGTGTTAAATTCAAGATATTTCTTAAACATCATAAAGATATTTAAGTGGACTATGCTACTGTGGGGCTCAGAAGAGAGGTGACAGCTGGTTATATAAATTTAGGAGCTCCATACAAATAGAATGTGGTATAAGTGCCTTTTTAGATAATTCTAATGACAAAGAGAAAAAAAATGGGAAGAAATGTGGAAAAAAAGCAGACTCAGTTTTAGTAAGGCTCTTAGATTATTAATTCAATCAAATATATTCTTGTCATATAGCATTATGGCAATTGTTCCTTTCATCCTTACATATGTTTTATTTCTTTATACTTCTCTAAGTAAAAGAAATGAATTTATGGCTACTTCAAAAAAAACGTATCATGTACTAAGAATTTCTACACATCATAATAGTATTTAGTTTGCTTTGTATCTCAGTCATACAACAAAGTAATAATTAGGCACTACTGGTTATATATCTGTGGTTTGATCTTGAGCTTGGTCAAATATTATTGAGGAATCAATCAATTTAAACTGAGTTAATCAACTTAACTTTGAAAAATTATCTTTGTGAAACCACCAGGCATATGAAAAAAGAAAGAAAGAAAGAAAACATTGCCCTTTCTGATACAGTCTCACTGTACTTCTCAAACTGAAGGATGCATCCTCCTGGAGACAGTGGTGATACATTCCAGAAACACGAGAAATCACAGAATAACCAAAGGAGGACTAAGAGAAGCAGCTTTGTTTTTCTTTGAAAATTGGGTAGGAAAAAAAGGTTTTTCTATTAAAACAAATATAGGTAGAAGGTGAGGGGATGGGCAAAATGGGCGAAGGGCAGTGCCGGATACAGGCTAAGGGGAAATGGATGAGTCACGGGGATGAGAGATATGGCGTGGTACTGTACCACCAATGAAAGAAGGCAGAAGGTGCCTACACTCGTGGTGAACACAGCGTACCATATACAACTGTCCGATCCCTATGTGTACATCTGAAACCAAGTGTGTGTCAACTATACTTCATCCAAAAAAAAACAAAAAAAAAACAAGGTGTATCATGAAGTGGAAGGCAAGCTTTCACTAGTTAAGAGGCAACATAATGCTTCCCAAAACTACAGCACTGGTAGCGCCCACTTTGGCTTATGCTGCTAGACCCCTAGAGGCACAAGTTCTCTGTCCTTTGCTGCTAAAGGGACTCCAGCAGAAAAGTCTGTGGGGCACTGGCTTCATTTTCTCCGGGGCCCTGGGGAGGGTAGTTTTCACCCGACATTGCAGAGAGGTAGGGGTAATTCATTCTAATTTCCCTATTTAGATCCAAAGAACAAAGTTTTGCAAGTTGGAACATTCCATGTCAAAACATCAGAAACCGCTCACAACGCCAAGCTTATCTCACAAGTATGCCTTTCTTGTCATCAGAAGAGATAAGGACAAAGAGAAAACAGCTCTTTCCTGGAAGCTCACCCTTGTACTTTATGATATGCAAGTTTGCTGCTAATTATTATTCAGATTAAGAAGTCCACAAAGGCGGGGCATTTAGGGAGAAGAGAACCACAGACACCGGCTTCAAACCTGTCGTGCTGCTCTCAGGTGGCTCCCGGGGCTGAGCCAAGCCTCTTCTCGTGGCCTGTCCCGTGCTCTGGGCCTCATCCCTCCTCACGCACCAGAGCAAGGAAACGAAGCCAGGGGTAGAAGACAGGATTAACATGGCTTTTTTCCGTGAATTTAAAGGATGAGCCTCAGAATCTGTTGCCTTTTTTCTGCTCTGGGCTTCAGCAGGACTGGAGGGAACAGACATGTGCCCAGGCTTTATTTCTTTTCCATAGAGTCCTACAAAGGGTATCTCATAGCCTCCCCCATGGACTCAAATACAAATAGCAATGTCTTGGCTGGAAATCATAGAGCGGAAAAGGCTACAGAGGACAGAAGTTGTCAAACAAAACAAAAAACATTTAAGGACTTTTAAATAACAGTTTCCCACTCCTGGGTCATACTCTGGTTTTTGCTCAGCACACACAGCATGCTGGAGTCTTCCTTCCTGCAAAACAGCAGCTCTATGAGATCATTCTTCTTGAAAATATTAATTTTTTTCTTCCCTTGGACCTCAGGTACATAGCGTTGGATTAATCATAATACAATATTGTCACTGGGCAATGCACGGTCTTCTTTTATTTTTATTTACTCATTTGTCACTTAGAAATGAATATATAAATGTACACATGTATAGGGAGAGTTTTACCATATGCATATTCTTAAATAATATATTGTTTAGGTTTGTTTTTAAACATTAAAAAAGTATACCATTCTATACGTGACTTCTGGAATTTATATTTATATGGTTTTATTCATCATTATGTTACATGCATTTACATGGTTGCATATTGTTACAGTTCATTCATTTTTACTGCTACATAATATCTTGCTGCATAAATACACCACAATTTGTTTTTGCATTTTTTTCTCAATGCTCATTAGGTTACTTGCAGGTTTTCGTGATCATTAACACAGCTACTATAAATATAATATAATACTATACTATTCTCTCAATAGACACTTTCTGCAGAACCATGAGGTGAAGCTCTTTAGAACTAAGAAGACTGGTATAAGCCATCAGCCTTCTTTTTACGGGATCTCATCTTTGAATTCACTATGCCAGAGGAAACTAAATCAGCCCAGTAGCAGATTCATTTTACCAGTTTCATACTCTTCCCAAGACAAAACACTGAGAATACCTAATATTTGTAAGTTCATGGTACATGCCCACTACACATAGACAAAATGAAAGTTCAGTCTGCTGTATGTCTCAACTTACTGAAAAAACGTGGCTTCCTCCGGACATGCCCCAGTAATACATATCATGATGTGCATCCCCGCAAGTCACATGCAAATTCAAACTGGATTATTGATACATGCAGATCAGCACCCTGACAGGGATGAAATGTGAGTCAGTTCATACTTAGTTCAGGGACGAACTGGATGATCTTATTTAATAGCTTTACATAAATGATAAACACAATAGATTTAAACACATAATACACATACACACACTTGTAAATATGCATGTGTAGCGTTCAGATACAATGCTTAACTGAGTATATTTCTTCTCTTTGAGTCTTTTTAAAAATTAAGATCCCGTGGAGTTGGGGGAAGTCAGTCACATATTGTAGTACAATAATAGGGTAGTAGGGTAATAGTGACAGCAATGGTAGCACCAGCTAACATTTCATGAGTGTTTACTACTTCCCAGGCATTGTTCTTCTATGCAATTTACATGAAACTACTAATTCAGTAAACAAACCAGCCACACGGAGTAGTCCCTTGTCTCCATTTGCAGTTGAGGACACTGAGGCACAGAAAAGTTAAACATATTCCCCATGATTGTACAGCTAGTACAAGGATGCAATTTAAGCCCAGAAAATCTGACTCCAAAGCATATGCTTCTACCTACTACATCCAGATACCATACAAGCAGTATCGTCTCTCATAGTCTGAAGGTCCTAGTCCCCGTACTGGCCTAGACTATCCCTGTGGCCATGGACAAATAATTCACCCTCTGTAGGTCTAATTTTATCAGACATGGTCTGTATGATCCTTAATACCCCTTCAAGCTGTCTTATTCTATGCATTCGAGTCCCTTGTACAGTTCATCTCTGATCATCAATTCTCTCCCTTGGACCTAACAAAATTAACCCTTGAACATTCAGAGCCATGTCAAGACAAGAATGTGTAATTGAAGTGGTCCTAGTTCATTGGGGTGGCTGTAACAGATACCACAGACTTGGAAGCTTATAAACAATAGAAATTCACTCCTCATAGTTCTGGAGGCTGGAAGCTCAAGATCTGGGGGCCAGCATGGTCAGGTGAGGGCCTTCTTCCTGGCTGCAGTTTCTCACTGTATCCTCATATGGCCAAGGGAGCTAGGGAGCTCTGTATGACCTCTTGCAAGAACATCAATCCCATGAGGGCTCCACTCTCGTGCCTGGAGCACCCTGCAAAGTCTCCCCACCCCCTAATACCATCACATTGGAGGTAGAATTTCAGTAAATGAACTTAGGGGGAGAACACAAACATTCAGACCATAGCCAACATCCACAGCACCCTGCACCATGTGGGGCTGTCCCCACTCCTAACACCTAACAAATCTCCTTACCAAGAGACACCTACTACAAAAGACAATATACAGTTGGGAGCCAGAAGAAAGGATATTGGGATGAAAACTTAAATTGGGTAGCCCCTTCCTTAGTGATGGTGGGTATAGGATAGAAGAGCCATTTAAACACTGTAGCTTCCCAAGAGATCAGGAAAATGAACCCTAGTGTTGGGATAAGTGTCTGGAGGGTACCTTTTTAGCCCATCCATAGATCTTGGAAGCCGCATGAATCCTGTATGTAGCACAGTCAGTATTTAGAACTCAGTGGTATTTAGAACTCAATTCCATAGGCATATTTACACAGAGTGGCTACTGAAAGCTCCCAGCTGCAGAATCCTGAAGCCGCAAGCCGTATTTATGTGCAGGGTTGCTAATCCCTGGCCCCAGCTCTGCTCAAGTCTGTAGAAACACTTCGTCTCTGTAGACAAGTCCTTGTAAATCTCTCCTTGTCAAAGGATTTAGTTCACTGATTGTCAGCCACGAGCTACTTCATAAAACAACTCACAGAGGACTAGAGCCTTCTGCTCTGCCTTTGGCAGGGAGCTTGTTACACTAGATAACCTTTTAATGACTGTATTCCATTTTAACTCGGCTCCGGAGAGGGAAAGGAAAGAGAAAGAAAAGATCCCTCCTTAATGCTCTGCTTTTTTCATATTGCATCTACTGAAGCAAATTAGAAAAGACGGATAGAGGTTGCTTTTGCCTCTGGAATCCCAGGGCCTTATAACATAAAAATGGGCCAGTTGTTCATTGAAGTGGTGACGTTTCAGGGCTAAAGGAGCCATTGAAATATGCAAAGACAAAGTTTCTAAACTAAAAGTGACACCAAATCCACAGCAATGTTATTTTTAACACCTGTTTCTGGCTAAAATGTTACTTTTTAATTCTCTGTTATATTTTGCAGTGATTGTCCTCATTTCAGTAAATTAAAATTAATATTCAGGAGAAAGAATACTGATTTAAGGGAGCAAAGAAGTATGACTGAGCATATTTAAAAAAAAGTCTAAGGAGATTTTATGTCTACTCCCTAATGAATTAAGAGATTACAGGGGGACTATTCTCTCTGAGGAAAGCACTGAAAACAACTACGATTATTTTTTTTTTAAGATTTTATTTATTTATTTGAGAGACAGAGAAAGTGAGAGAGAGCATGAGAGGAGAGAAGGTTAGAGGAAGAAGCAGACTCCCCGCGGAGCTGGGAGCCCGATGTGGGACTCGATCCCGGAACTCAAGGATCATGACCTGAGCTGAAGGCAGTTGCTCATCAACCCACTGAGCCACCCAGGTGCCCAACAACTATGATTATTGACTGCATTCTGCACAGAGTGGGGTAAAGTATTTCACTCTGATATTGGCTAGAGGACAGGATTTCTATGAAGGTCAAATCAGAGTTCTGAGAACTCTAGCAAGAAAGTCTCTTAAATTAGAGATGTGAGGTTCTCTAACACAAAATACTTCCCCACGTTAATAATGCTGAAATTTCAAAAATCTACATGCAAGGTACCCTGAGTGAGAGATACCTACATGACAGCTACAAAGCACAGTTCCAGTTATGATGTGCAAATTTATGTTTAATTTGGACCAAATCTTACATGCAGAAGACCTCATCGATGACCTCCACTTATCAACCAGATTTCTCCATTACTCCAGAAGATGTAGAGACAGAAGACTTCACTACGTCTATGACTGAAGGCTAGTGGTCTCCCCTCCAGGGGAGACAGGGCTCACTGCTGCCCCACCACTAGAGGTGAGCACTCACCAGGAGTCAGCTGTGTTCATCTCCAAACTGATTTTTTTGAATTCTAAGAGTTTTGGGTCTTTTTTTTTTTTAATTTTAGCTTTACAGAGGTAAAACTGACATATACAATTTTAAGACATTTAAAGTGCACATCATGGTGATCTAACATACATATATGCCTCCAAACTGCTTTATGGCAGTTTGTACCTGTTAGCATCATTGGATATTTTAATTATGAACAGTGTATACCCAGTATCATTGGATATTTTAATTAATTATTTTAATTAATTCAATAAAAAAAGAAACTGTTCCTATGAAAAATAAAGTCTGGAAAAATGTGATAAAGTGGAATCATCACAAAATTATTGATAGGTAAAATCCTATCTTATTGGCCCCCCTCCATGAACACGGCCTCTCCATAGACACAAACCACCATGAAAATAATTGGGGAAGGAATCTAAGAATCTTCGGCACTCAGTGTACTTCTCACATGTCTTGAGCAGTGATCAACAAACTTTTTCTCTAAAGAGCCAGAAAATAAATATTTTAGGCTTTACAGGCTCTATGATCTCTGTCACAACTATTTCACTCTGTCACTATCCCACTAAATCAGTCATGGGCAATAGCTATACCACTGAGGATAGCTATGTTCCAATGAAAGGGTATTTATGAACACTGAAATTTGCATTCCATATCATTTTTACACATTACAAAATATTATTCTTCAATTTTTTCAACCACTGACAAAAATGTAAAAACCATTCTTAGCTTGAGGCCACATGAAAACAGATGGTAAGCCGGATTTGGCTTGGGCCACAGCTTGCCAACCCCTGATCTTCAGTCCTCACTCCATTTTAGAGCAGAAAAAACTCAAATCATAGAAGACACGTTTGGGGTATGGTTTATGTAAGAAGGAAGCTGTAGAACTTCACTCAGCCAACACGATTCAGAGACAATGTCTGGACCCTGCATCAAAATATTAATGGACAACTGTATCCTTTAAGTTAAAATAGAATGATTAAAGGGTATGTATCCTACTTTTAAGATTTTCTGTTTTGTCCCCATTTATAATTCATTGTCTAATGTCAGAAATCAGGCAGTCAGGGACCAAGTCTGTCTTCTTCCCTGCTGAACTCTCAAGCACTGCCAAGTGCTATCAAGGTAGGTGCGAGATAATTATTTGCTTCAATAAATATGTATGAAGTGATTACTGAGCAACTCCCTGCTAGGCCCTCTTCCTGGCTCTATGGGTACCATCGTGAATGAGACAGGCATTGTCTTTGTTTTCATGGCCTTACATTTGACTGGCAAGAGATACACAGTATGCAATTACATATTTCTTTAATAAATAAATGTGCAATCACCATAAAGCCAATATTTAAAAAATCAACAGCTCATTATGGCACACCCTCTCCCCAAAATACCAAGTTACTTAATAGAAATTAACTTTATATCCCAGACATCAAAGCATTCAGTTGCCCTTTTTCTGATGGAGTGAGTCAATACTCCAAAAGGTATTGGTGGGTGCCCTCACCCCAAACGGAGAGATTACTACTATACTACTTCCATCTCTAAGAAGCAGTCCTGGGCTCAAGGAAATACCTGTGTGTCTCTGGCTCTGTGGGAGGCTGACAGTGGACCCCTCCCACAAGAAGTCCATGTCTGAATCCCCAGAACCTGTGTACATTACCTGATGTGGCCAAGGGACTTTACTGATGTGATTATGGCTAAAGACTTGAAATAGGGAGCTCATCCTGGATGGTCCACGTGGGCCCTATCTAATCACATGAGCCCTTAAAAGTGGAGGAATCTTCTCAGCTGAAGTCAAAGGAGTGCTCCCGAAGAAAAGGCAAGAGGGATCCAAAGCATTAGAAAGGGTTCAACTTGCCCTTGGTAGTTAGAAGATGGAGGGGCATGAAGCAAGGTATGAGGGAGTCCTCAGAAATCTTAGAGTGGACTTCAGCTGCCAGCCAGTGAGCAAACAGGGAGCTCAGTCCTACAACTGAAAGGAACTGAATTTTGCCAATGACCTGCGTAAGCCAGTAAATAGCCTATCTCATAGCACCTCCAGAAAGGAATGCAGCCTGCTAACCTTGATTTTGGCCTTTGGAGTCTAAACAGAAACCCAGTCGGGTCCGCCAGACTTCTGTCCTACAGAAGCAGTAGGTAATAAATCTATGTTGGTTTAAGCCAGTAAATTTGTGGTTATCTGTTACAGTAGCGATTTCAAACTAACACAGGCTCTCCCTAAGAATGCCTTTGAATATTACTGCCCCTTCTGTGAAGAAAGGTGTTGATGCCAAGAAAACCTATTCCCCAGTGCCAGGTAATTCATTTAGAAATCTCTCTAATGATAGTATTTTTAAAAAGAAACTTGCAATGCTAATTACCACCTAATTATTTTTCAAACAGGGTGTAATCATGGGCAATATTTCCAGAACATGCAATACAATTAAAGTTACAAAGTCACTTGGATTATGTGAGCAAAGCAAGTGGATGATAAATATCACCTTGCCGAGTCAAGATTCGCACTTAGACTAATAATGGATTAATCTGTATGTAAATCATACAGCCCAATGACAACTTGTGTTTGACATTCTGTCTGCTTTCGGGGAGGAAAAAAGCATACTTTCCTGAGAGTAAGAACTGTCGGTCTTACACAGGTGAAGAACCACTCACTTTAATTCCCCACGTTTCTGATTGTATCGCCATGTATGTGACCCTCCACGTATGCCGACCTGCTTGTTTGATTTAATATTATTGCCAGAAGACATCCGAAAACAGCAGCTTCAGTGGAGGATACAAAAGGGGTCTGCTTGCCTCATCCCTCAGGAGAACTGCAAGGCTCTCATGTCTACAGGACCTCCACCACAGAGTTGACGGAGGGTGAGCTTAGCTGACCCAGTCCTTGCGCAGAGGGTCAAAAGTCTGGGGCAGAGATGAACGGCCAGCCGGGATTCGGTAAGGAGAAGGTGAGAACTGCAGGATGCCATGTGGACAGAACCCCAAAGGAAAAGAACACAGTGCCACGTGGAAATGGAAAGCCATCTCCAAGCCTCTGGAAGGGACACAGAAGCCACTTTTAGGAAAAGACCAGTTTGTTTTCCTGTCTTTTTATTCCTCTGTAGGTGTTTGTAGGGACAGGGAACTACCTCAGGGGCTGCTGTGACTTTATAAAGGAAGTGCTCAAAGCCTGGTCCCAAAGGGAGAGATGAGCAAACCGGGTGCTGAACCGCCTTGCGAAACAACAGCAGAGGCGGGGCTTCCGTCCAGCATATTCTCTCTGCCCCAGGACTGAGCCAGGAGGGCGGAGTCAGCTCTGACAGGCTCACATCAGCCAACTCTCAGCACCTCTTCCCCACTCGGCTCAGTGCTATCACACTGGGAGGCTCAGTGCTATCACACTGGGAGTCCGAGATCAGCCGGGGAGAGTAGTGGCATCGTGGAGATCTACAGTCCTTACAAATGAGCGCTCTTGTTCTCAGAAAACCAGTGGTTAAAGAGAAATCTTATCACACTTGAGCTGACATGTGACAAGCAGCTAGGGGCGTCCCTGGGGTTGGAAGCAGACGGCTGGTCCCCACTGCAGGCCTGAGAAAGCGGAGCAGCCCTCAGTGACGTGGGTGGCGGACTCAACTGGCTGGCGTGGCCAGACGGCACCCGTCGTGGGAGAAGACCAGCAGGAGGGTGCCTCTGGTCTCGTCCAACACGACTGCCAACAGGGCACAGGAAGCACTGAGAAGCTGGCAGGAGAAGCTGGATTTCTCGGGGCTGTAGAAGGACCCCTGTGGAGTCGGAGACGAAGGCTCCTCAGTCAGAAGTACGTAGCAGCAAGATCCCCAGGACGAGGATCTCTGAAACAAATTGCACGACTGCCCTATAAAAAGAATCAGTTCGAAGTAACTGCCACACTAGTCTGTACGACCTTTCCGATCCTTTTTTCATTCTTCTCTCTCGCCACTCTGACCTTAGGAGTTGTTAGCAGCTAGCTAGCAAGTTGAGGAGAAAGAAGAAGTGCAAAGTAGAAACATTGCAAAGATGTCAACCATACCCCCTGCCCGCTGCCAGCCTGAGGCAGCCCCAAACGTAGAGAGGCAGAGAACTTGACATAAAATCTCCCTTATTTAACACCTTCCAGCCGACATTCTAATTTCTGTGTTCAAGTCTTGTTTGAAACTTAAGCAACCTGAGAACTTTCTATTACCTAAGAGGAATAAAAGGCGTAAGGAGGCAGGGAAGCTTTCCCACACTGAATATATTTCAAAGGGACTATGTGAGACACAAAAAAATCACTTAAAAAAATTGTAGTTGTGTTACATCATCATTTGTCTTGTTCAAAAGAATAATTACATCAAATCTGGGAAAATCTGTGTTCACCTAAACATATCTTTTTGCAAAACTGGAAAGAAAATAAATTTAAAGAAATTACACTTTCCCTACTGACAACAAGAATTTTTGTTTGGGGAAGAGATTATAAACTATATTTTAGTGCAAAGTGACAAAGCTAGAAGTGATCCAAAAGTGAGCTTGGAAAATCAAACTTCTAGAGCTAGCACTATAGAAGACAAGGCACAATCCTAACAATCCCTAATGTACTCACCAAAAGAAGAAGGGGAATCCAAATCACTAAGATTTACACGCAACAATGAAGCAGGAAAATGCAAAGTGAAAAAGAACTCCTCTGTCAGGTCACACTAAGGAAATAGCAAGAATTAATTGCTCAAGAGCTGGAGAATATGGCACAAACGTACATACGATAAGCAAATTCTCCAGTTGGATTAGGAGGACATTTTTAAATATGATTAAAACCAGTGATCAAAACTGGAGCGGAAAGTCTTCCCCCTTTTCCAAAGGGTAGAGAACAGCAGGACATGTTTTTCAAAATAATATAGAGAAAGCTCTCAAGGGAAGACTAAAGCCAGAGGCTTCAAAGAGAAAAATCCATATCCCCTGCTGCAATATACTTAGTGAAGTGAGGAACCAGAAGACACAAAAATGGCAAAATCGGAGCTGGAATAGTGAAAATCAAAGAGCCAGTGAGAGGTGTGTATGCACAGAGCGATAACAGAAGAAGATTGGCTGACAAACCTAAAGACGCCACCTACAGGGGCTTAAAATCAGCAAGTTCAAAGAGAGAGATAGTAGATGAGGAGCTGGTGAGGAAAACAGTCACAGGGGGCTAGCAGTCAAAGGGAACCACAGGTAAGTTTTGAAAATGAGAAAAGGCAACCTACAAGGAACTCGGAAAGGACACAAAGATAAATGAGGCGTGTTCTTGCCACCAAGATGCTTTTAATCTGGAAGCTGAAATCTATATACAATTACCTTTAATAAAAAGCAGGACCTGATGCTTAATACAGGAAGACAAACTAAGAAACCATGAACTGAAACAGTAGCCTTTGACATGAACCTTGAGATATACAGGGTTTGGGCTCGAGCAGAATGTAAGCAGGAATGGTTAAAGGTGAAGTGGTTTGGGGAAAGCTTTTCCGGAGGCGGGAGCAACACGAACGAGGCAGAAAACTATAGAAGAACTATGAGAGGTCTAATGGAGCTAGAGCTAATCCCAAACACAAAAGAAAAATGCTTTCTAGCCAGTTAGTAACTTTAAAAATAGCTGATAAATTAAGTAGACTTAATTAAGCTGATAAACTCCCAGTAGTGAATAGAAGCAGAGTTCCTGAGTTATGGGGACTAATTACAAAATCCAGCAGTATATTGAAAGCATCTACCAAGATCACAGGAAACAGAAATTCCTGAAGCCCTTCCAAGGAGATTCTAATTCAGTTAATTTTAAGGTAAGTCCTAATGCAAATACTTAATGAGCCTAAGTACGTGGGAACCGTGGAAGATTTTGGACGGAAGCTGGGTATGCTCTTGACTGTACTTCTGAATGGACAAAAATGAAATAAAAAAGTACAACAAAACAAGAATATTACTGTGGTAAATTAGACCCTTATGCTCAATTCTTCACAGCCTGCTATCATAAGACCCTTTCGTGCCCAACAGTGAGCACAGTGTATTGCTCCACTGCATTGACATTGGATTTGACCAAAGGAATGTGGAGGGAATAGCAGTGTCTAGTTCTGAAATAAGGCCTTAAAATGTTGTTTTGTTCTCTCTCTCTAGCACCTGCCACCCATCATGAGAATATGGTCCTTCGGGCAGACTATGGCAACATACAGAATGGACCCAAATCCAACCTGGAACCAAATCTAGCCAACCAGCAGCCCAAAGAGGAAATATCTCAGCTAACCTGTGGACCCATGAAGAGGAGAAATAAACGCTTATTGTTGCAAGTCACTGAGTTTTGAGTTTAGTTTGTTACACATTATTACAGCAATGGCTGAGTAATATAACAAATTAAATCCAAGACTATGATAATCCAATCCAATTAAATCCAAGACTATGTCTCATTCTAAATTAAATTCCCAGGGCACCTGGGTGGCTCAGCATTAAGCATCTGCCTTCAGCTCAGGTCATGATCCCAGAGTCCTGGGATCGAGCCCCGCATTGGGCTCTCTGCTCAGCGGGAAGCCCGCTTCTCCCTCTCCCACTCCCCCTGCTTGTGTTCCCTCTCTCGCTGTGTCTCTGTCAAATAATAAATAAAATCTTTAAAAATTAATTAATTAATTAAATTCCCATCCCAAATTATGCCATTACTTTATTCAAAACAGCTCCTCAAAGGTCACAGAGAAATCAAAAGGCAATATAAAGACCCTCCAGTATCAGCAATATCAATAAACAAAAGGTCAATTATGACCTCTGCCCATTATCAAATTTAAAGGAAGAAATTTAAATTAAAAAATTAAATTCTTCATTTCTTGTAAATTAAAATCTATAGTAATTCCAAAGGCCAAAGACTTCAAAGCCCAAACTTCTTTCTGCTTAATCTCATCTCCAGAAGTGTCTCAAAATAGTTGTGATTCCTTCAACAAATACAGCCTGATACCTTCCAATGGAATGGTATCCAAAAGAACTTCTGAAATTGAATCTACTCAATCCCAAGTTCTCATGAGTCCAAACTGCCCTCCCACATTACACAGAACACAAGTCAACCCCAGTCCTTAACACAGTTACAAACAGACATTCCCCAAACCAGTACTTGGAGCAACCTAATCTCATGCTACTGGTGACAAAGACCAGAAGAGAGTCTCAGGAGTGTCTCAAGGGTGTCTCGGGAAAGGAGGAAGGAGAGAGATGATCCTTTGCTTTCAACCTCACTGGGATGCCAGGCATCCATTGTCATTTTTAAATTTCCACATTTGACCCTACACTCAAGTATGAGAAACCACACATTAAGATGTTGATGATAATCCTTTGGTCACCACACAAGGGGGGATGATGTTCTCAGAGAATAATATTTGAGATATTCACACCTTCTTGCAACATTTAAGAATTTGTAATGGTATCAGTCCCAATCACCAGATTTTCCATTAGAGATGCTCACTCTCTTATTCAGTAGATATGAGTCTTCTTCATATCTATTTCCTCTTTGAGCCCTGGGTCTCAAACACCTCTGTGCTAACTGAGAGCAAGATCTGCCAAGTGAGTTAGCCTTGAAAACAGACATTTTTTTGTCCTATCTCAAAGGCTTTGAGATTGTCTGAGCCCATGAAATCTGTCTCCTCGTTATTTTTCTGCTGCAGAATCCCCTTCAACAGATTCCTGAACCAAAGCCATCACAGGTGGGTCTAGAAGCCTATGCTCAGTGAGCACATTGAGAACCAAACTTCTACCAGCATTCTTTTCAAAAGCCTAGACTTTGCTTGGCTCTGTAATGTCTATACCATGAATAACCATTTCGATGACAGCAGGAATATTTTCATATGTCACACCTTTTCTCGCAGCATTAGGATACGCCTCTGGTTTACCTTCCTCTTTTATTTCCCTATTCCTTCAAGAAAAGCCAGCTGTGTTTTTAAAAGCTTATCTTGCTTCTTAGGTTGCTCTCTTTCCTTCTCTACTGAGTCTGGGGCAACCATTCTGTCCAAAGAGAAATTTTTCGAAGTCTAAGGAACTACAGCCCTACCTAGTGCTTTTCAACTGGTATAGGTGGTTGAGACTTTCTGTATTTATTTTTACCTCACTTCCCATGCATTTAAATTGTTAAGATACTTAAATCATTTGGGGAAATAGGAAATGTATAATCCATTAAAAAAAAAAAAAAACAGCCAATCCAAGAACTGAATACCCCACAGATGAGAGGACTATGGAAAAGGCAAAAGGAAAATGATGAAAACTTAAGAATTCTGAGACATTGATATGCTGTATGTGTGAGAGCGTTTTGGCTATGAGGGTGAGAACAGAATAACAACTCTATATTTAAAAACACAAGAATCAAATATGATAATATATGTAACAGTCCTTTGGAAAGTATAGTCAGAATAAAAGACTCTTATTAGTAGCCATCACTATTTTATAAGACACCATTAATGACTGTATTTAAGGAAAGATGCTGGCAGAAGTGCTGGCATCATGAAAACTTTCCGGATGAGAGAGCCTGTCCTCCTCTTCAAGGCTGCTGAGAGTAAACTAGAGTTCATCTTAATGCCTAAGGCTCTGGCAAACACAGATACTTTGTCAATGATAACACAAGGTTTCTCCATCGTGAAAGAAAAATATCACCTGATCCCTGCCTCTGGCCTGAATTTAGTCAACAAAGAGCTGCCTCCCGGGTCCAGGACAGAGAAGAATAATGGTGGGGATCAAGTTGTCAGATCATAAAGCCAAGTCGGATTCACCAGCTGCATCTACATAAGGATCCCCGTGCTGCCAAAAATAAATCAGACCCTCTGACTCTGAGGCGACTAGGACACATGAGGTGGCAGCAGAGGTGGAAACAGTATTAGAGATCCGTCCTCCTCTTGAGTACTACCCGATTTGGTTTGGATCTTCCTCACTAACGTGCACAGCCAACGTACACTGTGACCCCGGCAAACACGAACACAGACACTGTCGGGGCAGATCCTCAGGGTGCTCTGCTGTCCCTGCTTTTGTTGATGGATGAAGTGACTACTTGCCAGGGGATGAAACATCCAGAATGAACGCCAGTAGGCCCTGGCGTGCTTGGAGATGATCCAGGGAGAACAAGTGTCCATCTCCAAAACCACAGGGCTAGGTTCCGGTAGAAAGGCATGGCTAGCCTCCAGCCACCTCAATGGGAGGAAAACACAGAGCATGTCGCAACACGGCAATGAGGCTGCCGGGGATCAGCAAATCCACCGGCCAGAACTTCTGTCCAAGAATAAGCTCCTCTGGTATTTGACAACTTTGTTTCTCCTTGTGTTTGGGAAAATGTGACTGAGTTGTGTCCAGACCCCACCACTCTTAAGCTGCCTGGCTAGATACCCCATTTTCCCTTGCTGAACACTGCCAAACAATGGGGCATCTGTCTTAAGAAAATCAGTGCCAGGACTCCTTTATGATAGAGCTCTCTGTCTCTAGTTGACTTTCCCAGTGCTGTATACTCTCCTCCAGGGCCAGCCACCTGGCAAATACTGGGTAAGCTTCAGAGAACTCTTTGATGAACCACCACCCTCAAGAGTCTGCATAGCATGTCTGGCAACACAACTGTTTCCTAGTGCATCCATTCTATTATTATATCACCCTGTTATTTAATTCTTTGGTAAGGTGTCTTGTGTTTATCGCACTGCACCACCTAGATTTTACATCCCTTGAAATCAAATTGTGTAACATCGTCATCTGCATTGAGGGTCTTGGTGGTGGTATTCAGCCAAAGCACCTAGCATCTCTCAGTGACTAACCTAAAATCTCCCTCCTTCTCCACTTTCTCCCCTCCCCCTCCATCTTCTCCTTCTCCTTTTTTTCCTCCTCCCTGTCCTTCTTCTCCTTCCTCTTCTCTCTCTCTCTCACACACACACACAAAGAACAAAATAAAGCACCCATGATTGCTGACCTATATGGTCTTTGCCCCCCTGAGTTTCCTATATTGTAGAAGAGATTAGCATAAATAAGAATTAGTCATAAATGGGTTTCTGTTACTAGGTAATGACCCTCAGCAGCTATAGTACATTAAACTCCCAGAAGGGTAACAGTCAATGGTTAGCTCAAAAACTTGGAAAATTATGTTAATCACATAATACTCCACAGGAAGAAATAAGTGATGCCCAAAACTGTTGTAAAAAGGAGCTCTCAGGGGCACCCGGGTGGCTCAGTCCTTTGGGTGTCCGACTCTTGAGCTCGGCTCAGATCCTGATCTCAGGGTTATGAGACAGAGCCCTATACTGGGCCCCATGCTCAGCACAGAGTCTGCTTGGGATTCTCTCTCTCCCTCTCCCTGTCTCTCCTATAGCTTGTGTGCTCTCAAATAAATGAAAGAATAAAATCTTAAAAAAAAAAAATAGAGCTTTCATATAACTTTTCTCTCTTATCTAGTCTTCTCAGGATTCTAGCCCTCCCCATTGCCTCGGCACCCTTCGTAACAAAGTGACGGAGGTCTCCTGTGTTTGTAGTACCCGAATCCCACGTCATCCAGAGGTACTCCATTGTTCAGGGCATCCCAAAACAGTCCTCCACAGACTCCTCAGCAAACGATCTGCCTGAAGGGAGTCAGGTTACCTAAATTTTATGTTATCAGCAGGCTTATGGAAACACCTAAGGAAAGATGCAGAAAACAGCGAGCTTATTGTAAAAGTTACTTAGAATATCAAGAGAGAGAAAAAGATATTATGCAAATATATGATCCCTCACAGCCATTTTCTCAAGAGAGCAATGATATTGGATCTCTCCCTGAGAATTCTGTTTGAAGAGGAAATCTTCCTATAATTAATCTTAGACCTCTGGGGCATCCAGCCTGTAATGCACTTCAGCACCCCAAACCATGCCTCTACTCTGATCTTTTGGTGGTTGCTGCCCAGAGGGCTGAAATGAGGATTCTCATACAAAGATCGGGTTCCATAGGAGTTGCTGTGATAGATTAACAGTGTCTGCCATGGACAAAAAATATGACAGCATCAGCACAGATGCCAGGGGGTGGTTAGAAACAGGGGTTCCAAACTGGAACTATCAATAAAGTGCCATGGAAAGTCTGAGGAAGGGGCATTAAAAAATATTCCCAAAGATGATTGCATTTGAGCTAGGCCTTAAAGAGGGGTAGAATTGCAGTGTGTGGGTAAGAGGGACAATCTGGGCACCTGAAATGGGATGGCACGAGTAAAGGCACAGAGGCAGAGAAATCAGGGGCTTTTGCATCTTTAAGAAATAGTGTGTGGTCTATCGCCGGTGGTAGGTCCAAGAATGCTGCCGAATTAGGGTCCAGGCCATTGATGTCCAATAGAAATATAATGTAGCCACAGGTGGAATTTAAATTTTTCTAGTTGCCGCATTTTTAAAAAGTAAAACTTTTTTAATTTCTCTTCTTTCAAAAGTGTTCCATTGTGGACAAATCATTGGAGAACTCGCAGCAAATGTGAAAGGCCTTAGATTAATAAAAGTGATGCAGAAGCTGAATTATGCCAGTTTGCATGGCAGATACAAGGGGAACCATAAACTATGTGATAACAACAGTATCGTAAAAGGGAAAAAAATAAAAAAGATATCCCCAGTGCTCTGGTTCTGATCGGACTTGTGGGTAATAGGAGAAGAGATAAAAAGGATAGGGTATCAAAGCTGTTAGCTTGCTCATAAGGAACATCAACAACCGTCTGTCTGGTCTCTTCTTATATGCAGAAGAAATACGGGGTTCATTTTTTTCTTAGAGAATCTGAGTTATTTCTTGCAAGACAGTAGCATCGAGGAGATTTTATAGTTGTTTAGCTGGATTAAATCTTTGGTATCTTTACGTATGATCTCTATCTTTTTTTTTTTTTAATCTCTTTATTTTACAATGGGACCTTTACAGCGATGGCTATTATCTCCTAGTTCCTTCTCCCCAAAGCTTCTCCCTGTCTCCCACCTCTGGTACAAAAGTGGTACAGATCTGAAACCCCATGAGGAAGTCAGCTAAACTGTAATTTGGAGATTATCAGAGAGTTACGATGCTACAAGTGGGATGCTACTGTAGAAAGGGCTTCAGAGTTAGTCCAAACTGAGTCCGAATCTTGGTTCTGCCTGTTGTTGGTTGTGAAAATTTGGGCAGTTTCCTAAAGCCTCACTAGCCTCCGTTTCATGATCTCTCAAGTGGGTAGGATAAGGCCTGTCTTTTGGAGTTCATTTGAGGATTAATGAGATAATGTATATAAAGCCCCTATGCAGGATAACACCAAAGGTTCTCAGTAATAAGTAGTTCTTTCTTGGAATCAATGAATACTTATTAGCACACCTACTAGATGCTAAGCTATGTTCTGGGTGCTGCTGAAACAGCC
>CM052815.1:19467081-19482891 GCA_028533885.1 Nasua narica
GAGCGAGGTGGGGTGGTGGGAGCCAGCGGCGTCCGTGCTCCGGTGCGTGTGGCCGCGGTGGCAGCAGCTTTCAGGAGCAGCGCTGGAGGAAGTTCTGGTGTCCGGGGCTCAGCAAGGGAGCGGTGAACTGGGCAGTCTGCGTGTGAGGGGTGAGGTCAGGGAGGGCTTCGTGCGGCAGCCCGGGTGAGTAGGCTGTTCTTTGCGGCCGTGGAGCCCTCTCACTGTCTCTCCCACTTTCTCTCCCTTCTCAGTGTCTCCCCCAGAGGTTCTTTGAGTGACTGGATGGCCTCCTGTACATCCACTTCCCGCCTAGTCCAGTGAGAGCGGGTCTGTGGTGAATAACTAAGGTTCTGTAACTGCTTTGGTTGTCAGACTCTGGAAGGTTCTGGAAGTCCTGGTGAAGACCTTGATCCTCATCCTAAAAATGGTAGGAAGCTATATCAATGTTTAAAGTAGAAGCTTTGGGGGGAAGGTGACATGTTCAGATGGACATATTCCACCCAAATGCATTCATGTTTTGCAAACAGATCTTCGAAGACCAGACCACTCTAGTATATGCTAGATGGGTAGTATCTACTAGGCTAGATTACTAGGCATGGTGATGCAAGAGCCGCACACATGTTCTATACCCTGTTGGTAAGTTGTGGTTGGTGGGGGTATTGGTTTTGATGGAGAGGAAGCACAGATGCGGTTTGGTTGTTAGGTGGAGGTAATGCATGGGCTCCTATTTCTATTCCCAACATTTTAAACACCAGTTCAAGCATCATTTATTGTAACACACAACCATAATTATATTCCTATGGCATACTGCGGACGAGGAGGACTGCTCACAGCCGGTGGGGTCTGCAGCTTCCCCGGGTACCAGCCAGCCCGTGTGGAGGGGGGTGGGCATCCTCTAGAAACTCCAGTAAGTCATTTGCAGCACACAGTGTGCCTGGCTGGACTTCGGGAGCACTGGGTTGGAGGGCAGGGCGTAGATTTAACCCTTTGCCTGCTGCTCTCTTGTTTGTGCTGTTTCTCTGTCCCCTGACTTCATGGCCTCAGCCCTTCTCCCTGTGGCCTCACTGCTGCCACGCTGACTGTGTTCTAAACACAACATGCTGCTTTCAGCGTGCCAAGTGTTTGAGATCCGACGGGCAGCCTTTGAAGTGGCCCTTGCCGGCCCCAGTCTTTCATCAGTGTTCAGACAGTGGAAGTTGTATCACGTCTCTGCCGCCTTTTAGCCATCCCTCTGTTCCACAGGTTCTGTTTGGGGGGCAGAATTCTCTGTTTATGAAAGACCATGGTTCAGTCATCTTTCAATTAAACTGAATAAGAATAACAGACCTCAAATTCTACTTGGAGGGAAAGGGCATTTGAATCTGGAGAGGCTAGAGGCTCAGGGAAACAGTTGGTTTGAATAAGGTCACAGATTAATTAGAATTGGGCTTAATTAAAGCTGCATAAGCATCTGGACAGCTTTGCCAACAAAGGGGATCATCTGGGTATCTTTGAACGGTCTCTTTCTCTGCTGGGTGCTCATTCTCTGTTTGGGCCTCGGTTCCAGCTGCTGTGAGAGACTCCTGTGCCCGAAAGTCTTTCCAAGTCAATTATCCAGGCTACTCTATGGCTGGTTAGTTCAGTTAGAGCCCTGTTCTAATGCAGTGAAGGCTAATCCCCATGTGGGCCCTTAGTTTTAGTCTGGTCTGCATTTCTGACTGTGTATTTCGTCCTGTGGGGAGAGAACACACTACGTGGGCATGGAGTGGACGTAGGCTTTGGGGTGAGTACTCGTGTCCCAACCATCTGTCTCCTTTCTTCCATCTGAGGCAGGCATGGCTCCAGGTGCTCAGCCAGCGTGTCTCTGTAGGGAACTGGATGCGAGAACTTTGCGAGTGAATTGGCCTCTGATGAGAGCACCACAGGGCATGCTTTCAGGGCGGCCACACTCAGCCCTTTCTTCCTGAAATCCTGTTCTCTGCCTGGCTACCATTTGGAAAGCAGCTGATGAACTAATTCATACTAACTTGGCAATGACCCAACGTGGCTTCAAGTGTGACTTGTATTAGAAATGCTTATATTTTTGACAAGAAAAATGCGTTTTTTTTTTCTAAACCAGTGGTTTTAAACCATTATGAAGATGTATTTAGGGTTGGGTGACCAATCATCGCAGTTTGCAGGGAGCTTAGGGGTTTCCAGGATTTGGGGTTTTTAGTGCTAACACACACCAATTCCTGGGCAAACTGGGATGAGTTGGTCGCCCTAATCTGGGCTTTCTGGGAGAGCTGAGGGTGTGAGGGGGATGTCTGGCGAGGATCACCGAAAACAGAGCTTGGGGTCCTTGACTCAGCTTCAGTCAGAAGTGCAATAATTTTTATATGTTTTACTTTCTGAAGTTGTGGATAAGATTTGCTCCGTAAGGCATTTGAAAAACCTTGTTTTCAAAGACCGTGGGTCAAAAGGATTCTCGAAGGCACAGGAACAGGGAGGATGTCTGGGGGCAGAGAGGTTCTGAGGTTCCCTACTTTCCACCGAGAAATCATTGCTACTTGGCAGACATGAAATTTGGGGTTTGTCTGTCGTCACAGCAGAGGAAGGAGGGGTTACCTCGTATGCAGCATCCAAGGGAAGGGGCTATTTTGGGAGCAGGATAATATCTGACATATTTTGCATTTTTACCCATATATCCCCCTTTCATTTCCCCTCTGAAGCTGGAATCCAAGTGGAATCCAATCCTCCTTACCTCAGGAGAGGTTGTGTCAAGGTAAAAAGCAGAAGCTGCCTCTAATGCACTTTTCTTCCAGTCTTCTGTTTTCCATAAGTCTCATCTAGTTGATGCAATTATGTTAAGTATCTTGGAATACACTGGAGGGGAGTAGAGGAAAGATTTCTGTAAACTTTAGGAGATAAGAAACTGAAGGTCTTTGAACATCAAGGCTCTGAGAGATGGTAAGACCTCGGAAGACTCTGTGCACATGAGAACTTGGATCCAAGTGTCTCTCTCTCTCTCTCTCTGTGTATATATATATATATATATATATATATATATATATATGTATTTAAACCTCAAATGGAATATGAAAGGATGAACCTGTCTTCCTGTGGAAGCTATTAGGACACTTGGCAGTTTTCCTCAGTTACCACAAAAGCCTAGTCTGCCAGGTAACCCGTTGTCACTGTGACCCTTAAATACCATATATTTCAGACCCACTGTATGCATTTCCCTGCCCTTTCAATCCTTCTCTTTAGCTATGACTTTGGAGCCCTCAGGTTATCATTAACTAATGCCTCTGTATCCTCAACATCTTTGAGTGCTGTATTTTTACTCTAAAAGAAACAAGCGGTCCCCTGATAATATCACTTACTCTGTAGACTTCTTACATGAAGCTTATATCCCTCATAAATCAGAGCCTGGAAGTAGAGAATGTGCCCTTCATATTTCCTTCTGTTTCCAAACTATTTCTTTCCTATCTTAAAAAAGAAAATCTCCTCATTCCAGTTTTAAAATAGAGTAGAGAAGTATCTCCCGTATTTACTCTTGCATTTCTGAAAAAAGGAGAATAAGAAAGAACATTGAACTTCCATCTTAAAGAACACTGGGAGACATTTGTAACTCTGAACCATAATATTTGAGGAAGGATTGCCAGAAGCAGTAAAAGAAGCCAAATAGTGGTTCTTCCATCAAGAAAGGATACCTTTGGTTGCTCATCTCAGATAAGGCTCACAGAGAAGTTCTTCAAAGTCAATAACATACCCTTAGGAGCAAAACTTTGTCGTTTTAGTTAGGGTTAAGTTCAAGTGCATCTGGCAGAATATCCAAAATAACAAGTTTGTATATCTTTCACAGAAGAGAAGTCTAGAGTTTTGCCATCCAGACTGGTGCAATGGCTCCACTGCTCTTAAGAAATCATGTTTTCTGCTTTTTGGCCCCACCATCCTGATGTGTAGCTTCCATCTTTATGATAACCACTTGATCTGAGAGTTTGCTGGGCCATCAACCAGCACATCTCTTGAGGAGAAAAAACTTTTCTATCTCATTTTAGATTCTTCTGGCTGGTCTAAGAAGGAAGCTGACATGAAACAAATTAACAGGAGAAAAGAAAATTATATATGTATGAGAATCTCCATAAACATGAGAGATTTCAAAGACAGCCAGGCAAAATGTGGTATACATGTCATTGCAGACTAAGAAGGGGGTAAGAGTCAGGGACTTCAAAGGGAAGAAAGGCAATTCACAGAATGAATGGAAAGAGTAAATATTTGGTTAACAGATATTTGCTAGGCCATCCAGAAACAATGGGACATAAGAGTACTTTTATCAAAGAGGCCTTGGTAAGTTCTTCCCAGTCTACCACATCTGCTTCATATTATACTCTAGTTATCTATGTTGAGAGCTCTCTCCCTGTAACAGGTCCCCTATCTAAATTCTTTTAGGAAGTTAGCAGGGAGGCAAAAAGAACAACTTCTTAAGTCTTCTGTTTCTTAAACATAATCAGCCTGAAATAATTCACATGACAAAGGGACACATTTTGGGGTAGTAAATTTTGCTCCCGTATACATTCATATTCCAGGCAATAGTAGACGGGAAAACAAAAACTTTCTTCAGCTTTCTATATTTTTTTAAATAGAAATTCTTGAGGGGGAGCAGAATATGCCACTCTAGAATGTGTCACTTTGGCATGTGAATTATATCAAGCTGAAGGCAATTGGGGCCTAGAAGACTCAAGAAGAGCTTTTTACCTCTCTTTAGCTACCTAAAAGAATTTATATAGAGAGATTGTACCAGGAAGAGACCTATTACCAGAGATAACTTTTTATCTCAAAAAGATTTATCTGCATGGCATGGCAAACATTTGTTTACCAAACGTTTGCTCTTCTCATCTTTCTGTGGATTATCTTCCTTCCCTTTGAAGCCCCAGACACTTATCCCCCTTTTGCTTATCTCAGGATGCTCTATCAGCCTCAATTACCTGACTGCTAGGGAGTCTCATATTTTTATGGGGCTCCCATACATACAAAGTTTGTTTTTCTCTTGTTTGTCTATGTCAATTTAATTATTGGACCAGCTCAAGAACTTAGAAGGAAAAAAGGGAATTTTTCTGCCCTGATATGTTCCAGAATTCTGTCCTGATAATAGCCACTAGAACCTGATTATTTGATCACATCTAGTTGCAAAGGAGTCCAGCAAAGGTAATCTTTTTTATCAATTTATATTGCTACCTTTACTAATCTAACAGTTCTGTTATAAGAGGAAAAGAGAATGGATGTTAATGGCAACTAGTGATAGTGGTCTTTTTTGTTTGGAAAAGGGAGGATAGGACTGGCTACAGGAACTTTGCTAGGCCTCACTGGTAAAGAGGATGGCAGCCAGAACTGAATGAGAAATTATACAGAGGAGGCATATTGACAGGAAACAAAATGCGGAGGAGGTAGAGTGGGAGAAAAAGAATCTGTATTGTGAAAAGACCAGATGGTTTCTAGTCATTGTTGACTGAGGGAAAGAAAAGTCTAAAAAATTTAATTCCACTCATAACTTTGTATAACAAAGAGGATTCTAGTTTGGCACGTAGTCCATGGTAAGTCCCCTAGATATTTTCTGCAAATGTTTAATTTGGTTAGGGTTGAATCTTACTTATGAGTAACAATAGAAAACTAATGACCACAGGATCTATAAGAAGACTAGAAGAAAAAAAAAAAAAGAGAAAAATTAATGGCAGATAAAGAATATCCAGAAGAATCCTGCCTTGAAGAAATAAAAATTTGATCAAATTATCACCATTAATAAAAAAATAACAAAATGAAGTAATTGCGCTAGAAAACAAGGATCAAAAAGGTGAGATCCCAGAAAGAGGTGATGTAAGAGTTGACAGGGTTCGGGGAAGAGATGGAAAAGAGAAATAAGTTTAACACAGGAATGAATAATATCCTAAAAAGGATACATACCAGTGAAAATAAGGTACAGAAAAGTGAAATGTAAATTTACATGGATATTTTTTAAAAGATTAAAATAAAAATAACAGATATAGAAGACTGACACAGGGAATTATACCCATAATTGGTGTCAATGCTGAGGGCAAATTAAATAAGGAAACTGAACTAATATGTAAAGATGTAATTTAAGAAAACCTTTTGGAAATAAAAGAAAATCTGAATCTATGGGTAGAAAGGACATATCCCCACCCAGAAAAAAATGGCCTTGTTAAGTAAAAAAAAAAAGGCAAAGATAGACTAGTATGACAGAGGCCACACTTTATAGACATAAAATAATATTTTCAAATGTGTTGAACATCTCTGATCTTATCTCCAAAAATTGGCAACAGAGCTTGTCTCTGGGAAGAGGGAGTAATTCTTTCTCTGAACAGAGAGTGCTAACTACTTACCCACCATTTATTTTCCTGTTCTATCTCAAAACACAGAATCCTGACTTTACCACCTGATATTTACCCATCTGGTATTTACCACCTCTTAGCTTAAGCCAGTGGCTCTCAACCAAAGGATGTGCCTCCTCCCCCAGGAAATCTAGCAATGTGTGGAGACATTTTAGTTGTTCATAACTCAGGGGCAGAGTGAGGGGTATGTTCTTCTGGCATTTGATAGAATGCTAGCAGAAATGCTGCTAAACATCCTACAGTGTAAAGGACAGTCCCCCATAGTGAAGAAATATCTGGCTCAAATGCCAGTAATGCTGAGGTTGGGGAACCATGGCTTAAGTTATGGATGGTGGGATAGAAATAGAAATAATGAGCGGGACTTCTGGGAAGTCTCCTTAAATTAAAGGGGACTTGCCTTTCTTCCTCCTTCTTCAGTTCTGCTGCTTAGAATGTGAATGTGATGTTCTAAGATTGAGTGGCCATCCGGCACCATGAAGACAAGGGTCACATCCTAAGGATAATGGAGTGGGAACCTGGGAGGAGCCTGGTTTCTGAGGTGTTCTTCCTTCTTCCATTATTCATTCATTTACCAAATATTTATTTCATGTCTACTACATGCCAGGCAATGCTCCTGATCCTAGAAATATGACAGAAAACAAAAAAAATCAATTCATGTCTTTGTGAAACTTATATTTTAATTTGCTTATAATGGAACAGTGGGAAAGTGAAATACATGGTATTGAGATGTTGCTAAAGACTTTGATGAAAGATAGAATAGAGAAGTGGTTAAGGAGTGTCTCTTAAGGGGTGCTTTGGATTTTATTTTTTTGTTTATTTTATTTTATTTTTTTTAAAGGTTTTATTTATTTATCTGACAGAGAGAGAGACCACAGGTGGGCAGAGAGGCAGGCAGAGAGAGAGGAGTAAGCAGGCTCCCTGCTGAGCAGAGAGCCCAATGTGGGGCTCGATCCCAGGACCCTGAGATCATGACCTGAGCCGAAGGCAGAGGCTTTAACCCACTGAGCCACCCGCGCACCCCTGGACAGTATATTTTTTAACAATGCTCTTCTCTTACTGTGACTGAAATTTTCATCTGCTTCTCTTTTGTAAGGCAGATCACATATTGATTTATTGTTAAGCTCGTGGCCTTTTATCTAAGAATTGCTCCTAAGTCAATCTTTTATCTAAGAGTTACTCTAAGAACTTCCTATGCTGAACCAATGCCTTCATTTAAAAACTAAGCATAGGATTCTATGTATCTATTTTAAATTTTACCCGTTTTGGCAAGGTTCTTTAGGTATCTTGAATATTCGTCTTTTCCCATGTAAACACACACACACACACACACACACACACACACACACATACACACGCGCACACACACACACCATATAAGGGTTTTCTAGCCTATGGCTGTCTTTCCTTTGTTTATGGTGACTTAACAATTTAAAGGATGACTCTGGCTTCTGGGATGAACTAAATTGGGGGTTGAGGGAGGAAGGAGGACACATAGAGAATTGTTGCAAAAAATCATTTAGTCAATGATGGTGGCTTAGACCAAGAGGCAACAGTGTGAAGGTGGTTGAGAAGTTGTCTGATTCTGGGTCTCTTTTGAAGGTAGGCCTGACAAGGTTGATGTATTGATGGATTGGGTATATGTTCTTAGAGATGGAGAGGAGTCATGATGACTCAAGGTTTTTGGCCAGAGCAAAGGAAGGATGAGATGTCCATGTATTGCGGTGAGAAGATGCAGGAGGGAAATACTTGGTTTTAGGTAAGTCGTATTAGAGATGCTTCTTATAAATATAAATTAGGCACTTGATTTATAAGTTGAGCTACATGAAATCACCCAGTTTTGACCTTTAAGAAATGGCAGTTTTGTATGACTTAACTTGTATAAGTCTGAAGTTCAGTGGAGAGTTCTTAGTTGGGTTTCTACATTTTGGAGTCATCAACATTTAGATGTCATTTGAAACCATGAGACTGGGTGAGGTCATTGAGAATATGTGTGTAGATAGAGAGGCCATGCCAGACCAAAAACAGTATACTAGCAGAATGGCCCTCTTCATCAGACTGGGAAAACATTTTCTAGTGTCTGCCTCAAACCCTGTGAGAGAATGGGAGGATTTTGCATCCGTGGGCATTATCAGAGTTTGGTACTCACGTTTGAACTGCTTCAGAACGGGGCTGCTCTATGCTTGGCATGTCACGTGAAGTCATGTCCAGTTGGCAGAAAAATAGTGGCGAATGTTGGACTTGTTTCGATTCATTTATTTTCTGAGCATCTGTAAGCGCTACCTCCTTTTCATTCTTTGCCTCTTTTATCGCCAGTATTGAAAACTTCTTAATGAAATATAGCATAAAAATGGAAAACTACATAGATAATGGATGTGTATATGCTCAATGAGTGTTCACCAAGTGAGTATCGATGTGTAACAGCAGCCACATCGAGAGTATACCTTCTACTAGCATCCCAGAAGCCTCCCTTATGTTCCCTCTCTGTTGTCACTCTCCCTATAAACATAATAGCTATCTTAAAATTAACACCATAATACAGTTTGCCAATGTATGAATGATGCTGTTGATCAGTGTTTGGGGATTTTCTAGTTTTGGGCAATTATGAATCATGTTGTTGTGATTGTTCTTGTGCATGTCTTTTGATGAATATATGTATTCATTTTTGTTGGATAACTACTAGGGGATGGAACTGCTGGGTCAGACGGTATGTACTTGTTTAGATTTGGTAGATACTGCCAGGATTTGTGTATGTGTATGTGCGTGCGAGTGTGTTTTTTAAGTGATTGTATCATCTCTCAGTGTATGAGAGAGTTCTGAATACTCCACGTGCTTACCACTTCACCAATACTGGGCATTTTCCGTGCTTTCCATTTTAGCCACATTGTGATTTTAATTTGCATTTTTTATGACTATCGATATTGAGCATTTCTTCGTGTGCATACTGGCCATGTGGATATCATCTTTTGCGAAGTGGGTTTTTATTGGGTTACCTAACTTCTTTCTTGCAAATACTTTTTAAGTGTGATACGTGATATGAGTTCTTTGTAGCATGTATGTGTTCGAAATATGTCTTCCCTCTCTGTGGCGTGCCTTTTCACTATCTTAATGATATCTCTCGGTGAACAGAATTTCTTAGTTTAAATGGCACTCACTTTTTAAATTTTTTCCTCATTTTTATAGTACATTTTTGTCTTGCTTAAGAGATTTCACTTCAAGGTTGTAAATATATTGTCCTTTGTTTTTTTCCAAAAGATGTATGATTTTATTTTTAATGTTTGTATGTATGTTTTATGTATGTTTATAGTCTTTCTGCAGTTAACTTTTGTTGGGTGGTGCGAGTTACGATTCTAGCTTCACTTTTTCTTTTTATGGATACCCAGTTGACCTAACATCATTTTTTGGAAAGACCACTTCTTCTCTACTGCATTTTGATATCATCTTTGTCAAACTGAGTGATTGTGGGCATAGGTTCTGTTTCTATATTCTCTTCCATTTTTCTATTTGTCTATGGTTGCATCTGTATCATACTGTTAACTGCTATAGCCTTACAATGTCTTGGTTATTTTATTCTTATGTATGTTATTTTATTTTATTGTTATTATATAAAATTGTTATTTTATAATATTTTTATGATAATATAAATATTGTTATATAAATATTGTGATTTTTTATGTATAAATTTTGCAATGATCTTCCTTTTTGTCATTATCATGGCTATTCTTAGCCTTTTGTTTTATATGTAAATTTAAAAACTAGTTTCTAAGTTTCTGAAATAAAGCTGCTGAGATTTGGATTTAGATTTTGATATAGATTACATTAGATTTACAGGTCAATTTGGGGAGGATTGCTTGATTTTTAATATTGGGCCATGCAATCTATGAGCCAAATATCCCTCTATTTAGGCCTTATTAAATTTCATATAATAATGTTTGGTAGTTTTCTGTATAGGAGTCTTATATATCTTTTGCTGGATGAGAGTCTTTGTCATTGGAGTCTTTTTATATTATTGTCAATAGTGTCCATTTGAGAATTTCATTGTTTCCCCCTTGGTCCAACCTCTGGCCCAGACCCTGAAACCATATAGAGGGTAGGGATTCATCCTTCCTTTCCTTATACTGTGGCAGGAAGTGGGAGTTAAGGAGAGGGAGAGACAGAAAGCAATTTCCCCAGTAGGATAAAATATACAGCCTTTCGGAAAATGGACTGAAATGATGCAGGATCAAGTGAGGGCACTTGAAACATCTTCACAGGGACTACTATTTGCAAAGTTCCAGATGTGACATTGTGACCCTGTCTTTTAATATCGAGCTGGTTAGTTCTGCTACAAAGAATAAGAAACTTCTCAGAACAACCTCTTAAGGGATGACCAACCCTGAAAATGTTTTTGTTTTTTTTTGGCTTGATTTTTACTGCTTTGATTTTTCTTTCTGCTTAAGTTCTTCCGCAAACTCCCCATGATCAAATTTTATTCCTGTCGATCAGATCATTTCAGCTTCAGAGACAAATGCTTCTGCCCTCAGCATAAACCAGGGTCCTTTTCTGCTTCATAGTGATAACCTTTGAGAAGCATGGAGGCTTCATCCTTTCCTCTCCTTTGCTCCTCCAGCCAGGTAATTATTCTTACGCGGTTGGATAAAGAATGGCAGTATATATTCGTCTGTTTCTTTGAATACAAATATGACCTCAAACTTCTTGTTCCTGGGCCAGATTGCCTGTGCAAATGATGCCCAACAGGTAGTAATCAAGATGGGTAGTGCAGTCTTACAAGACCTGGAACAAGACACTGCTTAGGCAGTGGTATGGGAGATAGCATCATGGTATTGAATAAGTTCTTGTTCTTGAATGTAGTAGATACATTAATCTGCGTCTCCCTGTATCTAATCAGCCTTCTTCTTACACAGAACTCTGTTTCTCATCTAGGCAACCACTTTTCCTTAACTATTAATCTATTTGCTTTGGATGGAGTTGACTGATACTCTGGCCCCATGGGTAGGCATTTTTTAAAAAAGTTTTTAAAATTTATTTGAGAGAGAGAGAGCATGCACACACAAGCAGGGGCAGAGAGGGACCCTGGGATCATGACCTGAGCCGAAGGCAGACGTTCTGACTGAGCCCATGGGTAGGGATTTATCTCCAGCTTGGCTGACTAGAGATGTATATTCTCATCAGAGTGACTGCTTTTAGAGATGAGCATGTTGCCTTGTCAGAGGCAGGGCGATATGGGAAGGCATTTCTGGGACTATTGATGGAGAGGCACACTCTCCTTTGTGCTGGATTGGATACTCAGAGGTTTTGTTCTGGGAAAGATGGTGGCTACTTTATCACCACAGATAAAGCCAATGTGTAGGAGAACAGAGCTGGGAGATGAATAGGTAGCTAGCTATCAGGTACTGGTGACTTTCTTTGAGCCCCTGAAGTTGAGATACCCTAGATTTTTAAGTTTTGTGAGTCAAAACATTTCCTTTTTTGCTTAAACCAGTTAAGGATTTGTGTGTGTGTGTGTGTGTGTGTGATTTGTATGTATGTGTGTGTCTATATGTGTAATGAAAATGAATTTTTTTCTTTTTTTAGATTTTATTTATTTGCGAGTGACAGAGGATGAGCAGGGGGAGAGGCAGAGGGAGAGGGAGAAGCAGACTCCCTGCTGAGCGTGGAGCCAAACATGGGGCTCAATCCTAGGACCCTAAAGAGGACGGGCTGGCCCCAAGTCAGACGCTTAACTGACTGAGCCACCCAGATGACTCTGTATGTGTAATGAAAATATTTCTAACTGATACAGTATTTGTGGGTGTAATTCATCTGGTTTTGCTTCACTGGGATTTATAAACCAACCAGAGTGGGTTTATAATCTCATAGACACACTAAGGGCAGCTTTTCTGTAAAATCTATGGCCTATTTGAGTGAAAAAATTAAAGAATCCATGATAATTGTTGGTGGGTCCTGTTGGTGCACTCAGCATTCATTTTTCCTAATCCTGTTAAGTCCCTTTTTTGTCTCTATCTCTGTCTCATCCATCATCACGAGCATGATCCCTGATTTCTAAGCTGTTAAGGACATGACATTTCTGTATGACAGTTATTAATCCAAGGGTGGATGGATATTCTGAGCTGGTTCAGTCAGGGGGTGAAGCTTTTCATCCTCTCCTGCTCTGTGTAGACTGGGATATATTTAGCCCCAACAGTGACTGGCAGCCATGTTGCTACCATGAGGGAAAGCAGCCCTTGAAGATAACAGAGAAAATCTGGAATTTTATGGCATCATTGTGTTTTTGGGCTTCCAGTTATAGGATTTCCAGCATTTCCTTTAGTCTTATCTTTTCTGTTACTGCAGCCAAAAATATTTTCAATGACCCTGTATATTTTCAGAGGCTTTCTGGGAACTCTTGAGATGGGATTACATTAAAAACTCTGTGTTGGGGTCCTGTTTTACCATCTTTGCTAATCTGGAGTCAAATTTCTTTTCCTTTCTCAGGGAGACCAGAGTGAAGAAGTCAGTAATCACATGGGTTCAGAATCGAAAAGGGGTTGATCTTTGGCATATTACTATGCCAATCTGTTATTGCCATTTAAAAACTTGTCAGTGCATTTTAGGAGGTACTAATCTGGGGGCTGCTAGTGGGCAGTGAGACTGGAAGCTCTAAGGAATAGGGTTTCTAGATTTAGCAGTTAAAATACAGGATTACCAGCAAAGTTTGAATTTCAGATAAATAATATATATTTAAAAATAAAAGTATGCTTCATGCCATATTTGGAATATACTTATACTAAAAATTATTTATTGTTTATCAAAAATTCTGCAGCTAAATCAATGACTGAAGTATTTTTTTAAAGGTTTATTTGAGAGAGAGAGAGCGAGAGAGAGTGAGCAGGAGAAGGGGCAGAGGGCGAGCGAGAGAGAAAAATATCAGCAGACTCCCTGCTGAGCAGGGAGCCCAATCTCAGGACCCTGAGATCATGACCTGAGCTGAAATCAAGGGTTGGATGGACCCTTAACCAACTGAGCCACCCAGGTGCCTCAATGATTCAAGTATTTTTAAATCTATGTATATAATTGTGAAAAGGAAACTATAGGCTAGAGAGGGCAAATCTTGTTCCCCCAAGCTTCTGCCTAAATGTGTGGCTGGTGAAATACACATCAGACTTACCTAACTTTAGAAGTATTCTTGAAATAAGATGATGATTAAGATAAATCTATAAATTGAGTCTTTAATATGAGACTTTTAGGTACTAGGTGAAAGAGATACTTTCACGAGTTCTCCCACGTCATATTATATAACTAAGCTCGTACTGTATTTTGGGGAAGGTGGGCCCAGAGCATAGAGCAACTATTCTTTTATTTCTTTCCAGAAGAACATGAATCTTGGCTAAATTGCTTGTTATATATTGAAGGGATAAGTCAGAATACAAGATCAGTCAACACATGCAGAGGAGAGGAGTACGGCTGCAAAGGGGAGAGGGATTCGAGGGTGAAGACATAGAAAGTTGGACAGAAACATTCAGGGAATGCAGCAGGGAAGGTCCTGCATCATGGCTATAAATCTGGCCAAGCTTCCGGGATCTGGGTCACCTTTTGGGTCATTCATTTGGAATGAGTGTTATTCAGGTTATGATTCAGGGTGCAAGATCAGAAAGGACATAGTTATACTCAGAATTCCCAATAATTGTCCCCAGGCTTTCTTAAAATAACAGATCTTATGTGCCTCTTTTCCTCTTGTCTCAGAGTTTGGGCAGAGGCCCTAGGGCGAGAAAAACACGATTAGATTTCCAGTAGAATGCCAACGTGAAATGAAGTGCGAAGCTATTGATACAGGGCATGCCAGCGAGGTTGTGAAAGGGGTTTTGCTGGCACAGAGACCATCCGTCTGCTTGTGGCCCATATAAGAGGCTTGGAGAGAGCGGTCTGTGTTGTGCATTGTATTGGCTTAATGGATTGAGCCACCCAGGTGCCCCAGGAGAAGCTGTTTTAATTGTTAAAGTGAAGTTGTTCTTTTCTGGATGGGACGGGCAACCCATGACACCTGTCTGACTGCTGTCCCAGGCCGGGGACGAAGGGTTCAGAGTGAGCGTAACCGGGCACAGGAGAAAGATGACAGTCAGTTTATGATTGTATCCTACTCCATATTGCCAATTAAGTATAGTGATTACCTTGGTGAATTCAATATCCCTCTTTATAGCAATGCTATGGAAGCTGGATGTTTGCTGGAAGAAGGATTTAGGTCGGTCTCAACCCAGTCTGTGGGTCTCTGTGGGATCTTTCTATTCACTCTCTGTTGATGGTGAAATGGGCAGTAATTGTAATCCTGCAAACTAGAGGCCTGAAGGGACAGAACATTTTTTATTTTTGAATTTGACTATCATAAGAAATGGACAGTTTGTAATAATCCTTCTAAAGATCAACAAGGACATGAAAAGTATGTGATCTGGGTTTTAAACAGATGCAGCAGTCCCCTAAGTTTTCTAGATTACATCGTACATGGTAGGAATTAATATTCATAATAATAACCACGGGGTACTATAGGATCCTGAATCTTACACAGAAATGCTTCTCCACAGTCTCCTATTCCCACCACCATTATTCTACGGAGTCTAATCCAAACCACTGTGATCTTGCACTTGAACTCTATGGCAGCTTCCTAATTGGTTTTCCTTCTTCCAAGTTTGTCTTCCTCTAACCTACTCTTAACATGGCAGCCAGGATGAAGTTATATACGTGCTCTTGTGGGGTTATGTTAATAAGGAATTGCTTATCACAGAGTCCGGCTCATTGTAGGTGCTCAGTAAATGCCCACTCTGTTGCTGCAGTCACGTCCAACGCCACCTGTCTGTCCTCTGATGACAGAGGGCCGCCATGACAGCCTCCTGTTAGCATCACCATCGCCATCATCATCATTTTTGCCTCTATCTTTCAAGTCTTTTTGGGGTCAAAGGCAAGCTCCCTCATAGCTTGCAAGGTCCTTCATGATCTTTCTCGTGCTTACTTTTCAGGATTCAGCTCTCACCACTTGTCTCCTTGTGCCCAATACTTCAAACAAATTGAATTTAGTTCTTCAGGAGTTCCATGTTCTCTTTCAAGTTAACATCTCTGGACGTGCTATTCCTTCTGCAGTGAGCACTCTTACTCTTCAAGCCCATGTTTGGACATCACTGTTTCTTGGAAACTTTTCCTCCTTCCTGAATCCTGAGTGAGGCATTGTATATATGTGTTCCCATGAGTCTTCCACTTGTCTTGTCATAATGTGCGTCCTATTACATTGTGATTTTTCCCTTACTTGTACATGTTCCTTTTTTATCATAAACTTGGTGAGTGTGAAGATTGTAACATATCTGTGTATCTTAGTTCCACAGCTCCGTGGTATCCTGTAGTGGATGCTTATGAATTCATCCTTATGAATGAAGGAATAAATGAATAGATCCATAATAGTATAAAATAAGAATTACTGTTT
>CM052815.1:19483391-19519746 GCA_028533885.1 Nasua narica
GGCTCACTTGGAGTCCAATCGACTTAAGATGTTCTCGGTCTGCAGTGGCCGTTTGAGCACACAAGCTCCCGCCACCCAGAGACTCAGCCCCCACCAGGACTTCGGGACTTGTGCGGGGAGGCTGGGCATCTGCCGCACACGTGCAGAGGGCGGCGGGGGGGCGGCAGGGCGGGATTTCCGGGCCAGGAAAGCAAGCGCAGACCCTCACTTCTGCCTCACCCAGCGGGTCACCTGCAAGGCAGCTGGGAAATGTAGTCCAGCTTTTGTGGCATGCGCGGCAACCCTGCCGCAATGTCCTTCCTACACTTGGTATGAAAACCTCCTTTCATGCATTAGGGTGCTAGTAGAAGATAGATTTTCGTATGGGCAAAATAAGAGGTTACTTGTCCCCCAAGCCCCAGCGCTCAGTAAGCCAGTGAAACCCAAAAGTTCGAGAACGACCCTCCCGGGATAACACCTGCTTTCAGTTGCCTTCTTTATGCTCACAGAGAAGATCTGTTTAGGTTTATTTCCAAGTTTTACTTTCTTTCCTCCTGAACACAGTGATGCATAAAACTTCTCTCCCACTATGGTATGGGAAATCTACAATCATATGTCATCCTTGATTTCTAACATCAGGGTTATAATTGTTCTTTAGTGAACTAGTATATTAGAGATTCCAGATGCGTGTTAAATCTAGAACAGCATTGGCCAAATTCGCTGAGCTCCCTAAAAGAAATTTTCTATTTAAAAAAGTAGAATACAGAGTTTAGAACAGGCTCAAAGTCCGTTTTTTTTGTACTCGTTTCTGTCTTTTGTTAAACTTGCTTTCCAACTGCTTAAGTTAACGTACTTATGCTTGGCTCTTTCATTAATCTTTGCAAATTATGGAATGTTTTGCATAAATCTCTACCTACCCATAAATTGCTGTTGAATTCATATTAGGTAAGATCACTGTAAAGATATAGGTCATCTGACCTTTAGAAGGCGACACTGATTATGAGGCCCTGAGGACATCATCCTCTTGCCTGCAAAATGAAAACAAATTTTGTCTTCAGTGCTATTTCTTTTTTTTTTTAATAATTGAACCAGAAGTTTTCAGGGTGAACAGACAGAACCCTTAATTAACGCAAGAAGAATGTTTTAAACCCAAGCCAGGAATGTGGGAGGTAAAGAGGCAATTAATAGTCTGTCTCTCTCTCTCTCTCTCTGTCTCACTCTCGCTCTCTCCCTCTCTCTCTCTCTTTATATTCATAACAAAAACATTTAAAAGGAAAAGCATTATGCCAGCAGGGTTTTTAAAAGACAACTACCATTTCTTTTTCTTTTTCTGTAACTCTTGCACATCCAGGATGAGCTAGACTGTGACTGACTGTTGCTGGAAAATCTTAAGTTCTAACCTAGTGAACATCAAAACCAATGCATTAAAGACCTCCAGAAGCCTACTCCTCTTCCATTTACCCTCTCTTCTTCAAGAATGCATCAACATTCACCAAATCACTGGAGCTAAAAAAAAAACTTAGAATCATTCTTGGCAGCTTCTTGTGTACAGTTTCAGTGCATGTGGCATTGCGTTGTATGTATTTATTATTACTTGCTTCTCCTTCCAACTACTTAAACACAGGAACCCTCCCTTACTTGTTTTTGGCTCTCTAGTGCTTATGTGAAGCTCAGACAGAGTCCACACCACATAGATGAATTTTAGTTCTTCCTCTTCCCTAGCCCTTTATTTTTGGTCACCAAGTCCTGCTCATTTTTTCTCTGAAATGTCTCCTGAATTTGTCCTCTTCTCTCTCACAACATCTATACTCCTGTCACTCTCATTTGAACTATCCAGAATCTTCCAACGACTATTCTGTCTCAGTCCAGACTAACCCTCTCCACTACCTGCCCTCTCACAGAGGCGCCAAGTTACCATTCTCCAACACAAGTCTAATCTAATTATCCTTTGGTCTAATACCTTCGATAGTTCCCTAGCACCTGATATAGGGTCCAAATTTCTTTTTTTTTTTTAATAAAGATTTTATTTATTTATTTATTAGGAAAGAGAGAGAGTGAGAGAGAGCAGGTCAGAGTGAGAAGCAGACTCCCCATGAAGCTGGGAGCCCGATGTGGGACTCGATCCCGGGACTCCGGGATCATGACCTGAGCCGAATGCAGTCACTCAACCAACTGCGCCACCCAGGGGCTCTATAGGGTCCAAATTTCTAAGCATAATTTTCAACAAAGCTTCCCTGCCCAAGTTCATTTCCAGAGACTTGCCCGCCATGTGTCGTAAGCTCGAGCCATTCCAAACAACTCATTATTGAATCAAGATATACTTCTTTAGGGCTCTGTGTTTTGTTCTTTGTCCTTTTCCATTTAAAAATGCCTTTTCTACTCTCCTCAGAAAGCTCCTACTCATCCATCAAAGCTTAGAGATCCTGTTCTTCCACTAAAGTTTGTGCCTCTCAAATGTAAGGACCATGTCTAATTTATTATTGTACTCCTGGTGCCTAATACTACTTCTGACACCACTGGCATCGACAAATCTTTGTGAAGAGCAATTTCCAACCAGTATCTAGGAGTCTTTAGTATTCTGAAATCCTAATTGGTATCTTCACTTCTACAAAGGCTGCATTCCTGCTTTTCAGGATGACTCCCCAAACGTATTATTTTACTACATACTGGAAACCCTCCAGGATCTCTGCTCAAAGTCACAGACATGGTAACATTCATTTTTAAGTAGCTGAAGAAAGTGGATTTACTTATTTGAAAAAAAATAGCTGGTGTGATAAATCTGAGACAGCACATAGGTAGTCCTTTTTGCTAAAGATGATTATGATAACCTCATCTTGACTAAATAATTTTCAAATCATTTCTATATATATTATCTTACTTGATAACATATTGACATGGCCAGGTAATAGTCAAATTCATTAGCAAGGAGTCATTTGGACTTTGGCAACAAAACGACAAAATCTAGTCCCATCTCCTCCTACTACTAAAATATTTGGCCTTGGGAACATTACTTAGCCTCCTTAAACCTCCTCAAACCGTGTTTCCTCACCAGCAAAAATAAAGATAATGACAGCAAAAATAATTGGTGTTTTTTCAAGGAAGTTTCTTTTGTCGTTTTTTGACAAAATTGCATATATTTAAGGTATACAACTTGACGTTTTGATATACATGTACATTGTGAAATAATCACCACAATCAAGCTAATTAATGTCCATTACATCATCCTTACTCATCTTATATAACTGAAACTTCGTACCCTTTGGCTGACATGTCCCCATTTCTCCCTACCCCCAACCCTAGACAATCATCATTCTACTCTCTGCTTCTAGGAGTTTGACCTTTTTGGTCAAAGGATTGTTACATTAGTTTCAGGTTTTGGTAACTTTTAGATTATACCCCTGAGTGAGCTCAGGCAGTGTTTGTGCCTGACTTATTTCACTTTGCATAATGTCTCCCAGCTTCATCCATGTTGTCATAAAAGGTGGCTTTCCTTCTTTTTTAAGGCTGAATAATATTCCATTGTCTATCTACCACATTTTCTTTGTCCGTTTATCCATCGATGGACACTTAGATTGTTCCTGTGTCTTTGGTACCGTGAATAATGCTGCAATGAACATGGGAGTCCAAGTATCTCTTCAAGATCCTGATTTTATTTCCTTTGGACATGGGATTGCGGGATCATATGATAATTCTGCTTTAAGTCTTTTGAGGGGAGCGCCTGGGTAGCTCAGTGAGTTAAAGCCTCTGCCTTCGGCTCAGGTCATGATCTCAGGGTCCTGGGATCAAGTCCCACATCGGGCTCTCTGCTCAGCAGGGAGCCTGCTTCCCTCTCTCTTTGTCTGCCTCTCTGCCTACTTGTGATATCTCTCTTCTGTTAAAGAAATAAATAAAATCTTTAAAAAAAAAAAAAGTCTTTTGAGGAACTTCCTTTCTGGTTTCCATACTGGCTGAATCAATTTACATTCCCATCAACAGTATTTAAGGGGTTCCTTTTCTCCACACCCTTACCAACACTTCCCTTTTGATAACAGGCATTCTAAGCAGCGTGAGGTGATATCTCATTGTGTTTCTTATAGGCAAACACTATTCTAAATGATTTCCATATAATTCATTTAATTGCATAAGAAGCAAAGTAATCCATGAACTGCCTTTAATTAGGGAACTGAGGCACAGCTAGTGAATGATAAGGCCAAGACAGAGACCAGTATTCTTACCCACCATGGAAACCACCTCAGAGATTTTACCCTAAGTACTGAAAGAGGTCAAGTATATGCAGCCCTCAGTAAAATACTGGCACACAGTAAATCTTTAATAAACATTGGCTGTTCCTATTCTTATTAGCGAGGAAGACTATAGCAATCATTCAACTCAACTATAATGTAATCTAATCACCTGCCTACACCAAGCACCAAAATAGAATTATCCACTTCTCTACAGCCTCAGTAGGAAAACAAAGGGAGGAGTTGAAGTAGCAACAAAATAAGAGTATAGGTATGAAGGCAACTTACAAGTCAAAGGTACTTCAGAAATGAATGGAGGTGCTGTGACAGAGGGAGGAATTTTGGAAGGGTGCCACAACACCAGCATTTCATGGTCCTATTCCCGGTATGGGGACTGCTCATTTTCCTCCTTGACAATCAGCCCGATCCTATGGAAAAGTGAATATAGGGCCCTAGATTATATTTTCCTGTGGAAACAATTCACATGATAATCTTGTCTCTGTCCACATGGGAACCAGCATCATACAGGGAAACCCTCCCAAATCCAGCCTTTCTCACTCCACCTCTGTTGAACCCCTAAATTGGGCTATCCCTTCAAATTCAACTGTCTTCTGTGTTTTACTATTTGACTTATTTTCTCCCCTCCAGACCGCATGAATTCACTCCCCTTCCTCATGGTTTTACTGAAAGTCAATTAATGGCAATTTTCCCTTACAATAGCAGATTAATTAAAAGAAACCTTGTTGCTATAAGCATATCATATATGTCAAGTGAAGAGCCCCCTTTTTGGAAAGCTCTATGGCATGCTGTTCAATAGAACTTTCAGCAAGGACATTATCTTCACTGTCTAATATGACACCCACTAGCCACATGTTCATATTGGGCTTTTGAAATATGCCTGCTGCAAATACAGAAAGATAGTATTTTATTTTATTTGCTTTTAATAAATTTAAATAATCAATTTAGGGAGTGCCTACCAAATTGGACAGAGCAATTTCATACTATTTTCCACTTCTACTAATCAGTGTGGTATAGGCTACTCAAAATTCAGGATCTGACCTCCTAAGACCAAAAAAGTCAACTTGGAGGAGGTCATCCTCCGAATATGATGACATATAGTGCTATAGCCCAAAACCAAGTATTTCTAAAATTTGCTTTCAGAAGAACTAGAAGGACTGACTCTCAAATTGGCCCCGTGCCACTTTATCATTATTCAGTTAAAGCATGCAAAACAATTATTCTATCCATTTTACAGAAAGATGAACATTTCAGTGGCAGGAAAAGTCCAAAATTGACTGCTGCAATCACAGCAAGTCCCGAAAGAGGAAATTAAAAATCAAGTATCACCCCCAAAAAAGCAAAATAATTTGTCTCTATTCCTTCTCCCTTACAGAAACATATCCCCACCCATGCGTTGGCCTGGGAACTGGAGTGACTTGCTTTCCTATGAAGATCAATTTGCTAAGAAAGAGAGGAAGGTCACAAACTACACGAGGCAAGTAAAGAGCAAATGCCAAGGCCTTGTGAGAAGCCAAGTGTGTGCAAAGGACTGTGGGGCTTGGATCTTGAGAACAGTAGGAAGCCATTGGACTATGTGGAGCAGGGAGGAGACATGATCCATTCTGGGATTTGTAAAGATGGCAGTGGGTGGCTGATGTGTGAAAGAGAGTTTGGAGTGGGGCAATGGGATGTGAGAGACCAGTTAGGAGGTCTTTGCCATTGTTATGGCAAAAGTGATGGAAATTAAATAAAGTAATAAACAAACAAACAAATAAGTGATAGAACTGAAGACTGTGGGTTGCAGAGCCAAAGAGAAAGGGGCATCATCAACAGGTATTTAGGAGCAAAATTACCAGGGCTTCATAATGATTGGTAAGGGGTAAAAAGCAAACAGGTAATGAGCAAGCGGTTCCTGGTTTTCACAGCTGAATGGAGGGAGGGGCTATTCCCTGAGGTAGACACCAGAAAGGACCAGATTCAAGGGAGGACGTAAGTTTCATTTTGGACACTTATCTTTGCAGTATCTTTGGCACAATTAGGATGGCAAGTAGACAGTTGGACATGAGATGTTAGAGGCCAAAGGACTAGTTCAGTCCATACCCCTATTCCATTTTCTTTTTTAAGATAAGCTGGTAGTTTGACAAAATGTCTCATTTATCAGCTCATAGAAGATGATGCCCAGAAATCACATAGTGCTTAAGTAAACCAAGGAAGACTCTACAGCTCCAACCCCATAGAGCTTCTGACTGCCAACCCCTCCAGAAAAGACTGCACTCTAACTTATTTTGGAAACTCTGCAAACATGGTTAAGTCCTCACTCTCTGTCAAATGACTGTCTGCCTTCACCACAAGTGCCCGGCCTGGGTGATGTACTCCAGTGTCTGTAGGGGTCAGGCTTGACCTGGTGCACTACTCACCTCCATCCTGTTGTTCTGTAGGAATAATTAGTATTGCTGGAATTTACAAGGTTTTTTTTAATTTATTTTTTTAAATTTTTTATTAACCTATAATGTATTATTTACCCCAGGGTACATGTCTGTGAATCATCAGGCTTACACATTTCACAGCATTTGCCATAGCACATACCCTCCCCAATGTCCATATCCCTGCCCACCCCCCAACCTCCCAGCAACCCTTAATTTGTTTCGTGAGTTTAGGAGTCTCTTATGGTTTGTCTCCTTCCCCATCCCATCTTGTTGAATTTACAAGTTTTTAAGAGAAGCTGAAAATGGGAGGGCTTTTTTTTTTTAAAAGATTTTATTTATTTACTCGAGAGACAGCATAAGCAAGTGAAGGGGCAGAGGGTGAGGGAGAGGCAGACTCCCCGCTAAGCAAGGAGCCCAGTGAGGGGCTCAATCCCTGGATACTGGGATCATGACCTAAGCCGAAGGCAGACACTTAACTGACTGAGCCACCCAGGCACCCCTTAAATTAAATCTCTACTTTTGAATGTTTTGCTTATTTTTTTTTTTTAGAAGACCATCTGGACCAAACAAAATCTCTCATAGTCCACATTTACCCCATAGGCCACCAGTTTGTGATTTTATTTCAGGGGTGGCGCCCGCATAGAATTCATGTATCCATGCGTTAATCATCCCTAACTGATAGCCTTTCCCACTGAGTCTGAATGAACCTTCAGAATCCATCTCAACACAACCCTCCAAGGGAGATGATGTTCCAAAGAATTCAGAGCTGTGGGAGTTGAGATTTACCTGCCATGTATTTTCTGGCCGTAACCAATATTGCTTCACAGAAACATGAAGACGTCACAAAATGCCCTCGATGTTGTTTCCTCTCCTCCCTTCAGGAGAAATTGCCTTGGGGCATGCAAACACAAATGCCAGAACTCTTTGATGCCTGTTTCTATTAGCGCAGATGGTGTTTCCTGAGCCTACAAACGATGTATTCCCATTTCTACTGCAGCCTGTTTCTATGCATGACCTTTTAAACGCGCCACTGTAGCTCAGCTAAGTCAACATCTTTTTCTTCTTCTATTCACTCTTGGTGTTCCCCTCTCCTTGGTGTTCCCCTCTCCTTCTTTGCTTTTTTTTTTTTAAATCTCTATAGCATTTCCCTAAATACCTCATCCTGATTAAAAGCAAGACCTGGACACTTTTCTCTGATTCTCTAATGTGGTGATAATTGATGGAAAAGCCTTTTCATACACTGACCTCAGAACTCAAATGCAGTGAGAAGAATCTGCAAGGTCTTCTTGTACTTCCTGCAAAGTGACTCACTTTGTTTTCACCTGCGTTTCAACAAATGGAAGAAAGAGTTCCCATTCATTCCAATTAGTTAAAAAAATAATCATTTTCTCATGTAAAATTAAAGCTTAGCAGGCACCTCTCTTTGGGAAGACATAAAGCTGAACACTTTTAATTTAAGCCAAACAAGAGCATTAAGAAGATGTATTTCTCCAGAGCTGTAGTCCTTCAGGGTCCTTGAATGCAGTTATTGGCTTACTTTTTAGCCCAAGTAAAAGATCCTTTTGCTGCTGTCTTTAAGGATCACCATTAAGAAAAGCAGCAGCAGTTACTGCATTATTGAGTTTTCTTTGTCAGGGGAAGAGGAAGCAGGAATTACAGCCTCAGACCTTGGATTGCACTTGCATTAGTTCACTGGAGCCACCATAACAAAGTATGCCAGATGGCTTAAAGAACAGAAGTTTATTTTCTCACAGTTGTAGAGGCTAGAGGTTCAAGATCAAAATACCAGGAGATTCGGTTTCTCCTGAGGGTCCTTCTCTTCGGCTTGTAGATGGCTGCCTTCTCCCTGCATCTTCACACAGTTTCTCTTCTGTGTATGTCTGTCCTAATCCCTTCTGCTTACAAGGACACCAGATGTAGTGGAGTGGGACCCACCCAAACAATTTCATTTTAACTGAATTATGTCTTTAAAGACCCTACCTCCAAATACTGTCACATTGTGATATACTGAGAAACAGAATTTCAACATATGAATTTGGCAGGTGGGGGTTGGGGGGGAGGCACACAATTCAACCCATAATGGTGACCCGGAGGATAAGGTACATTAGAGCAGAGCGTGTGTTTAGTGATAAGCAATAGAAACTAATTCCTGCCAGTAAGTGCAAAGCAGCAATAGCAGCAACAGAAAGAGAGAAAAAACTCAAGGCAGGAATGTAATCATGACTCAAGAAGGGACGGAAACCAAGAACCGAAAAACTCTCAAAACGTCTCCCCCTCTATTCTTTCTGCTAAGAGGTTTCTTCTCTGTCCACATACCTCCTTTTCCTTCTCCCCATTCCGCAGGATAGAAAATGGTCCATAGGCTTCCAAGCCTACACGGGACAGATTTTACCATTTATCCAGATGAATTGGCTAGTAGAAAAACCGGCCCTGATTTCTAGGGGAGAGACTCTGATTGCCCCAGCTTGTGTCACGTGTTCACCACGGTCCAATTATGACCAGGCGATGTGGTCACCTGGGTGAAACATGTTCTGGGCTTCCCCTGCGAGCTGAAGCCATCTCTATAGGAAAGGGGGGCGGGGAGCTAGAGGTACAAGATCGTGGGCCTGCGAACAGGGCAGATGCTCTAACACTTGTCGCTGTGTGGGTAAGGATATTGGTCGGCACGTCCCATTCTTTTTTGTCAGACCCCAGTACATATTGCTCCCCGGCTCGCTAGCCTACCTAGGTACTTGCCCTCTTGAGTGTAGACAAGAGGTAACTATAGCAACTGGTTGTACAGGTAATTGCTATAAAACATTGCCCAGGGGTTAGAAAGCCATGGAGAAACCAATCCCTACATTCGACCAGGGCATTAGTTCACAGCTAAGGTGAGTTTCTTGTCTCCAGAACAATCAATGTTTTACCTTTTGAAAATAAAGAAAAGTGTGTGTGCCACAATTCTGTCTGAAAGCTCAGGCATTGAAGTAGACCCAGGAGATGCAATTTCAAACAAGACTCACCTTTTCATCTTCCAGGTCTGTGACTTGGTTAGGTCTCAGTTGCCTCTAATCTTCTTTGTTATCTTGGCTTCGGCTGCCCACCATGTCCAGAAGCGGGCTGACGGGCAGCGACCCAGGTTTAATGACACCACCCTTAGATCTAAAAAGACAACATTCCTTCAGATGTGGCCAGTTTGCCCCCCAAGGGACCAGCCAGCCTTTTAGACATCCCAGGACCTGAGATGATCTCCCTATTCATTAATTGCCTCTCACCTGGAACTCACAGACACGAGAACAATATCCTTCCCTCTCTTTCTCTCTTCTAAACTAAATATAGAAGTGGAATGACTCACTCTTGGAATTGCTGAGATAAAGAAACAGTCATAACGGGGGGTTTTCGGAGCTCAGCTCTTCCTCTTACCAATACTTTGGGAGACAGCTCGGTGAGGAGCACGCGGCACCCAGTGTGGCTCTGAGGTTGAGAGCCCCCCTCCACCCCTTACTAGCTCCACCTCAGACAAGTTGTTAACCTCTTTGAGCTTCACTTTCCTCACAGAGGTGTTGGGATCATTAAATGGGCTACTGTACCTGAGGTGTTTAGAGTTATGCAATTTATTGCTATTACTACTGTTATAGTACCAAATCTGGCCTGAAAGGCTAAGGAAGATTGGTCGCTGACAAAATACAGGGACACTCCCTCTCCATTCCCCATTCAGAGGGCTCTGCTCTCCTGTTTCATTTTTTTTTTCTCGTCCTGTCTAGCACCCAAGCATCTGGGAGCCTCCTACAACCTTCCCCATCAATACCCACCCAGAATTCACTCCCAAGGTAGCAGCACTCTCAGAGAGTACTGAATGAGAGGTAGCTCCATTTTCTCTGAGAAAACTACCTTCACTATCTTCTGTTTCCTTTTTTGGGTTTTTTTTTTTTTTCTAATTTTTCTCCCATAGTGTGCACGGACCTATAGCCAACAGAGTTATGCCAATTGTAGTAAGGAGTAGTATGCCAATTTCTTCAAGCAGTCTCTGCCCTTCATACTCCCTGCAACTGAGTTTGGACCCCCTCATCACTGGACCATGACATCAGCCTTCCTACTTGGTCACATTTTCAATACTTTAGGCAATCCAGTGCCCATAGCGTTAGGAGGGAGCTAGACAGTTAGATAGGCATGGCCAGGGTCCCCAACAAGAAAATATGGAGTCAGGACAGTTAAGATAAAACAGCACCGACATCCTGTTTTGCAGCTTAGACAGGACCCACACTAGCATTCTGCTTTGCAGCCTTTGCAGAAGTGACTTCTGCAAAACGTCCTAAAATAAGACAATTAACCACAAAGGATTTGTCACCATCATGGGCAAGGGGCAGTTAAGACATAAGTCCCCAGATGTCAGCAAAAAAGACCCTCAGCACATAGACATTAACCTAATAGGTACACAGATGTGTGACCAAAGCGCCGATGGGCACAATTCAGTGCACCCTGGTTGCTTAAGATAGTTCTGCTAAAGAGCTCATAAAAACCCCTAAACTTAGAAACTCCAAGGACAACCCTCTTGAGCCCCCTCCCTCTCTGGGAGCTCTATACTTTTGCTCAGTAAAGTTTGCTTTGCTGCCCACCACTCTTCATCTGGTCTACCTCTTCATTTTTCCAAGTGATATGACCAAGAAATCCTACAACAATAGTGCTGGCATTGGCTCTTCCTAAACATTTAATCACAAATTAAATATTTTTCCAGATTAAAAAAAAAAACATTTAAAGATGCCTATTACCTAAGAGGTATATTCCAAAATTCTTGACATGGCCCAGAAGCCTGCTTCAAGTCCCAAACTACATTTTCAGTGTAGTCCCCTACCATCCTATTTCCCCATCACCGTATGCTCTAGCCAGCGAAAATCAGGAGCCATTGCCATGTTTCTTCCAGCAGAAATATTCCAGCCTTCTACTCCTCCACCTAGCTAACTCCTACTCGTTTTTCAAACTGCCATGAAGCAGACTTCTCTAAAAACCATCTGTAGGTATCCCCAGAAATAATCAATAATGCCCGCCTCTCTGTTCAATTAATATGGTATATATGACAAAGTGCCCTAAATATTAGTTTTCTAGCCTCTCTCCCACCTTAAAAAAAAACTATTCTATTGAAATATGACTGACATATAAAAAGTATAAAGAATTCCTACAACTCAGTAGCAAAAAATAAAAAGCCCATCTAAAAAATGGGCAAAGGACCTGAATAGACAGTCCTTCAAAGACATGAAAGTGGCCAATAGGTATACAAAAAGATGCTCAACATCATTAACCACCAGGAAAATGCAGCTCAAAACCACAGTGAGCTATCTCCTCACATCTGTTAGGATGCCTATCATCAAAAACAACAAGAGACAACAAGTGTCGCTGAAGATGTGGAGAAAAAGGAATCCAGGTGCTATGTTGGTGGACATGGAAATTGGTACAACCATTATGGAAATAGTATCCAGCTTCCTTCCCACCTTACCATAAGTTCTTTGAGGTCAGGAATCATGTTTTATCAATCTTAGTACTTCCCTCCATATCAAGCCCAGAGGAGAGTATTAGATGTTAGAAAGATGTGATGAATGAATGAACGAGGGAGAAGGAAGGTTCTATTCTTTACATACAAGGATTACATCACTACAACCCTACCAACGGACTTCACTTTTGTCCATGTTTCCCAACATTGGGATGGATTATATGGATAGGTCCCTATTCCCTCATCCTTGGGACTGCAGGTTCAGTGATTACAGAATGGGTGAGTGAGAACCTTCAGCAGTCTCTGACTAGGGACAAAGTCAACTGGTTCTACCTTTGAAGAAAGTTCTAGTCTTGGTCTCCTTATCAGTATCACTCACTCCGCAGCTGAGCCCAGGCCCTTGCATGAAGTTAGCTTACAGCATAGTCGGACAGTAGGGTTGAGAGATAAAAGGACAAATCTTCTCCAACCTGCAATAAAACTGAAAAAGCATGTGTGCTCCATGTCAGTGGATGAAAGACTCCCTCCCTCTCTGCCTGCCTACCTTTCTGCCTTCCTTCTTTTCATACAGAATAGCAAATATGCTTGTATAAACTTGAACATAACAACTCTGGTGGTTGATTAAACTCTTCATCTTCACTCCCTTGCTAATCAACTACAAAAGCCTTCAATACACACACCAACCTCAAAAAGGTTTTATCACTTAATTACTATAAAACAACCCCACAGGTTAATGCATGCTTGATCTCAAAGGAGTGGCAGTAACCATTATGTTATTAATATCAATTGCACAGCTAGAAACACGTAGAGAGAATTCAGGCCCAGAAATAAGGCACAAGGTCTGATTTCCTGGATGTGCTGCCTGCCCCCACCCCCATACTACTCCCCAAAACTCAACCAACCATTTTGCTATGGTCTGAAACTCCGGAACTGGAAATGTAGTCCTCTGGATTTTTTTTTTCTGTTAAAATGCAAATATCATATAGGTAGATCACATATCAAACCATGGTCAATCATTTATGCCTGAGATAAATCTAATTAAATTTGGCCACTTTTCTAGGGCATTGGTGTTACAGAGGATTGAGAGAGAACACAGGGAAGCAGTGACTCGAGTAGTCAGGGCAGGCCTATCATCATGTATTGAAAACAAGGACAAAGAGGAACGAGGGTCTGAGAGAGCAATCCTTACTCATTTCACTCATGGACTTTCTGCTTGGCATTGATAAAAATGTATGCAGACGATTGTATGGCAATAAGAGGTTGAGGGGTCTGACTGTAGCTCGCATCCTATTGTGTAGGACTGAGTTACTGAAATCTGCTGCACCTAATCTTGCATCACTAGCAACCAAAGAATGAGGCAGCGTGAATTCCAGCTTGTGTTTCACTTTATACGGTGTATTTGTTTCTGACAAGCTCTGGGTCAATAACTTTTCATAAGTCAAATCACAATATAGGTACTCCAGGAGACAATTTGCGAGATCATGTTGAACAGTGAATATGTCTTGACTATTTTGTATAAGTGCATGCTTTTTTACATCATGCTTGCTTGCTAAGAGGTACAGTCACAGTGTATGCTGCCTTTCCCTCTGGAAGGCAGAATATTTAGAACTCTATGGCAACTACTGATTTAATTTACAAAATGCCTGCTGGGGGGAGGGGGGCAAGGTACTGCAGGAGAGTCCTGGTGAGCTCAATATACCTGTGTGGAATGCACAGAATAAATGTGATCATCTCCAAACTGGTAAGAGATTTGCTCACCTAACAAGTTGGTAGAGAAACGAGAAGACAGATTCTTCTCTTGGGAAACACAGATGATGCCAGGAACTAGGTAAGAGACTCCTTATAGCTACAGGCTCTTGTCATAAGAACAACTGATAAAAAGGTATTTGAACAAAAGCCTCAGTTTCATTGAAATAGTTAATGGAAACTCAAGAATCATGATGTCTACCATTGTGTTACGTAAGAGGAGACACTCAAGTTTCTTCCAACATGGGTCAACAAGCTGAAGAGTGTTGTGAATAGAAAAGCAAAAACCTTATATCTCAATAACATAACTGGGTTTGCACAAGATGATCCTTAAGAATATTTTCACTGGGGTGCCTGGGTGGCTCAGTGGGTTGAAGCCTCTGCCTTCGGCTCAGGTCATGATCTCAGGGTCCTGGGATCGAGCCCTGCATCAGGCTCTGCTCAGCAGGGAGCCCACTTCCCCCTGTCTCTCTGCCTCTCTGCCTACTTATGATCTCTCTCTGTCAAATAAATAAACAAAATCTTTTAAAAAAAAGAGAGAATATTTTCACTAACAAAATAAATGGCTCAAGATGGTACCCAGGAGTGAAGCACACCCCCAGAGAACTTGGAAACAAGGGTGCCTACGAACAGACAAGCCAAATGAAGGGATCACTGAATAGGAGAGAGGAAAAAGTCTACCAAGCTTTTCCAGAAATATAGTCAATGATGTTGGCACATTGGGACTTTACCTGGACTCCAAGTAAATACTCCTCAAAAGGAATCTGCATCCTTTTGCTTTGAATCTTCACTCAGCCATCTACTGATTAATAACATCACTCAATACCCAGAGCAGGGGCCACCCAAGCACATGCAGGAGTTTCCTCTTGTAAACAATCATATTGGCATTCGAGCTTATCTGTTAATCTCATGTGAATTAACTGTTGAGTATTCACTGCTTTAAATCAGATCGATTCTAAGTATACTGATAAAGCCCAGTCTCTGTAGTCCATGGACAGTGGTACATTTACAAAGTGGCTGCTGCATTTTACCAAGGAGACTTTCTGTGACTCTATCCTTTCCTTTCCCACTCATCTTTTTCCATTTCTCCACTGTTGTTTAAAAGGCTAATTTCCTTGAATGGTAGGACACATACACAGTATCCGATACCAAAAGAGCTAGTTGATCCCTTTTAATTGTGTGATTAAAAACCTATTCGAAATGGCTATGTAGCAGCACAGAGATACAAGACTAGACTTTATGATTTTCAGAAACACCAAAGCTTAAACTTTTTTCGTGCCACAGACTCCTTTACAAATCTGAGAAAAAGCTACAGGCCCTCTCTCCACTGAAATGCACAATCACAAGATTCGGAGTTCGCGGTGGCCCACCGATCCCATCTATAGACTGCTCCTTAAGAAGCCTGGTCTCATGCAAACCCTTCATTTTGTAGATGGGGAAACTGAGGCTCGGTGAAGGGAAATGCCTAACTCGAGGATTACACGACTCGTTACAGGCAGACACGGAATGAGGTCTTTAACATCTTCAAATCAACATTCGTAGGACCAAATATTTTTCCACTTTGTAACGAGGCTTGTGACATCTAGCAGACACGGTCATATGCAGAAAGCTGTCCATTCTGCTTGCGCGCCAGCCTATCCTGGGACCTTGAAAGATCTCCTCACCCAGCCAACCCCTGTGTAGTCATCCAATTCCTGAGTCTTCATTCAGATTTTTAAAAAGGGGAGCTGAAGGAGGGAAGCAGAGCTGGCCAAACCACTCTGGAGAAGAACCCAGGAATTACCAGAGCTTCCTCCAGCAACCTGAGCCACATTATGCAAACTTTTGGTTTGCCCAGTGATTTCAGTCAAACAGGTGTGAGGTTATGGAAAGAAAATAGCCAATTTTTCTGAACTAGGGTGGTCAATGAAAACTGACCATCTAAGGGACCCAGGGAGGCTTCCCCTCAAGCCATTCCTCTGTAAAATATTAGCTAACGTATCTTTGAGGTTTTATATTTCATAAAGTGCTTTCAGGTACAGAAATCAACTGAAGAAGGAAAAATAAAAGGGAGGGAAGGAGGAGAAAATCCTTAATATTAAATGTTTTACTTCTAAAACAACTCTGAAATAAAGACCTCTTTTTTCAACCCAGGAAGAATCGGACTCATAGTAGTTAAGTAACGTACAAAGCCGCAGAGTAATCAGCAGATCCAGGATTCAAACCCTGACGGCTGAGCAAAACCCTACAGATTTAGGTTCTAGAAGGTGAAGTTGCTGCCCTCATTCATGCGGCTGAATTTTGGAGCCTGAAAACGCACGTCTTTACGTGCTGTAGCAAGCTGTTCATCCCATGGAGTGAATGTGTCTCAGCATAGCCCACGGGGCACCTAAATGAGAATCCCCCTGTCGCCCACTCTCTGAGAAACACGGGTCTTGAGTAGGGATTCTCAAAGTGACCAACGGCATTCGCTATACCCGGAACTTGTTAGAACTGCAGCTCCTGGGCCCACTCCAGACCCAGGAATCAGAAACCCCAGAGTGTGGCACCCAACGCTGTTTGACTAAACTGTCCAGGCGGTTGGGGAACCACTTAGCTAGTGGCAGACTTGCCCTTCACGCCCAGCATAAAAGAAAGTCATTTACACTTAAACCTTTTCTAGAACAATTCTAACACCTGGAACCTCAGCTTAGGAATCGTGGAAGGTATTCCGTATTTACTCTAAGTCTCTCAGACCTGGCCGGATTCCAAACCCCGTGGCATTTGATTGTGCCTCATAATTCATTTAGCCCCTTTCCCCCAGACACACTCAGAACTCACAGGGCTCGAGAATGGTTCAAAGAACCCAACCCCGAAATCGTCCTCAGAGATCGCTTCCTACTAAAGAGGGAAAAGATGCCCAACAATATCATTTGCTTAGAAACATTTCACAACTCCAATTTTTTTTTTAATTTTTATTTTTTCATGGAGGAGCTTATATTAGAAAATAGAGTTTCCTCCAAGAAAACCAGCAGGGTAGGTTGTAAGACTGTTTCGGAGCTGAGCTTGGCAACATGATGTTGGTATGTGGGCCTTTCACAGTTTCCTTATTTCTTGGTGGGTGGTTTGTTTTATGACACTAAATGTTCTTCTCAAACAGGTGTTGGCTGGATGGAATAAACTAATTAGTTTGATCTTGGGGAAAACTCAGCCTATATGCCTGGAATCCAGACTATGTCTGCATTTGTTATTTGCTTGAATTACAAGAGTGTTCTAACAAGGGGTGAAAAATGTATTACTTTTCCTGGAGTATGCTATATTTTATCATGGAAAACACAATCAGTGGTACCAAATACAAGTATAATGTTCCCTGGTTAAACCAACACGGTCCTGCATCTCCCAATTTATTGCTTAGCAATTGAATTTACCTGGAGCCCAGCTGTGGGTGAAGGTTTCACGAGGAACGGTGCAACATTGCCACCATGTGGTCCCTGGCTAAAAATGGCAGCGGCAGAAAGAAGGTCTACCCCCGTTAAAATAGGCGCCCTGCTTCCCAGCCCTCCCTTCGTGCTTAACCTTTGTGTTTGCAGCTCAGAAATCAGCTGGGTGAGGAGAGACGAGACTTATTTCCAGATGGACACAAGGCATTAGTCAGACAGTGCAAGAGTACCGGATAATCAACTTACCCTTAGGAACTCCCATTTTCACCTCGTGTTCAATATACTCTATTCTTTCCCTCCTGTGGTCGTTTCTTGTTAGTAGCTATGACAGGACTCCTGCTTGATCCGCCTCCGTGCCATTCCTGAATCTCAGCTGCCGGTTATTTAATGCCCTCCCCTCTGTTTACTCCCCCCCACACACACACATCCCCAGCTCAAATCATGGGCCCCACAACCGTTCTGATCCTCCAGGCTTCACATATTCCGTGCCCAATCATTAGGAACCAAATCTCTCCCTGGTCTGTGCAAGGGAAAGGAGGAGGAGGAGGAGGAAGAAAAAGTGGAAAACTCAGAAAACTTTAACAGCAATCCCTCCAGCAGTTAACCTGCCTGTTCGTTGACATTTCTTACCTTTTTATGAATCATGTGGGAGTTTCGAGCTAGTATAAATATCAAAGTTAGTTAAATTAGTATAAATATCAAAGTTCATATAAATATCAAAGACTCTCACAAGCCACCTGTAACTTTAAGAGAAAAAGAATTATTTTTCCAAATAAATAAAGACCTATGCGGGTAAGCTTATTTATCTGCAAAGAACAGTTCCCAAGACTTGTATTAGGGTTCCACTATCATTTGATGACTTAGAATCAGCCAGTGAAAACCTCAAGCATGTACTAGGTGCCACGTATGTGTTAAAGGTAATAAGCAAAACAGACATGGTGCCAACTCTCATGTTGATCCCCATTCGCAAGCGAAGACATGTATTTAATTTAATTTATTTTATTTTAAAGATTTTATTTATTTATTCGACAGAGAGAGAGGGAGGGTGAGCACAAGCTGGAGGAATGGCAGGCAGAGGGAGAAGCGGACTCCCCACTGAGCTGGGGCCCCGACACAGGACTCCATTCCAGGACCCTGGGATCATGACCTGAGCTGAAGGCAGACGCTTGACCCACTGAGCCACCCAGGCGTCCCCAATTTAAAAAATCTTCGATGAGATCTGTTCGACAAAGGAGAAGTACAAAATACAATGGTTAGCTCTCCCTAGGAGATTTTCTCATCTCTCTCAAGAGGAGGCAGTACAGGATAGCCGGAAAAGCATTGCTTTTAAATCCGATCTAGATTTGCATTCAAACCTTCCCACTCATCAGCTAGAGACCTGGGCAGGTCGCTTCAACTCTCGAAGGCTTGGTTTTCCTTCAGTGCATACATCTCTACTTCGTGCGGGAGGGAAAAAGGATTAAAGGTGATATCGCATGAAAACCTTCACAAGTTCTTGGCACAGGATAATGAATGGTAGCCCCCTCCCCCACATCAACCAGCATACTTCTGGTGACAAGAGTCACTTGATAGCACCTCTCACACAATTTGACCTTACAGCTGGTGTGTATGTAAAGACTGGAGGCTAACCTAATATCCACCCAAGAAAAATCTGGTCATCCCATATTTTTACAGTTACCCCCATATTATTAGTAACCCTGTTGCCTGCCAGGACCTGGCTAGGTTCTCCTGACCCATGCTATTTCTCACTCTCAAAATTGGCTATTTCTAATTCTCAAAATACTTGCTTTCAAAGCTAAACACACACACACACACACACACACACACGCTCCTAGTATCCGGAAAAGGGCACTATTTACAATGGGAGATGGACAATCTCCTTCACTCTCATACTATGGCTGACCGCCTTAGTGCTTCCTGTTTTAAAAAGTTAAATTCAAAGTGGCTTTTCTCCTCATGCCTGGAGATGAGTTGGCATTGAATGTAAATCGAGACGTTTGGGCTGACCCAGAGAAGGCGGTGGAGGGGACGGGTCTATGGGAATAAGCACGTTTGTTTGTTTGTTTGTTTGTTTGTTTGTTTGTTTGCTAACAGCTCTGGTCAACCTCTGGCCAGTTGCTCCAGACTCCCAGACCATCCGAAGCAGCCGGGAAGCTTTCCTCCCACATTCCCGCCACCTTGGGTGGCACTGCCTCCTGCTGACACCTTTATAAACAGAGGCCTGAGTTGGGAGCTTCCAGAGAAAGCTGGGAAATATCCATTCCTACGGAATTCTAAGAAACGTAGAACACACACTGTAGCAGGATCAATATTCACTTACGCTATACTCACATGTACAAAAACAAATAGCCTTTGTACTCCTCTATCATTGATCTGGCTTCCCTCACGGGCCTGCACCCAGTTGACGGCAGGAGAGAAAAAAAAAAGATAAAATGTCTGTCCAGCCTCGTAATCTCGTTTTTGTGGGTATCACCTCTCTGCTTGGATGACTTGGTAACGCTCAGGGCTTCAGAGTCTGAGCCCCTTTTCCTCCTAGGATGGCTCCTTCGAGGATGGGAAGATGCTTGTGACTTCTGTGACCTCACGGGGACAGAGGGCAGATGGCTGGGGTCTGTAAGATGTGGGTTGGCCTGTGCTGCCGAGGGCGTAGGCTGGGCTGACCCCTGGAAGGAGACCACCGAGGCCCGACCCCATGCCCTGGACATTCTGTGGTGCCTCTGAAGCTATGGCTGGCCTGACCATCTACGGACTAGTCTGACCTCAGTTCTTGCTGGCGCGGCAGACACACCCCTGAGGCCTGGCCCGAGACCCCTGACCTGCTGTCCTCAGCAACACCGGCTCCCCCGACCACTGAAGCAACCCCTTTCTGCCAAGCTCCCTAGTCAGCCTCTGCGATCCAAGGCCAACTCAGTGGCTCGCTCTGGGAGCGTGAGAAATTCTTGGGCCCCTTTCAGCCACTTGAGAATTCAGGCTGGTTTGGAAAAGCCAGGTCCTCTTGACCTAACTGGGATGTGCTGACCAGCGCCCTCTAGTGATGAGACCCTCAGGCTCCTGCAAACCCCGGATCACCCAGATACACCCAGAATCCCAAACCCAATGCAGGTATTACTCCCTCTCCCTCCCTCTCCCCTCTCCCCCATTCCCTCTCTCCCTCTCTCCCTCCCTCTCTCTCTCTCTTTTTCTCTCTCCCTCTCTCTTTCTCTCTCCCTCCCCAGCTCTCCAGGACTCAGGCCCAGAAAAGAGGAATTCAAAACCGTGTGTTTCTACCCCATGCCTGAAGGGTAGACTGTAGATTTTCCACTTTCTCTGCAAATTATGACCTTTCTGGACATCAAGTCTGCCCTACCCATCCAAGGCAGAGGGAGGAGCCTCTGCGTGTGGAAATCTCTGTGCTTTAATCCACTGAGGCTTTCTCTTGATGGGGAGGTGAGGGAGAGAGTAAGAGGGGCTCAGGAAACCTCCTCTCTCCACAGAGGCCTTGTCTTACTGCAGAATCAAAAATACTACCTCAAATACCAAACCCAGAATATTAACTTTTTCCCTTTGCGTGCCTCTGGTGACCCCTCTAAGAGGTTAAGAGGATGCCTCCGCAATCTAGGGAGAAGATTATGCATAGAGAAATGCAAAACTAAGTTAAAACAAATTTCAAAACATCACCCTGTAATACTCCCGCAGCTCTTGTTCAATTCTTTCCTGAGTACCTGCTACCTTCCTCAAGGTTAGAAAAAGTGCTGCAGGAAGTACAGAAGAAACAGAAGGCATGGTCCCAACCTCAAGGAAACGTCAATCTAATAGCAAGAAAGCCTCTTGAATAGTAATAAAAGGTAAGAGCGAACTTGTCTGAATGAGTGGTAAAGTCAATAAAAGCTCTAACTGGCAGTTCAAAAGGCACTCTCCCGACCCCCCCGATTTCCCTTCCATTTCTGCTATTGTGAAGTTCTTTATGTTTTTAATCTCTCCTCTGCTTGAAAGCAAAGCACTGAAGCAAAGAGAAAACCAGCAACTGCCGGCGAGAGTCTGCAGATGACCCTATTGTGGGGAACAACAATTCCCTGGAGTAGAAGCTGAGTGGCTAAGGGCACCTACCCCCTACCCCGTATTAGGTCTGCATATGCAATTTGTGCCCATAATTATTTTGGTTACTTCACGGGTCACATAAGGCTTTACCAAGCAAACAGCCACTAATGAAATATTATGCAAAATGTCTCCTTCCCGTGCAGTCTTCTATATGTGACATAGAGTCCACGAAAGGAGAAGTCTTACCTGTCTGCTTTAATTTCAACAAGAACTCTTAAGAGAACAGTAGATGTTGATGGTTTTTTTTTTTTAAGTCAACTTTGGTAGACAGAAGACTTAAAAGGACAGAACTAAATGTTTCCAGGAGTTACCCTGGCTTGTGTGTATGTGTTTTCCTTCATGCCTTTGTTAAGATTGGCATTAATAGGTAATAAGCCAAATAGAGCATGAAAAGTCACATTCGGAAGTCAAAATATCTTCTACTGAATTTTCCACAGTTGTTTTGAGGATCACTTAGATTTCTACCAAAAAGAAGAAACAACAACAACCACACAAGAAGAACAGGAGACATGCTGACAGGGTCCCACGGACAGATGGACAGATAGGAAGAAGGGAAGATCAGTGACTTCCACAGAAGCTTTTCTATACCCAAACTCTGGTCCTCACAGACTCCCCGTGGTTTACTGTATCCTTCTGTTCAAGGACCTTCTCCAGCAAATAGATCCTGCAATGCTCTCAATGTCCGGGTCCCTACCCCTCAGCGTCACGCTATTAGGAAGCGGAATGTTTGGGAGGTGATTAGAATGGGAGGAGGGCGGGGTCATGAGTGGAGTCAGTGCCCTTGAAAGAGGTAATCCTCAATGCACTGTCCTAGCGATTCTTCGCTCACGAGATAGCCTTTGATCACCTCCTTCTGTTTCTCAATTTCCTTTAAAAGATCAGAGATTTATCCATGGTGCCCACATCTGTAGTAAGCGGACCTTTTTCTTTCAAAGAGTTTTGGGGCCTCCTCCATCACATGGTTAGGACCCTGCAAACCCCTCCGCAATCTTCCCATCACCAGGCGTTTCTCCCAACGCTGCTCAGATTTGCTTTTCCATTCCACGTTCTCCCTTTGCAGGACTTCCCCCAGCATCGAGGGCCTCTGGCTGTTTGGCAGCTCGACCTTGGGCGGGAGCCACCGGGCAGAGCTGGACCCCGGCCTCAGGGCACCCCGGGTAAGGTCCTTCACAAGAGCAATTTCCGCTCCTACGAAATCAAGTTCCATCAGCTTCACTTCCAGCGGGAGGCCAGTTTGCAACCTGAATTTGTCTCGGGAGCTACAGGAGCCCATTTATTAGGGCTGTCTTCCGGGAATGGGTCAACTTTGAAGCGTAAAAACAACTTTGAGGCAGACTCTTTAAATGAGAAAGTTCTAAACTGCTCCAAATAGCCCTTCTGGGTCCTGCACCTACAACAACAAAGCCTCTAAAGGTCTTCTCGTTGAGGTCCATGGAGGCACTCGCCCTTGCTGAGAAGGGGGGACACCAGCTCACTGCCCAGGCTGCTCCCGGGAATTCAGGAGCCAGAAGAATTCACTTCCCACCTCCCCGACTGCTCTTCTAGCTTCTGCTGCTGTTTTGGATTTAAATATATCCTCAGGAGATTCCAATTTGCATCCAAAATCACAAAGACTGATGAAGAATAGATTTGGTCCCCAGGAGAGAGCCAGGTGAATTGAAGAGAGGGTGTATATAAAAAACTTACAGAGTTGTCTCATTTCTCTTGAGCTCGGCTTTTATGGCTTTACTTCATTTAAGTATTTTGTGATTTGCCAGAAAATCAGGCAACTCTTCATATATTAAATTAGAGAATGCATGCTACAGACAAAAGAACCTAAATGTTGGTTGTTGGTGTTTTTTCATAATGTTTTTACTTGTGTTCCCCCTCTACTTTGCAACTTGTTAAGATTTGACTATCTTGGTTAAAGTTCATCTAACATCTTTGTGTTAGATGCCTTAATTTCTTGCCAATTAATTGAGGGTAACGTACTAGCAGAGAAGGTGACTGTCTAATGCAAAGTGCAGCTGAATTTTACTTGGATTATATTTTACTTGAATTTACTATAATTTACTTGAATTATAATTCAAGTAAGATAAAATCCTTCACCATCACCACATCCTTTTCACATGACCTTCTGTCAATAGTTCTCTGTGAAGGTAGTCAGTCTTCAAGGAACCTCAGGAGCTTACGAAAACAGATTGCTGGGTCCATCCCCAGAGTTGCTGGCTCAGTAGGTCTGGGTTGGGATCTGAGAATTTGCATCTCCAACTAAAGTTCCTAAGTGATGCTGATGTTCTTGTTGTAAGGGTAAATATGAATTCAAAATTAAAAAAAAAAAAAAACAATTCTCCTTAAGCTAAGGAAAATGGAAAAAGACCTTCCCCCACTTCCTTGTTCTTTGAGAGTCTACCTTTAAAAAGTAGTCATTGTAGGCTCTTTCTCTGCCTCTTTGAAATACATGTAAATCTTTTCAAAAGCTAAGCAAGGTTCTTGCCAATTTTACAATCCAGAAATGTTTCCTCAAGGACCAAGGAGTCATTTCTTTGAAATGTAATCATCAAGAAAGATAGGGACCCCCCCCAAAAAAAGAAAGATAGGGCCCCATCTCAGTTTCCTGGAAGGGTAAGAGCCTAACTTCTTGGATCCATATTACAAATCCACCTTCAGTCATGAAGACATTAGAAATTTACTTTTCCTTTGCATAAAGACACCTAGCAAACACAGATGGTCATTCCAATTATCAGGTGGATTTGGATGTGTGGCAAAAAGTGCTGTCACATCCTCTTACTTGAGGACTAGTCATCATTTATCTTAAGAACATGTATGTAATGAGTTGAATCTGCTTGGCTATATTAAAGGGTGAGTTTTCGGGGCGCCTGGGTGGCTCAATCATTTAAGCATCTGCCTTCAACTCAGGTCATGATCCCAGGATCCTGGGGTCAAGCCCCCCGTCGCTGCTTCTCCCTCTCTCTTTGCCCCCCCACCTTATATTCTCTCTCACATGCTATGCTTTCTCTCTGTCAAATAATCTTTAAAAGAAATTTTAAAAATGAAGGGTGAGGTTTTTTCTGTCTTTGTAATTTCTTAGCAGATTGCTTATGATGCACATCACATTCTAGTTTAATGCTTACTCAAGGTAAAAAAAAAAAAAAAACGTTTTCTCTTTTATCTTTCTGGAGATGTTACTGGATTGCCAGGAGGCTTTTTTTTCCTGGGGTTTTTTTGTGTGTGTATGAGAGTGTGTGTGTGTGTGTGTGTGTGTGTGTGTGTTTAATGTTCCAAACTCTCTGTTTTGAATACTTACCATGTTTGTGATTTTTAAAATATTTTAATATTATACCATGGAATTAATATAAAAATTAAAATCCTATGAATGCTATTTAGTTGTCCTGGGTTAAACAAATAGGAATTAAATCAGGAAGGATGGATAATTCTGGAATATTCTGGATAATCTTCAACACGACTGATTATTATAGACCTTGGTTTCTCCATCAGAACAAGGAGGATTATGTAACTTATGCTAATCAATTACAGGTTTCAGAAGATGTTTAAACATCTTCTCAGTATGTCCCAAAGTACAGTCAACATCTGGCTTAATCACATACCAACTATAGATAGGCCTTCCTATCTGTAAAGCTTTCCTTCTTTTGAAAATAAATAAAATAAAATGAAATAAAAAGACCATAGATTTGAAATCAAACGGATCTGGTTTTAAGACCAGGATTAATCATTAACTAACAGTGGGAACTTGGTCAGGTTATTTAACCTCGCTGCAGCGATCCCTCAGGTGAAAGTGAGTTAAAATCAGAGAAGCTACGCCCTTCAGTGAAGAGTAGCCACTAGCATTGTCATATAATTGCTCCATCCAGCTCTGTCCTTCAAAGGTATCAGAGTTCTTAGATTCGCAGTTGCCAGTGTCTCTGTTCATGACCTTCTAATTTGTTGTTTTAAAGAAAGAAAACAAGGTGACAAAATGCTCTCCCAAATTATCGTACAACCAAAAGTCAATAAAACTCAGCCTGGTTTACACATAAGAAACAGACCTTTTGGTTTGTCCTTTTAAGAAATCAGAATTCTGGGCCACCTGGGTGGCTCAGTCTGTTAAGCTTATGCCTTCAGCTCAGGCCATGATTCTAGGGTCCTTGGATTGAGCCCCATAGGGGGCAGGTCTCCTTCTGCCTTTCGTTCTTCCCCTCCTCCCTGCTTATGTTCTCTCTCTCTCTCTCAAACAAACAAACAAATCGAAGAAGAAGAAGGAGAAGAAGAAAAAGAGGAAAAGGAGGGGGGGAATCAGAATTCTGGATCCACCATGCCGCCAAAAATAAAATAAAAACTCAACAGCAGCTCACTCCTATCAGAGAGACTTATTGCTTTCAACCCAATTTATCATTCGGTGGTACAAACCAGCATCACGATAGCATGTTTCAAATTAATTAAAAGACCTTCTTTTCCATCCAAGGTATAATCAAGGCAATTTCCTTCCAAACATAATCAAGAAAGTATGTAAAGGAAGATTAACCATATGAGGAATTTTTTCATGTGTGAAGTTAATTGATTTTCATATTTTTTTAATGTTTCAAATAAGGATTCTGAAAGACTGGGTTTTCTAAAATATCTCAACTCAGCAGAGTTTTGAAATACTTCTCCAAAGGAGATCACACTTTTCACCAAAAAGAGCTCCCAGGTTATGGAGGACACTGGGGCACTTAGTGAATTAGTCACAGACCTGGGGCAGCTTCCTTCAGGGTTCCTGAAAATCTTGGTCAGAATTCCTTCTGAATGTGCAGAAAGGGGCAGGAAGAACAATGAAAACATATCCTCTCAGGAAAGCTTGGAGCTATCTTTTTGAATAGTCCAGGTGGGTGGGGGGCGAGACCCTACTAGCTCTTAGAATGGGAGAATAGTGACGGGTGAAAGCTGCTAGCCGTGTTTGCTTATCTCTGATTCTTGGGGGCAGGAAAACAAAACTGTTCACCTACAATTATCAGGAGGATAATCAGGAGGCCATCTACTGAGAGCCAGATAAGAGCTTTATTAGACACAACTGTCATTGCAATGGGGATTCAAAAAGGTTTCCCTTGTCCCAAATCTCTAGCTATGGTAAGTATTCCATAACCCTTTAAATTTACTTCTGAGTCACTCTAGTGAACCCCCACCACCCAAATATTGTAGGAGGGCAACATTACAGTACCATGAATAGTCATCATGCACGTTTGCCCAGCATCTTCACAATTAAGGATCCTTTTTATTATAGCCTTCCACATACATCTGTGGAGTCCTTGTATTGAAGGAGCTTGCCAATCAAACTAATAGCATTTATTAACAGTCCTCTGTTCCCTATTTTTTTTTTTAATTAATACAGGACAAAGAAAATGGCAACGTAAGCTGTGCTCAGCACAGAGCTACCAACGTCACTACAGTGAGCTGATGTAATCCCAACCAAAATCCAGGAAGAGTGGTTCAGAGCCCAAACTCCAGAGCCAGAGCTGGACCAGAATCCCAGTTCAGCCATTTGCCAACTGTGTGACTTTGGGAAAGTTACACAACCTCCCTGTGCCTCAATTTTCTCATCCATAAGCTGCTAGTAATACCTGTACCAACCAATAGGGTTGTTGGTCTAAATGTGTTAATATAAAGAACTTATAACAATGAAATACAGTAAATGCTAATTTATGCTAGCTCTAATTTTTTTTTAACAACTTTATTTCTAGAAATATCTCCAGGAAATATTCCTAGAAACTTGTGTTCCTGGATATTTGGACTTAAGTGAAAGGCTTTATATAGAGGCCTTTTAAAATTCACCTTGGGGTGCCTGGGTGACGCAGTTAGGTGTCAGACTCTTGATTTCGGCTCAGGGTTGTGATCTCAGGGTCATGAGATTAAGGTTGTGAGATCACGGATGTGAGATCAAACCCTGTGACAGGCTCAGCACTTAGTGTGGACTCTGCTTGGGTTTCTCTCTCCTTCTCCCTCTGCTCCCCCTGCTTGGGCATGTGGACTCCCTCTCTCTCTCTCAAATAAATAAATAAATCTTTTAAGCACTTAAAAAAAAAATTCATCTTGTTTTCATGTGACTGTCATCACTGTAATTAATCATACTGTTAATACCATCTCCCTGCCCCAGGTGAGGTGAAAATAGATACAAGTTATCTGTAACAGACTGTTTCAGTAACACTGTTAATCATTTACACTCTGGATCTTTTAAAATGACTATTTCTTCATTCATAAAGTGTTACTAGGATGTACCCATTGTTTCTATTCCCCCTTTTATTTGGTCACTCAAGATCCTACCTTTCGTCTGATAGAAGACAAACAGTTGGAAGAGGGAGCAGTAATAGAAGGGCAGGAAAAGGCCACTGATTCCATCCCAGATTTCTGGGGGAAATAGGTCAAAATGTCCTAACTGGTAAACTATGTTACTCTTCAGAGAAAAGGAAGTATCCCGTAATCTTGGCATAAAGAAAGATCTCTGAAAATGACAGTAGCCCTATCTTTTGACTACCCAGAGGGTGAGACAGTTGGGCTGTGCAATCCCCGTCCCAGCTATCCTCAGGGCCACCAACATTGGGAACAGACTCTGTAGACAGACACCCCTGCCCCCATCAGTTTCCAATATTGGCTCCGTAATCTTTTTTTTTTTTTTCTTTCCTCCTTCTTTTTTTTCCTGGTTCTGTACTCTGAAGAAGTCACTCTGTGGCTTGATTTCCTCATTTGTAAACTAGAGATAATACCTGCACCTACTTCATAGTGTTTTATAAGGATTAAGTGAGTTAATGTTCGTCAAGCTCCTAGAACAGTGCCTGACACAGATGAAGTGTTACCTAAGTCTAAACTATTACATTTATTAAAAAAAAAAAAAAAATAACAGGTTCCTAGGTTTCTCCCCAGTTCTAGTGAATCTGAATCTGCCATTCTTCCCTGGGTGATTCTGAGTGGACCAGCTTTGGGAACTACAGATTGGCAGCTTTATTATTATTTTAAATGAAAGTATCATTTAGTTATTTCATTTAAAAGATCTCCAGATGGGGGCGGGGGGCGGTGGCGCTGGATGGCTGAGTTCAGCTCAGGTCATGATCCCAGCATGATCCCTGCTCAGCGGGGATCCTGCTTCTTCCTCTCCCTCTGCCCCAGCTTGTGCTCTCTCTCTCTCTCTCTCTCTTTCTCTCTCTCTGACAAATAAATTGTAAAATTCTTTTAAAAAATAAAATAAAATATCTCTAAATGAGTCAAAAGTTACAAACTTCCAGATGTAAGATAAGTCAGTCGTGGGAATGTAACGTGCAGCATAGTGACTATAGCAAATACTACTGTGTTGCCCGTTTGAAAGTTGCCAAGACGGTAGATCTTAAAAGTTCTCATCCCAAGAAAAACATTGTAACTCTGTACGGTGATGGATGTTAACTAGACTTACTGAGGTGGTCATTTCACGATATAGACACATATCAAATCATTACGTTATACACATGAAACTAATGATCTATGTCAATTTTACATCAATTAAAACAAATTTTTAAGGAACAAGGCACTTAACAGGAAGAAGGGAAAAATAATCTCCAAATGGCCCAGAAACAGAAATGTGAGACAGTTTGATGGATCTAGACCTGCAGTTCTAAACCGAGATCAACTTTGCCCATCCCCAGCCCGCCCAACCAGGGCACTCTTGTCAATTTTCAGAGGAATCGTGCTTGTCATAACTGGAAGGGGAGAGCTACTGGCATCTAGTGGGTAGAAGCCAGAGACACTGCTAAACATCCTACATACAATGCATAAGACAGCCCCAAATGTCAACAGAGCTAAGATTTGAGAAACCCTGATCGGAACCAATGCTTCAAACGTTTCTGTACATACAAATTACCTGGAGATCTCATTAATGTATGTATTTTGACTCCAGAGATTTAGGGCAAGGCCCGAGAGTCTGCTTTCCTAACGAGCATCACCGGAGAGCTTGTTGGAGTAATCTCAAGTTCCACTCCGGATCTGTCGGCTCAGCATCCGTATTGTCAGTTTCTCTAGAGGACTGGCATGCACAAGAGAGTTTGAGAAACATTGCTCTAATAAAAACCCAATCAGATTTATATACTGATCCACCAGAGAGAAAACTATTTTTCAGACATTGACAAAGAATAAGATTGAACCTTATTCTCCAGGTGATTTTTCTTTCATTTAAATATGATGGAGAACTGTGGGCATCTCATGAGATGAGTCCCTGTGTTGGGTTATTCAGGCATTCAGAGTAGATCTTAGTCAAAGCCCCCCCCCCCCCAGATTGTAGGGGTGTCCTGGGAAACTGAGAGGGGAGAGGAGAGAGAGGCAAGAAAGGAAAGAAGGGTAAAAAAGAAAGAAGGGAGGAAGGAGAAAATAAAAGAAAGGAGAGAGGAGTAGGAAAAGAAGGAGAGAAAGAGGAAAGGTAGGGATAGAGGGAGGAAGAAAAGGAGGAAGGAAAACAAAATGAGACCTCAGGGTTTGGGAGATGCCCCACACAAGATTAAACAAAAAAAGTTTTCTTTACTGCAGGACTTCTCGGAGCCTTTAATGTTCTAATGTGCAATTTGGCATTCAAAAGAATATATTTTAAACATTTGACCATAGAAGCTTTTTACTATAGAATATCTCAAGTGCTAACGGAACTCACTTTTGGACATGCTGGTCTAAATAAACCATTCTATTTACCTGAGCATGGAAAGGACTGCCATGTCCTCTTCCTGGACCACTCAACTCCTAGGGACTTTGTACCCCTTAGGAACCAGAAGAGGCACTAATAATAAAAATAGCAGCTACTATTTTTATCAAGCACCTACCTGACACTATTCCAGACACCGATACACATTTTTTCTCATCGTCACAACAACCCTCCAAGGCAGGAATTAACTCAATTTACACCATAGGAAAAAAAAGGCATGGAGACACTGAGAAAATTGCTCAGATCCACGCATGTTAGTGAAGCTCAAAGTGCTTACCCAGCTCCATTTGATGGAGCATTGTGTTCTGTGGCACAGGGGTAAAAACCAAGAGCCCCCCACCAGATTCAAATCCCAGTAGAGACATGTGTTCTCCTTGAAGCCCCAACTTCCCCTCTGCTAACAAATGGCCTGGCCTCTGTCCGGGTTTCTAATCCACATCTCTCTCATCCTTTTACATGTTCCCCCACCTCCCTCTTTCCCGCAAATGAGCCCCTGGGATGGAGATGACCGCCTGGGAGCTCAGGCTCACTCTCAGATTTCCCAGGTGGATTATGTCACCATTTCTAGCTTGAGAGGACGCCCACGCAGCAGATGAAGGCATTGGTGGATGGACAGCTCCCGTCTGGGGTGTCCCATCACCTCATTCAGTACTGAGTAAACTCTGGAGATTTGGCACCTGTGGTCATAGTAGAGTAACAGGGGGTCCTCACACGGGACTTGACTGGGCAGCGTATCGTGTCACTTGATCCTCTACGTTCATTACCCCTTGCCCATCAGATACAACATCTGTACAACGTCCCACTACTGAGTAATTGTTCTGTACCAGGCGTCCCGCTAAGTGCTTACAAGTATCTCTTATAACCCTAACAGCACCATAAAGTAGTATTGCCCCCATTCGAAGGGGAGTCAAGTAAGCCTATAGAGGGTACATTATTCACACAATCCCCTAATGCGCGCCGAAGTCAAACTCTGCCCCTCCTGATCCCCAAAACTCCTCCTCTTGCCCCGCTAAGTCCTGAAGACCCTCGATCAAACGGCTAAATGCTCGGAGAATCCTACTGGAAGTGGATTAAAGAGGGGGCACAGAAAAATCGTGTGGGTTGCTTGCTTTCCTCGTCAAAGGCACCTCATGAAGTTTTCTTGGCAAATATTTCCAACGACAGATGTGCAAACCGAGGAAGGCTGCTGTAACACGCAATTGTATTTTTCCGGCCAAATTTACCACTATATGGGAGTTTGGTTTATGTCAAAACAGGAGGCTAAAAATGGGTGTGCAAACTCTGATTTTTCAGAGCTGTGGATTTGTAAGGAAAGCTCACCAAACCACAACACTGAAAAATGGGGACTGTGGAAAACCACACACAGATCCTCGGCCCGGTTTGGGGTGAAAAAGACCATCAAGGGTCCTTTATCCAGGGCTTCGAGACCCTATAGGCCTTTTTCCTCTCAAAAGATATCCTTAGGATGTCGGTTACTTCATCTGTAAGATGAGAGGATGGAACTAAACGGTCTCCAAGTGCCTTCCAACTCCAACTTTTATGTCTCTCGGAAATGGCAAAACCGATTTCAAAGGGCCCATCGGGAGCAGCTTATAGAACATTTCTTGGAAGGAGATGTAGATAAAATCAGTCCTCTCCACACACGGTTTTCCATCATCTGTTCAAGCTCAGTTTCCTGCTTCCCTGTAATGTGGACTCCTGGAATTCCCAGCCACTTCTTGGTTCTGCTCTTTCGGGACCCACAGGTGTCACACACAAGACAGGAGCCCTGGACTCCCCATAACCCACTTGTGATGGGGACAAGGCAAAGGAGGAAAGAGCAAGAACCAGCTCTATTGCCCTGCAAGGCCTTCCACCTGTCACGCCATGTCACGTTGCTCCCTGTACTTTCACACTTGGAAACACAATAACATTGTCTACGGGCCTCGATCGGTGCCTCTTAAACTACCTGGGGCTGAAAAACAGTTTCGTTTGTTTAATTTCCCATCCATCTCAGATGGATATTTTATAAAACGGAATAAAAGCAAATTACTGCGGGGGAAAAAATGAAGCGCTGCTTGGGTGTCGCGGCAATTTCAAATGGCAATAAAAGTTTCTAAATGTTGACTCTTCGTTGCCAAATTTGTCTTGCCGCAGACCTGTAGCAAAGGGCTCAGAACAAACAGTTCACGGAACCGCACAGGACTGCAGCCCACACGGGGCGGTACTGCCCTAAATCCCTTTTCAATTCAACTCCAGACATTTATTAGGCCATTTCGATGTCTGGGCTAGGTGCTGTGGGCGCCAGTGATATTTAGACGACCAACTTAAAACCTCTTTCAGATGCTGAGATGAATCCGAATGAGGCTGGGCCAATTCAAAGTTAGAGTGTTAGTAAATAATCCATAGGTTTTAACTTGAAAAGAAGGAAGACTGCATGTGGCTTGAGAAATAGCACGTCCAAGTCAGAAGATGATGTTTGGAACAGAACAAAACTTCCTATAATATCGTGCAGTGCTGTGTTTGGAAGTTCTAGACAAATCCCAACCCCCTATCAACACGTTTCTCTTTATCCTGGCTTTAACCCTGGGCGGTTAAAAGAGAAACCTGCAAAGCAAAAATTTAAGATTCAGCCTCAGGCCTTCTCGTCTACTCACCCTGCCTAGAGCTAAGCCCTCGCTGAGTCCCCATCCACTCTGCCTCCAGAGCCAGGCCCTGAAGCCTGCCACCTGCCACCATCACCTCCCGCCTGGATTACTGCAATCCCAGCCACTGAGATGGTCTCCCTGCTTCTTCTCCCAGCCCCATCGCGACCCCATTGGGCAGAATTGACCTCTTACACTAGAACTCACATCACAGTTTGAACAAGCAAGCCAGTGGCTTCCCATCGCACTGAGATGAGAATCCGAGCCTCCACCACGACCCACAGTCTCTGGATCCCCCCTGCCGGTCTGATCTCCTCTCCAACAACCTCTGCGTTCCCTCATTCCACCCCAGCCACACGGGCTTCCCTCTTGCTCCTCTGACTGCCAAGCTTGTTCTCTCTTGAGGGTTTTAGCCTGACGACCGGGTCAACCAGGAAGACGCTTTCTCCAGGTCCCTGCCAGCTGGCTCTGTCCTGCCGTTCCTCCCCGGCTCCCCTGAAACCTCCTTCACGAGGGATGTCCTTCCCACCTAAATGCTCTCCGCCACTTCACCCCAACTGACGCTCCTCGTAGCATTTGTCAGTAATAGGCATTATGGCTTCTTCCCTGCTTTCGCGGCAGAATGCCAGTGCCTTGCCTATAATAAGCACTCAATAAACATTTATTGTCTGAGTTGCTACTTAGTATGAAGAACAACGAATTCACTTAAAAAAAAAAAAGTGCAGTAAAAGAAACTGAGGGATTTGTTAGCTGACTTACTTGAGATTTAATTACACGGAGGATTTTGATGAAAAGAAGGAAAAATATTGTAGTACATTATGGCGCTAATGTGTGGGAGTTTTCAGTGTTTACCCCTGTCCCCATTCTAGGGTTTTATTAATGAGCCACTATCTTGTATGTGATCATGTATTACAATGAGTTCCATTTGGTTGTGGGTCAAGATAAAAGAACAGAGTGTAATTTAAACGAAACGATGTTTGCTTGCTGAATGGCAGACTCATTTAACATTTGCTTCCTCCCTTCTGCACATCAGCCGTGCGCTGCCCACGTTGAGTAGATCCAGCCTCCCTCCCGTCTACTTATGGGAGGAGGGAGATGAGCCAGCTGCTCAGCAATCGAATTTGACCTCTGAAAAAATCCAAGAATCAAGGTGGCCCCTCAAACGGCCACTCGCCAAAGACTCAGCACCTTGCCTGCCAGCCTTTGACCGATCCTGGGTCCCCTGACGGCCACCTGTGCTTTTCTGAAAAGTCGGGCAGGTATTCACCACCTGGTGACTTCTCAGAAGCAGCCCCGTGTGCCAGAGCAGGGCACTGGTCCCAAAGAGGTGGCATTCCCCTCAACAGACAACCTTCAAAAGATGGGCAGCACCTTACGCCCACCTGTGTTAACTGTCAGCTGCCCACAAGAGAGGGCGCAGCGGTGGGAATGCCCCTGTTATCTCGGGCTTTCATCGCTGTGGTAGAAAGAAGCTGCTCTTGTGGGCTGAGAGGGATGGCTTTCAAGGGTTTCTTTGCCTTTGAGGTCAACCCTTCACTACCGCATGGTGAACACGTGCCATCTGTGGTCTAGCAAAGTGTCCAGCAGGGAAGCAGGAAAGGCTAAGAGCCTGTAACCATAGCACAGGCAGGAGGCGGAATGCAAATGCTATTTGCCATTGATGCTACATAATCGAGATGAGCCATCTTTCCCCAAGAGAATATGGAGTTCAACTGGTAGAACTTTATAAAGCAAGTCGTTTTACTTCTCGGCTCTTCACTGCAAAAAGTCAGGCTTCGAAGCAATGGGTCTAGCTAGCATAGCACTTGGTCATCCCTGGATTTCCTGGGATACTGCACTGACTTCTCTTTCCTGTCAAAATGGGCCACTTGTGATGTCATAAAGTATATATTCGGGGTTTTTTTTTCCTCCTCCTACAGCTCACCTAAGATGTTGCTACATGCAGTAGACAGTCAAGTGATACTTTGTATTTTCTTCATACTTTCTATTTTGATCGATTATTGTTTAAAATGTGGTAACTGCCATATTTGGGGGACATGAACACGGGAGCACGCTTTTTGCAAAATGTATTTCATTTCTCGTTCTGAACTACGGTGACAGCATTAGACTGGATATTTATCTGACACACAGCATATTAGAGTTTAATTCCAGCATGGTGAGAAGTGACCCCTGAGGCTGCCATCTGGGTAAAAACTCTCTGTGATCCTTGCAGATTCGAGACAAGGACTAACCGGGATGTAATAGACTTGCTCGGGCTGACAAGTACAGAAGCCATTAGGTGAGTGAAGACACGTTCCAGAAATATTATGACCGGCACTTTATGCAGGCACTGACGTGTAAGCAGCTCACGTGGCCTTAGTGTTTCTGCACACAGCAGCATCTCAAGGCCAACACCCAGACCTCCTCTGCAACTTGCACACATTCTTCTGCTTGTCTGAAACTGCAGCCCCTTCTCCAGAGCTCCGCGCACCTGCACACGAGCAGCCAGGTGTTCAGTTGTTTAAACACAACACAACAAGCAACATGCGCCTCCCTACGTTACGCTTACGCTTGGGGGATTGGGGGATTGGGGCAAGCAGATACAGATGCTACAGGCAAAGCCACAGGCCAGAACAATAGAAAGGAAGAGAGTCAAATAAAAACAAATGCTGCGTGGTTTTGTTTTGTTTTGTTTTGTTTCCTGAAAAAGGTTAACAGACTCCATTTCAGCAACACAAAAAGGCAACACAGACTAATCTGTGTAATTTGTTGACATGTGAAAGTACGTCGGATTCACTACAAAATAACCTATATACAGGGACATAGAAAATATATGTGAATCTGCTTCGATTACACGATGACACTATAACCAGATGCTTTAAAGAGAGGTATAAACAAGCCTCTCCAGGAGTCAGTTGACCTTTATTTTCCAAGACACCGACCTTCTTAAACCCAAGGATTTAGGAAATCGTTTTTGCAAAGGCATTTGAGACCAGGGTTTCAAATAAAAATGCCCCAATCTGTGCAGAATTCAAATCCTTCCCAGGTCTGCCCATCCTTGTGGGGGCGGGGATGGAGGGAGAAGAAGAGAATAATTAGTGATTTTTTTTCTGCCTGGTTGTTAAACACCCTAATTACTTCAAGCATCATTACCGCCACTTGCACATAAGCCATCCTCTGAAAAGACTTTTCCAACTAAACTAAAATTGATGCTAATTTCTTCTGAGAATATAGCCAATATTAACACAATTTGGAGGGTTATGGGATTTACTTTTTTAATCTTAACAGGGATGTCAATATTCTAAGTGCACAAAATGAAGATAATCTACTGGCATCTGAAGTAGAACCAACAACAATACTCTCTGGAAAGACTGCCCATTTTTATAGACATGAAAAGCATTATAATTATATATCATGTGCCATAGCCATTATTACCGACTTGCCATTACTTTGACACTAAAGTGTCCTCTTAGACCCATTCATGCAAAATTTACTTACATTAGAATTATATTGTTGTGTCCCCCCCCCCCCAACTTTTGTACTGGATGGAATTACTTTTTCTAATTGTTATCTCAATACCTCAACATTCTGGCCTTGCTTGTATAGATATTTTACAGTCATTTCTTTACCGTAAATTCAGTGGATTAATAAATCATGACATTAGTTATTTGTTTCTACAGCAAACTGCAGCAAAGGAAGCAGACACTAGATGAGTATTAGTTGAATGAATAAATCTTAAATGATCCATTTTTGGGCACTCGACCTGGATTTTCTAACTCA